>RSDY01000004.1:1234498-1456380 GCA_010758995.1 Sporobolomyces pararoseus | reverse complement strand
GCGAGAAATTCGAGACGGGGGATCAGGCAGACTTCAGGACCGAATAATGGTGCTACTGTAGGTCTTGAAGGTAGTTGATATCGTGGTAATCGGAGGCAAGATCGCGAGGAGCTTGATGAGAAGAGGAAGTTCGAAGAAATGTGGAGACTCTGTTTCTCTTCTTTGCTTCTCCCACTACCACGATCCGAAGACACCACCATCGAATGTTTAGAATCTATCAGGAAATCTAACGTGCGAGTCGGAGGAAGCTATCTGTCTCCAGCTTTGCGTGCCGATTCCCTCGACTCTCTTCAGACATGACAGCCTATTGAATCTCATCCCGGATCTCTCCCTTCGCTTTCTCTGAGAATATAGAAGAGCACAAGTCATGGCTGGGCAGCGAGTCGAGCTTGCGGATCGAGGAAGTGTTGTGGAGCAAGGAAGATTTTGCGCACGTGAGTTGCGATTTCATTCAACTCTGAGTCTGTCTCGTCGCCTGGCTCGAAGGAGTGTCTGACAAGGAGATGACAACGTCTTACAAAAAAGGGACCAGAGGAAAGAGAGCGAAACGGAGACCTTGTTGACGAGGAGGCAGAAATCCGTCTGACCGGCGGTCGCGCGCAGGTCAAACTCGTCTCGCTCTTTCACTATTATCTCGCTCGAGTTTGAGCTCGGCGAGTCCTCTACAGTCCTCTGAGGAAGGCAGACAAGGAATGAGCGAGGGAAGGCAAGCTTAGAGACGAGGAGAAAGGACAAGGGAAGACGTCTTGGAAAAATAAACAGTTTTCCTCAGACATGACATTTTGACTGACTCAAACTTCTCTCGTCGGCTCAGATCGAATATCCTTTTGATTCCTCGTTAACTACTTCACCACGATTCGCCGACGACAAGCAAGATGGTATCAATCTAGCAGTTTGGAATGAGAGAGTTCGGAGCGAAAATTGAGTGAGTTTTTCGATTTCCTCCCCTCTCGAGACACGACGTTCCTCCTCCCGATTCGACTCGATCTCGAGCTTTGACAAGCACCTTGGAGTCGTACTGTGTGACGGGTGAATAGTAGCGGAGGGAGGGAAGAGAGAAGAGTAGAGAAGCTCACGTGCCGAAAAGAGGGGCTTTGCAGCTAAGCAAGGTTTTCCGACACATCCAAATTCTCGACTGACATTTCTCAAATTTCTTCGCTTTCCTTCAGCTAGATGAATCTACTCTCGACTGGAATCGATTCTTGAACCCCTCAAGTATGGATAGACGCTCGATTGAGAAGATCAGAGTCGGAACCAAGCGCAAGATTTCCTTCTCACGACTTGAAATTTCAAACGTTCTCTCGACTGTCGTCCTCTCTCTCACCCTATCGTAACCTCGACTGGTCTTTGCGACTCTCTCACTCGAAAACATTGTCCACCGTCGATAGACTTTTCGCACGAGGAACCCAGCTCAACTTTCGACTCTCGATTTTCGAATCTCTCGAGCATGGAACTGCCGACTTCCGGAACTACTCTCTCTCTCTACTACTACTAGAGGTTGGGTCAAGTACAGAGACTCTGTGAGGTGGAGTATCAGAGAGAAGTATGGAGAGACCTCGTGAGCTTTTCTCTCTCTTTCTCTCTCTCAACTTGACCGCTTTCGTTTTCTTCGGTTTCGCACTCGGGAGAGGAATCTGACGGGGTCAATGTAGTACTCGATTGACGAGGACGAGAGGAGGACAAGCAAGGAGAGGAGAGGATTGAGCTCGAGCGAGCAAGAGGAGACGACTCGATGGGGGTTGTGAGAGCCGTTGAGGACCCCCACTGAAAAGCTCGACCGACTCGATTCTTTCTTTTCGCTGGATCTGTAGATGTAGCCACTCTCTGACGTCAACAACAACTCTACGCCGAATGATGGAAGGGTCGAGAAGGGCCTTCTCTCGAGATTCGAAAAAGAGTTTCTCGAGATCGTCGGTGAGTCTTTCAAAACTTTTCGCTCGTTCGCTGCTATCTCGTTCGACTGCGAGTTCCGAGTCGTTTTAGGTCGTAAGAGTGGAATCGACGAGGAAAGGGAGTGAGCGGGACCTTGTGGGATGAGAAATTTGACGAGGAGGCAGAAATCCGTCTGACCGGCGGTCGCGCGCAGGTCTCGATTTGACTGACGAATTCTTTCGATTCTCGGTCATAGCGCAGGAGCTACTCTGTCGACGACTGTGCAACTGATTCGAACACCATTCGCAAGCTCGACGATCGTTCTACTAGCAACATATCGAGCGAGCGACTCACGATCGAGCGGAGGGAAAACAAGCTGTTCGAGCATCGATTCTCGGATCTCTCAAGCTACTCCTGTCGTCTTTCGAACACCTTCACCTTCGTCACGGCTAGACACTGAGCTGCGTACAGAGACGTCGAGAGGTGGAATCGAGAGCTTTCGTGAGTTTCTTCTCTCTTAGTCTGGCTACGACCTTTCTCTCTTTCTCTCGGGGATCGCGTTCGGAAAGGAACTCAGAGACGATCAGTACAGTAACAGATCAATCAAGGAGGAGAGCGAAGGAGCGAGGAGGCAAAAAAGAGCAGGAGAGACGTCGGGTTCCATTCGCGGCTACGGACTCGATGAACCTCGACTGATCTGATTCTCTCTCTTTTGCCTGATTCTGCAGCTGGAGCTACTCTCTATGAACGACTACTACCCAACACCAGCTCACGAGAGTGTCGAGGATCGTTTACTTCGTCTTCAGAGCCTCGAGCTCGTTCGTTGGTGAGTTTTTCCCGAAGTCGTCTCGCTCGTTCTCGACTACCTTGCTCGATTTCGAGCTCGGCGAGTCGTCTACAGTCCTCTGAGTGAGGTAAACAAGGAATGAGCGAGTGAAAGGAAGCTTAGAGAGGAGGAGAAAGAAACAGGGAGACGTCTTGGGAAAATCAACGTTTTTCACAATAGACGACATTTTGACTGACTAAACTTCTCTCGTCGACTCAGATCGAATTTCCTTTCGACTTCTCGTCGATCGTTCACTCTGCAAGTACTCGCAGACATCGACGGATCGCACGAATAGGAGTTGGTGGATGAAACATGAGAAACGAAATTGGCCAGATGAGATAGTACGGGGGTTCTTCACCAGCTCACTACGGGCGAGTGAAAGGTAGTATCTCGTAATTCCTCTCGCTACTTGTAACAACCTAGTATTGAGCCACGAACCATCAGACCCAAGCTTCGACTTTCTCCCAGTCTCCCACGCTCAGAACCCATGTTCAATCTCCCTCTTTTTCTTCCTGTTTCGTAACCATCAGTAAGGGTAGTCAACGCGTCGTCGAACGTGACGACTTCCGCGGACTAGCTCCTTCCTTTCGCTTTGACGCGCTCCCAACTTTTTCGAGGAACGAGCGGGCTCTCTTTCCTTCACTTTCCTCTCCTTCCTCGCTACGACTCCTACTTCTCCTCGTACGATGTTGAGTAGGCCTCCACGTCGCTGCAAGGGTAAGTCTCACGGTTTCTAGTATCTCGAAGTTGTCCCACTCGACTTGCAACTGACTGACCCGATGTCTCATCTCTAATTCACTAGCTACGAAGGTCTCTCAACAAGCCACAGACGACGGAGATGCTTCGGAAGACGTAGATGATCAAGTAGCTATCAGTAGTAGCGCAAGCGAACCAGAAGACTCGGAGGAAGAGTATGAACCAGGTCAGTCTCGCTATCCTGCCTTCTCGAGCCTCACTCGCTGGCTACTACATGATGCTAACTCGTCGTATTATGATGTGAACTATAGCGAAGAAACGTAAGAGGCAAAAGAAGAAGAAGAAAGCTCCGGTCATGAAGGATCGAGGAAAACTCAAATCTTTCGCTTCTGTTCTACCTCTCGATCTCGTAGGAGAGGTGAGTCAGCCGAAGGCCTTTTCATTCTCTAGTCCTTTCATAACCTGATCATCTCCTGCTCGTAGATCTGTCACTACTTAACACCTTGCGATCTTTTGAACTGGTCTCGTTCTTCAAGACTCTTCCGCACGCTTCTCTTCAAACAATCGGTAGCTTCCAGTTGGTGGAAGAACGCTAGGAGGAATGTCGGCTTACCAAATTTACGCTTCGAGATGGATGAACCTGCTTACGCTTCTCTGATCTACGACAAGTTCTGCATGGTAAGTTTTGCTTCGCAAGTCCAATCACGCTACTTTCGTAGTGCCCGAGCTCACCCTTCGCGAACCTCCTCCACTCGATCCTTTGTGTAGAAATGTGGCATCGAAATGCGTGATTGGAAGTTCGACCCCTTTCAGCGCTTGCGTCTCTGTACGAAATGCAACGATTCGACGTGAGTTCTATCCCTTCTTGTCAATGGCGAAATTCTTGGTACTTCGCTCGTTTATACAGATGATATACCTCAATGTTGTGCCAACGACAGGTACGCTAGGATCAACAAGGTTGCAAACGAGATTGGCACGATTTCTTCCAAACTCGTCAAACAGTGTTACGTTTCCTTCACTTGTTCGTGTCTCTCGCCTCCTCGTGATCCTATGATTCTTCTCCTGATACTAACAAATTGACTCGTACTCTCTCCACTTTGATAGGGAATCCTTACACCAATGACCTGAACGACACTCGTCCAGATTTCCGTTGGGTTCTCAAAGCTCGCGCACTCGAAATCAACCATGCTCTCACTAGATGCTCCAGTTCAAACTTCGCCTCAATGCTACAGAGAAAGGGGAAGTTGTTGAACAAAGAGGTCGAGCAAAGAATTCAAGAAGCTCAAGATGAGATCGAGAGGAGGGAGGAGGTGAGCTCCAAGCCGATAGAGTTGACAGCGCCTGGACTGATTCATATTCTCCTCGATTTAATCACAGCATGGAAACAAACTCTATCAATGGAAGCTGGAAATAGAGGAAGAGATCAATAGGCAGAAACGCGAAGAAATCATTCGCCAATGCAAGGAACGTAGAGAAGCGTGAGCTCAAATTCTTAAGAAGAGCAAGCTATCCTAAATCTGACCCTTGTGTCTCTTCGGGCTCAGTATCGAAGCGAAAATGGTCCTTCTAGGTTTCGACGAGAAAGAGTAATTTCGGTCCAGAGTCAGTTTCGCCAATTTTTATGCAGAAGCTGATTAATATTGCTCCTTTCAGCTTCGACGATGACAACTGGAGAACAGCTGTAGATGTGTCACACCCTAAGAAACTTACTCCTGCAGGTTCGTCGTCTTTTACTGCTGATCTCATCGAAAGCATTCTCCGTTAAGCTGACCAAACTTGACTGCCGCTGTCCTCAGAATGGAAGAAACACCAAGACAAGTTTATCAAACTTGCGGAAGACGTCAGAGCCGTCAGATACGAACGCGAAGCCGAAGAACGTGAAGACGCACGAATCGAGGAAATCGAATCACGACGCATCTCTCTTCAACTCGCAGCAACCGATTCAGTCTCTCGCATCATCTTTCCAGACGAGGAGAAATTCAGGATGTTTGAGACAGTTAGGCCTTTCTGGGAGGAAGACGAGGACTTGGACGAAGCTGAATGGTTGGCGGCGCTTCCCAAAATCAACGCTCAAATCGAATCTCACCGAGAATCAATCGTCACTGGTTGTTTCTCAGCAGCACTAAATCTCATGAAGAACTTTGAACCCGCTCACGAGTTCTTCGTCAATCAGATCCTGCCCGAAGACAAGCACAAATCGGCAACACAAAATCTCATCGATATTCTTATCGCCTTCGACTATCTCTTTCACTTCGGTTGTCAGCGCCACCCTCGTCTTCCAGACAGTAAATTTCCTGATATGGGCTCCCACGCTTGCAACCGTCAGCACATCATGATTCGTCACCGTCGAGTCAAAATCGTTCTCGAGCTCATCAAGGTTTCCCCTCCTCTCGTCGGCAATCATTCAATCCGCTCGAACGATCTGGATAGACTAGGAAAAACATTCGAATGTAGCCTCTGTCCTGGACGTCAATTGAAGCGAGGATGGGTCGAGATGGTCAGTTCTTTTCTCGCTCTTTCCGAAACGACCTTGAATAAGCGTCAACCACGCATCTTTCTCCTGTCGATCAACGTTGATAGGTGGAGCACATCTTATACACTCACGAAGGATCTCTATCTGGAGGATCAATCAGATTCGCAGGGGCTGGTCAAGTTTGAGAAGCGAACGAAGGTGGAAACTAACGCAAGAACGAAAGAAGAGGTGGAAAGGCTATGGAAATCTCGCTGCGATGGCAACATGATATGGTTCGTGAAGGTAAAGTAGGAACAAATCAGTTTCCGTTGTACACCCTCTTTCTGTCAATAATTTTCGAGTTTTCGTGTTTCTTTACTTCCAATGTAAATCTCGTTTGGGTTTTCCTATTTCTCCTCACAGTAGTATGCTCCTGAGCTGTAAGGAGAGACAGCGTAGATGGTAGAAAGCTCATTAGCAGTAAAGCAAGTACAACAACAACATCGAAAAGAAAACTCTACCTCCTCGCAAACCGTTCAACATATTTCGTCGTCTCTTGCCTCAAGCCTTTCCTGTCGCTTTCTCATTCACTCCCGTACTTCTCTTCTCGCCTGAACTGACTATTACTTCTTCCCGCACTCCTGCGCTTTCTCCCTGAGCACGCTTTCCATATTTCTCTTTCCACCATTTCAACTCGCGTCTCAAACTCGCATGAACGAGGAGGTAACTGATCACTCCGAATCCTAACATCCACGCGAATAGCATACCGAGTACGAGACCATAAGCGACATCCAATCTGTTTTGCAGTCAAAATTGAGAAAATTGGAAAAAAGCTCGACCGAGTCAGGTCTTCTTTGATCTCAATTTTCGTTTCTCGGTGGAACGTTGAGACGAAAGAGGGAGATAGGAGTTCGGAGAGATGCACTTACGGTGTAGGAGCCCAAATGATAGCAGCTTGAATCCCTCCGAAAATGAAAGAAGCGATTGACCAAAAGAGAGTTTGCTCCCAACACAACTTGCGGAATAGAGGAGACGCTGCCCATCTGGAAACAGCAAGGGGGATTATGTCAGCTAGGGTCCGAGTCTGTTGTTGGATCATCTGGCATGACTGGAGAAACGTCGAAGGACGGAGTCGACGAGCTCAAGTTCGTTGCGAGCAAAGCTCAAATCGTCGTCTCGACGCATTTGTACCTTGTATCAGAGAGATAGGGAAAAGCCGTAAACTCACCTAGCTTGAGTTCGTTTCCTCCATTCCCTCCCGTGCTTGAAGTCGACCGCACCGACATCTTCCAAAACGTAATAAACTGCAGGTTTCGTTCGAGTTCTAGGAGGATCTGAAGACATCCAGAAGGGAAGACGGGTCCAAGATTTGAGAGTGAGGAGGAACACGATGCCGATGGGAAGAATGAGCATTGCTGTCGAGAAGAGGAAAAAATTACTATAAAAAGTATTTTTTTCGTTGCGAGATGAAGAGTCAGCTATCTGAACTAGGTTGAGTAGCTCGATTCCTGACTTGAAGTATCGATAAAAGTCAGGGAGATCACGTACTAGAGAGGTACAGCTGGAGCGACGGCCAAAGGGATTGCGAAAAAGAATAAACCAATCTGATAAGTCCACATTGTAAAGTCTAAGTGCCACCACGAGCGAGGCAATTTCCTCATCAATTTCCCTTGACCGGCAGGTAAGTGCACAGGGTCGAGATGTTCCAAGTCGGGGATGTAAAGAGGACCGTAAAGTTTTCGATGTCGGGTCAACTTGTACATTCTGAAGGGAGCATCGAAACAACTCGAGAGGCCTAGACTCGCTGAACCGATACCTATCAGCTCTTTGTCACTGATATTCGTATCTGCGGAGAAGTTCAGCTGATCAGTAGGAAGTAATAACGACTAAAATAAACAAGGAAAAGAAAACGCACAGATCTTTGGAAGGTAATACAAGAGCTACCACAATGTTGACGTTCAGTGTGGATCGCATGAGATAGATGAAGTAGACAAAAACATACGCATGGGATCAGGACATTGCAAAGGAGAAGGAAGAGGAGGTAAAGTATCGGGTTGCGAAGTTTGAAAGTGAAGTCGAGGGGAGGCGGTTTCTCTGAACTGAAATAGGGAGGGAGGTAAGCCGAATTGAGTGTTCCATTCGTACCTGCCCGCGGGCGTCGGATTGGGTTGACGGGTTCGAGAGCTGCTGCTCGAGGTGAACAAGTTGTTGAAGTTGATTCTACTCTGGTCGCTGACGATTCGACTGTCGCTGCTGTTGAGGGTCTCCCTGCTTCCATCAGGGGTTGAAGATACGAATTAGTCGCTAGATGCAACGAGAAGATGGAAAGAAGGAGGAAGCCGGGGTTGACAGCTGCAGCGTCATTCTTCAAAAGTTGGATAAAACTTCCCTCGCTTCACGAACTTTTTCATCTCTTTCTTCGCTTCCTCACTTCACATCAACTGCGATTAGCTCCATCGACCTCTAGATAACTGTCAATAACGTATAACTAAGCTTGTGAGTACCTCCCGTCACGGATTAAACAGTTGAAGCCACTTTGCTGATTCATCATCTTTCACTCTTGAAAAGACCGAAGTTTAATCCTCGGCTTCTCCTCTTGGAATCCTTCCAGTCTCGAAAGCGACCTTAAAAAGCTTCCAAAGCCTATATCTACGCCTCGAGGTAACCGCAGCCCTTCCGGAATCAGTCACCGTAGCTCTCGCAAGATCAAAATATAAAATCATGCCTTTCAGCAACAAGAACTGGCCAACGATCTGGGGTTTCGACCTCAGCGAGTTATCCTTTGGTGCATTCTCGAGCAAGAAGATGTTTGATCGCAGGTGGCACTTGAGGAGGGAACGATTCAGTGAGCCATTCTTCCCCTCTCTTTTCCCTTCAGCGCTTTTCTCCGCTGACCGAATGACGATGTTGAATTACCTCGGATGCCGTGTTATGTTACAGTCGCATACCAAGCAGCTATGCTGATCTGTTTAGCTGCAGAATGTACAGCCACTTATTCGTGAGTTCTTATCTCCAAACCTGATCAAAGATCTATTCGAAAAAAGAAGTCTTACTGATCTGATCAAATCCTTTTTTCAAATCCTCTCTTCTTCTCTCGTTCTTCGGCGATCAATTTCTCTGCAACTTCAAATTGAAATAGCTTATCGTGAGTTTCCCTCATTCAGTCGGAATCGTTGCTTCTCTACAAATGAACTGCAAACTGACAAAGCTCGTTGGAATCTCATGGCACAGCAAATACGAGGACCTCCAAGATCACGTCGAAGATAGATACGCTCCTGCTCATTTGTACAACAACGATATCATCGACATGGAAATCACTACGATCGTGTTTTGCGTTTTCGTCGTAAGCTTCCAAATTTCTCTACTTGCGAAAATACTACTTCTCCCTGAGGTTATACTCACGCTTTCGCTTCGTCCTCGATAGGCTACTCTCTTCGGAGCAGACTTCTTCTTCCTTCTCCAATTCCCGAAGAGGAGGTACCCAGATTGGTATCAGAATACGAAAAAGTTCTTCGCGATCGTTATCACCACTGGAATTTTCGCCGCTGCTTTGGGATCTACCGTGCGTTGACAATCCTCTACTCTCGGCTACTACAGATAAACTGATATGACAGAATCTTGTTCCGTTTTCTAGATCGTTATCGCCAAAAACTCTGCTCAAATCGTTCACGTTTCACCTGAAATCGCTCGACAAGCAGCCGAATACTACTACCGACCTCCTTTACAGTACAAAAAATGGGCAGTCAACATCGCTTACGTAGTCTTACTCTGGATCGGTTGGGTCGCTTGCGTCGTTTCAACAATCTTCATGTTCCTCGCCAGTTCTTACGATAAATCTCACCCTTCTTCTCTCGGACCTTCGAAAGTCGCTGGAGGTTCAGTCGAGGACGTCAACGCTCTACCGACTTCAGTGGCTCATAGACCTTCAGGACAATCTTCTTTCGATTTGACTCACGAAAGACCTTTGGTTTCAGGAGGTGGAGGGGAGAAATTAGTAGCTACTCCCGCGAGTTCGACAAGTCATGTCCCTCTCAGGCCTGTAGAACATACCGTTCTGTAATAACCTCCCCACTCTCGATCAATTTCGTTTTTGTTCCCGTCTCTCTCTCTCTCATTCTCCTTCATTCGCAAATATAGATTCCTCTCTTTTTCATTACCCTACATCTCTCTCAACTTCAAAATCTCCTGTATTTTCGCAATCACCCAATTCCTTTTAATCTAATCTAATCTGTTCATACCCCGCCCGTTTCTTCTTGCATTTTTGATAGCAATAATTTTTTGATTCTCTTTTTTGTTATTTGTTCCGCAACTTTCTTCTTTGCAAATAGTTTGTCAATCTTACCTCATCTCTTCAGCAGAAATATACGAGGGAGATAAGAAAGACAGAATACTGCTTGCGATTGCAGAAGATTCCGAGAGAGAGAGAGAGAGGGAGGACACAGAACAAAACAATCTGAGAAGAATTATCGCTACAGAGAAAGGAGAGGAATTTGCGAAGGGGAGACAAACGAGACAAGAGAGAGAGAAAGAGAGAGAGACGAGAGACGGTACTACTGTATAGAGAGAGAGAGAGAAAGAAACTGTACAAGGTTATTTGAGGTGATTCCTTTTCCTCTTTTTTTCCAAATTCCAAGCTGTTGATCCTACTAATTTCCTTCCGATTTTTAACTTTTACTGAGTAGTAGCTTTAGGTACTTCAACTCCACCAATCATTCTAGTACCACCCATTCCACTTCCTGAAGCAACTCCAGCGATCGAATTAATCAACTTCGCAGCTTTTTTCCTCGCTCCTCCTTCTTCACCTTGATCATCTTCGTCATCTTCCTCTCCCTCGTCCTCGTTCTCTTCCTTCGACTTCTTTTTCCTTCCCCTTCCTCCTCCTCCTCCAGCAGTACTAACTGCCCTAGATTTCGTACCAACTGGTTTAACCCTCTTTAGTATCCTCAAATCGTTCATAGTTTCTAACGAGAACCAATTACAATCTTCTTCTTCTTCTTCTTCTTCCTCCTCCTCCTCTTCTTCCTCGTAGTCCTCCTGTTGTCCTTTTCCATCTCCTCCTCCTCCTCCTCCAATCAAAGCTTGTTGTTTCTTGAACTGTTTCTGTTCAGTTTTTAAAACCGATTCTAAATCTTCCATAGTATGACGATGCCTGAAAGCTTTCCAATTTTTAGATGAAGATCTATAAACTTTCGGTTGCGCTGAAGTAGAAGAGAGGGTTTTCGATTCTACTTCTTCCGCTTGATCGTCTTCAAGTTGTTCATCCTCGTCGTCGTCTTCTCGAGAGTTTCCTCGTTCGATCACTAGTGAGTGCTGCTGTTGTAACTGGGGATTCGGAATGATGAAAGTCGAAGGGGAAGAGGAGGAGGGGGAAGTTGAAAGTGAACCGGGTTGATGAACTAGACCAACTTCGACCGAGGAGGAGGAGGGATGAGGTGCGTAGGCAGGGAAAGAAGAAGAAGTAGATGCTTGTTCTTGTGGTTGTCGTTGAGGTTGTTGTTGAGGTGGAGGAGGAGGAGAAGGAGGACCGTTTAAAGCGTATTCTAAAGATTGACCAGTCAAAGCAATGAAACCGTATTTCTACATATACTCTCGAACGACAAAACACCTACAGTTAGTTGAGACTTGAAGTGGAGTAGTTATCAAAGAAGGTGTAAGTGAACTCACGGTGAATTGAGCTACGTTCAATCAAGAGAAACAATAAAGCGAAATTTAGTATCAGAACGAAAGAGTTGGAATGACGAGCGCGAAAGAAAGGCGAGAGAGAGATAGAGAGAGGGTAGAGTGAGGAGAGGAGACAAAAGAGAAAAGAGGAAGGAAAAAAAACTCACATCTAAAAGATTGTGGATTAGAATGATTGAAAACTCTAGGTAACAAATCTCCACTCAACTTGGGATCTCCGAAATTGATCAAGATTGATTCACCATCTTGTTCAGACCAACAGATCAAATCTGAAAACTCTTGAGGGTTTTGTAACATGTAACGTAATTTACAAATGAACGGGTTGATTCCCATGATCTATTTATTTATCGAGTCGTACAGAAGAGAGAGAGAGAGAGAGATTAGCTACAGGGAGACAGACGGAAGAGTGTGGTAGAGGATAGCTCGGAGAAGGCTCACTGAGGGAATTTTGTAAGAATTTTCAGGTTTCACAGGTCTTTTATTACGAATGATAGGTTCAGGTGCAGAAGAAGAAGGAGGAGGAGGAGCTTGAGGTTGATCTTGTTGATCTCCTTGAACTTGTGGTTGTTGTTGTTGGGAATCTCCTACGCTTTGAGAACGATGAATTGAAGAAGAGGACGATGAAGCGGCGTGAGGAGCTGATGGGGGTGGAGGCGGTGGAATGATTTGATCCGGATGGCGACCTGAGACTGCAGGAGAATTCGAGGATGATCCAGGAGGTAGAGGAGGAAGGTATCCACGTTGATTGATGTGAGGGAGATGAGAGGAAGAAGTAGAAGTAGGAGAGATTGAGGGAGAACCAAGCTTTGAATAAATCGTACGAGATCCTGAATGAGTTGCTTGTGCAAAGTTCGAGTTGGAGGGAGGAGGGATAGGTCGAGTAGGGTAATATGGATTGTAGGAAGAAGAAGGAGAATAAGACCAAGGAGCAAAGTTTCCGTAACTATTGTAACTCGGTCCTGGTCCTCCTCCTGCACCGTACGAGAAGCTATGGAAGGGAGCATAAGATTGTTGTTGAGGTTGATTGGTCGTCAAAGTTGAAGCAGTAGAAGAACCGCTAGTCCTTCTCGTCGTGTTTGAATCGTATCCGCTCTCTCTCTCGCCTTGAGGACCCATCAAATCTTCATCTTCGTCTTCGCTACCGCAATCATCGGTATCTACCTTGTTCCCTTGAGGTGCTTGTTGACTAGTGCGAGGGCTGTAAGGGACTAGAGGAGGAGCTACGTTGTTGTAGAAATCGTAAGATTGAATTTGTTGGAAACTGTAACTAGCTTGGTGGTGACGTTGGTAAGGCTGGGGTGGTGCTGGTTGTGGATAGTGAGTAGTAGGAATAGTGCGAGGATAGTAGGGTCGGGTTTGGAGTTGTTCGACGTTGTTCGAGTTGGAACTTGATCGAGTCGAATCAGAGTGAGAGAGAACAGGGGGAAGTTGATTCTATGATACAATACCTCGGAACATGAGTTTTCATCTCATGGAAAGACGAGTGAAAGAGCAAACTCACAGAGAGAGGAGCTTCTCGATCTTGATCGGGAGATGGAGATCTAGAAGGTCGAGTCTCTTGTTCTTGTACAGTAAATCCCTCGTTCGTTTGATCAGGTTGTTCCATGGTCAAGGATCCGAGAGGAGAGAGTGTGAGTTGAGAAAGAAGTGGCGAGAGAGAAAGAGAGGAAAAGTGGAGAAAACAACAGAGAGGTCCGTCCACCTCACAAACACTCATCACGTCTAGCTACTCCCTCCAGCGTCTTGGTACTCGATCGAGCTATAGATTTGACACGCTTTGACGCGTTCAGCTGGTAAGAAAAGAGAGAAACAAGAATCGAGTCGAAGGCCCCAACTCGGTTCCCTCCCCACTTCCTTTCCTCTCTCTCTCCCTCTACTTCTTTCCTGTGCTCCGTCTCTATCACGATCAAAGAGCTCTACACGGTCGACATTAGTATAGAGGTCTTCTGATGGTCTCCCGCGAGTCTCTCCAAACTCTGCTTCTCGATTCTAGTGCTCTGCTTTGTGAGATCGTGCTCGCCGAATAATCCAATCCTGAACTCTCTTCGTTGCAACCTCAAACTGGAAAGCAGATGCACAGAACGTTAGGGTCAGTAATCATCTCCCGCGTTCCATCTACACCCTACGTCAGAGTAGAAGCAAAGACTCACATCAGGTTCTCATTTCCATCTTCTACTACTTGTTCACACTCTGAATCACCCAGAGCCTTCAAATCGTTCACTTCGACTCGAACATAGAGAGAAGTAGAAGGCATCTGTTGTGTCTCATCAACGATTCGACTTTATCGAACGATTACAAATTCTCGCTCGGCCCCAAAAACTCGGCTTGAATTTCTTTACAAACTTGGCGATCCTCCAGCTTCTTCAAAATCTCTTGGTTTAAAGGACGTAGGTCGTTCAAAGGAGAGCCGAATCAGACCTCCCTCTCCCTCTCTCTCTCTCGCTATCGACTTCCTCTCGATTCTCACAAAGGGGGAATGCACCGCTTTTCTCTCGTTCAACTAGTCTTCTCTGCTTCATTCATCGCCACTCTTTCAACCCTCGTCGACTCTACACCCCTGGCTCTAGAAGCAACTTCTTCCCAATTCCCACTACGGAACGCTCCCGGACTCCCTTCGAACGGTTTACAATCTTCTGGAATCCATTTAGGTTTCCTCCCGAACTGGGAACAAGAGAACCCTCAACTGATCAACAAAGCTTTAGGAGATTCTATAAGTATCATTGGAGATTACCTCAACGTGTCACCACGAGATTACAGTTTCAATCAGGTCGATTACCATTTAGAATCGGTAGTGAAAATCGCAACTGGTAAAGTTAAAGCCGTGTACAGTCCAGCAGTGTTGTTTTCAGATAGTTTAGATCAATGGACGGATCAAATGACAAAGAATTTAGTAGAAAAAATGAAAGAGGTTAACAGGAGAGGGGTAACAGTTTGGTTGAGGTTCTTGTTCGAAATGTAAGGTGATTTTCCTTTTTTCTGCTTTCGACAGAGAGAGAGAGAGTGGAGCTGATAGTACGTCAATAGGAACGGAGGCTGGATGCCTTATGGATTGAGACCGGATCTATATGTACCATTGTTTCGAGATGTTGCGGAACAAGTAAGAGCTGCGACGAACAATGTAAAGCTCTTTCTTTCTCTCATTTCTTTTCTCGGAGGCACTAATCCTGAACGAATTTCGCTTCTCCCTTCTAGACTTATATGTTGTATGCTCCGAACGTATGGAATGGTCCAGTAGACGATCAACAACAAGGGTATCAAATCTATTTCCCAGGAGAAGATTGTAAGTCTCTTGAAAACCTCGCGGAAATTCTTATGAGAGAGCTTTTTTTCACGAAAAACTGACTCGCTTCCCCTACACGATAGACGTAGATCTCGTAGGACTTTCATTCTACTCGCTAGGATCTGACAAATCTGCGAACCAAGCTGCCGATCCTTCATTGTTTCGAGATTCCTTCACTCCATTCTACAACCTCTTCTCTCCTACTTCGTCTTCAAGTTCTTCAAACCTTTTGAAACTCTCCGCCGCTTACCCGATCGTGATTGCAGAAACTTCTGCACCTTATTACTACAAGATCCCACCTGGTTCTCGTTACTTCTTACAAGGAGGTGATACAGATATTCCAGCTTCGAATATGCCAAACCTTTCAACTTACACTCCTTCTCAAACTTCTCCTCCTTCACCTCACACGGATGACGAATTGTATTTGAAAGCGACTTGGTTGGTACAATTGACTTCGAACTCTACCGCGAGTAGGTTCCCGAATTTGAAAGCGGTTAGTTGGTTCAATTACCTCAAGAAAGGTTCTAGTGAGAAACAAGTTTTGGCAGATTTCAGGTTCGTAGGTGGGAACAGTACTGTTGAACAATGGGTTAGACAGAATTTTGGGAACCAGACTGCTTACGAAGAGGGATACACGGGAGGAGGAAGAAGAATTGGAGCAAGTCAACTCGTCGCTACATTCGTTGGAGTATTTGGAATGTCGCTACTACTCCTATAATAGTATCGAAAGGAGAAGTAAGGCAAAGACACATCGAAGGGGAGGGCAGTTGGGGAAAGGATTAGTTGGTTTTTGCGAAGAGTTTTGATCCATTTTCTTGTTTATTATTTTGTCTTTTCGATTCATCGCATCCTCTCGCATCTTTCGTTTGTTTCTCTTTTTATACATAGATATTTCTTATTCGTCTGTACATACACATATCATAGAAGGTTTTTGTTTATAATTCTTGCAATACTTTCTTGTGCCGAACTCGACTTCCCCAGATTCTTCGGTTTCCTCTCCTCCTTTTCCTCAAATCTCCCTTTCGATCCTCAAACAGAGAATGTCTAGATTACAGAGACCTCAACGCCATAATCCTTTGAGACCTTATGTGAGTCCTAACTCTTTTTGAGTGTAGGAAATCCTTTTGTTTACTCGTTGTTTTTGATCTCTCATCGCCATTCGATGATCATTTAGATGGATCAAGAACCGAATTGCAACAACGATTCGATCGATTCTTTCTCCTCTCCTACTTTCCCAAGCTCTAGTGGTGGTACGAACACTCCTCTATCGAGTGAATCAGAGATCGGAGGTGGTGCTAGTCGTCAACTGAGTGAGAAGAAGATGGATCATCAAATTTATATAGGTAGTGGTGGAGGGTGAGCTCTCTACTATCCCATCAGTCAAGAGACTCGAATAAGACGCGTGAGAGCTGACATCGATCCGAACATTGAAAATGATAGAACTGGAATTCAAGGGTTGAAAGAACCACGAGAAATCGTTAGGAAACGGTAAGCTCTACCACCCTCTAGACGAGTCAAATGTATTGTATTTCTCCTTTGATACAGAAGCGAAAGGGAAAGGCGGAACTCTCGCCGAACAAATAAAAGCGAAATGTTGACTGATTTTCTCTCTCTTGTCGTTTTCTCTCGTCGACAGAGTCGCTATCATGACTATTTGTGGTCTAATCGTCGCTGCAATCATCACTATCGCTATCCTCGGAGTCAAGAAGATCCTGTAAAACGCCAACAAGATCTCGATTCAGCTCCTTTCTCAAGTTTCGACTACTTTCTCCCAATTCCCACATCGTAGCGACACTCTTCAGCCCATCCCCGCCTAATACACACCTTCTACTCTCCCTGTCATACACTTCGTTCTATATTAGATTTACAGCATACTAGATTTCCTAGACTTCTTTCTCGAATCCTTTACTTTCGCATACTTCAAAATACCCAATTTCGTTTTTGTTGTTTTTCGCATTGTACAGACACTATCTCTACCTTCTGTTCTCTCACTTTGTCAACTTTCGTATTTCATCATCATTCCTTACATTTTTCGTAGCATCAATGTTGTTTTATCGTCTATTTCTTCCCCCGAGTTGCGCAAAGAACTTCGTCCTATTTTCAACTATAAATATGAATACAGTGAGTGGGACTGTAGACAGATAGAGAGAATTGTACAAGATCGACGTACACGCGAGAGAAGCGAGACTGCGAACGACTCGAGAAGAATTTGAGAGACGCGTCTTGTCATCCTCGAGCTCACTTTTTCTCCTCACCACCTCACTTCCGACCGTGTATAACCTCCATCTCTCGCTTGATCAAACGTATCAGAATCTTTGATCGACGCGCAAACAACTACAACCCTCAAGATTGAGCGAGTAGAGAAGAGAAGAGAAACGGTGATCAACTTTTCGAGAAACTCTAGCTAGTCCAACGGTTTCTTACCAGAAAGGGGGAGGGATTCGCGTGTCGCCTTTACATTAGTACACTTAAGTACAGTAACCCCACACAGAAAGAATGCCTAACAGAAGGAGGTCGATTCAACATGAACAGCAAATGATCAACAAAGATTTCTTCACCTCTTCCACCAGTTTGAATGATACACGGATAGTAGATTTCAGTAGTAGTACAGATGGAGGAGAACTGTATGAACCAGGATCACGTTTCGAATCACCTGAATCTTCACCTGCAACTCCTTCTTTCACTTTCACTTCTTTCGAAAACAATCCCTCAACCTCTGAGCATTACACTATCTACCCAACTACCAGAGTTCTACCTACTATCCTACCCATCCCTTTCCCACCATCTTCATCATCTCCTTCTCCTCCAAAACTTCCAGCCTACTCTTCGAAATCTCCTCCAGGTCTCCGAGTAGACGCTTCCCCTTCCCCAACTTCTCCTTCTGCTTCTTCTTCTCGTTCTCTACTACCTTACCCTACTTCTTCCTCCCCTACTTCCCGATTGAATTCCCTCTTACTAAACATTGTCCCTCACAAATTACTACCAAACTCGATAACTTCAACTTGTCCTCCCAATTTGTCATTCGAATACCCGAAATCTCCTTCACTCTTACGTGCACATCCAACTCAGAGACATTCGAAACCTTCTTCAGCAGATACGAGATGGATACCCGGTTTATCACTACTACTACCTAAAAGATGGATAGTTTTAATCAGTTTCTTTCTCATCATGGTAGTTTTGTCTCTAGTTGGAGTTTCGACAACTAGTAGTAGTTCTACTACTACTACTACTATCGAAACTGGTAGGAAGACTAGTAGTTCGTTTGATTGGGTCGATAGAGTTAGAGGTTGGGAAACTTGGAGAAAATTGGAGAACCATTACTACAGGGGAAATTTCAGTACCGAAGAAGAAGAAGCGGAGGAGGAGGTTGTTCGAGTTAATTACCTTTTAGAATCGGTTAGAACTGGTGCTGATAGTCACTTTGAACAAGAGGAGGAGGAGGAGACGTTGAGGAGGAAAGATCACCATTCTTTACCTTCTACGGTCGTTTCGAAGGAAGAAGAAGAGGAACAAGCAGTTTTGAACGCTGTCGTCGAAGAAGCGAAGAAAGTTCAACAAGCAGAAGAGGAGGAGGAGGAGGAGGTCGTTATCGTCCCAGCAGCAGGAGCAGCAGCAAAAGAAACGATTCAGAAAGTAGTCAAACCGAAGAACCACGTAGCAGAGAAGGAAGTCTCCATTTCGACGACGACGACGACGAAACCGAAAAAGGATCCCTCGAGGTACAAACGGTTGTTACCTCTGAAAGCACCTTCTCGTCGATACCTCTACGGAGCCAACTTTGTCCCCTCGTCGTCTGATGCCTCGACAGTGAAAGCGATTGATGGAGCAGTCGTCCCTGCTGAAGTCGAAGTCGAAGATCCAGAATACACAAACAAGAAAGTCAAAGTACCTTCGAAAAAAACTCTCGAGAGGTTATTCAAAGAGAACAAAAAGGTCTACGAGCAAGAGGAACAGAGTTGGAGACAGTTCGAATGGAAAGCTCCAGAAGTTGATCAGAGTTTGAAGAGATTCATTGCAAAATTAAGTCCCGTAAGCTTTTTCTTTTTTCTCTATCTCTCTCGAAAGCCTTTCATGTGAAAGTCAGACTAAGACGAATAACGACTACAGGAGGAACTTTCGCTGCGTTCATGGATTCAACAACTTTATTCTCTCCCTTCCGCTTCTGGAGTCGGACTCGGTTCCTCTTCCTCGAATCCCTTCAATCCGTCAACTTCCTCTCTCACATCCCTATCTTCTTCTCTCCTCCCGACGATCCCCGGGTACAACGGTCTCGGCAATCGAGAGAAATACGACGAATTGATCTCCCAAGCTCGAGAAGGTTTCGAAGGGAAATGTCGAGGGAGTAAATGGTTAGATAGTTATGGGAAAATGCATAGAGAGATGTTGGAAGGCAAGAGGGATCCGAAATTCATCAGTTACCATTGTGAGAAAGGTATGAATTGTGGTGGGTTGGGAGACAGGTGAATTATTCTCAGATTTCACTGCCACGAGAAAGAGAAACTGACTATGAAAACGCTTTAGGTTACTCGGAATGACTTCGGCTTTCTTCTTTGGTCTAATCACTCAGCGATCTGTAAGTCTCCGTCCATCTCTTCTCGAGTCTCGATTGCGAGAAGAGATGAACTGACTTCTTCGGTGTTGACGCTCAGTTTCTCGGAGAATGGCAATCACCAATCCCTCTCGACGTAGTTTTCGACTCTCCCGCCGTCAACTGGTCTCATTCTTCGTTCACCTCGTCTCGACATCCAGTACTCGGTCAACAAACTCTGATCGATCAATCCGCAGAACTCGATATCATTCATTTCGATCGTTTGTCTGTCGATTCAACGTTTGGAAGTACGAGTTGGAATCCGAAAAGAGGAAAGAGCTGGACTAAAGGCTTCGAGAAGCGAGATATCGCTTACGCTTCAAACTGGATCAAAGTGAGTTTTTCTTTCTTCTCTTTCTTCTTCCTCGGCAACGCGAATCTTCGAAAAAAGTTGATCACCTTTTTATGTCAAAACTTCCTTTAGTTTTTCACGAATCGAGGAATGATCTACCGCTCGTTCTCGTACAAACATCTACAGAAGAGTATCGACAAGTTGGGACTCAAACCGACTACCGCTTTCGCTTGTATCAACCAATACCTCTTTCGACCGAAACCTCCTGCTCTCAACTTGATCTCGGAATACACTTCAGTACTGTCTCTACCTTCGGTCTTTTCAGTTGGAATCCATGTAAGGACAGGAGATAGAAGTATGAAAGATACCGAATACGACAAAATCAATACTGGTCAGTTTTTTTCATTCTCCTAGTTTTCCTTGAACCCTGCAACCGCTAAACGAGTTCGTCGTGCTCGATCACAGTCAAACGACACTCTCAATTCTTTCGCTGTGCTCGAGAATTGGGAGAAACTTACGCATCACCTTCTCAGCAAATCGTTTATTACCTCGTAACCGATTCCGCCAACTTGAAAGCTGACGCTCAAAGAACTCTCGGTACAAAACTAGTGACGACGAACATGGTACCTCAACACGTTCATCAGAAGACTGGTCACGTAGATGGAGTTTTCTCTGCCGTCGTCGAAGATTGGATTTTGAGTAAAACGGATATGATGGTAGCTACTCAAGATAGTGGGTTTGGTAAACTTGCTAGTTTCATGCATGGGAGGGAGAACACTACGGTGACTATCTTTCCTAGGTTCAATGAAGATGTGAATGGGTTGATTGGGAAGAAGTCTCATTTGAAAGTAGATTGTACGGATCCTAATGTGTGAGTTTTTAGCCTTCTCTCTCAAAAAGTCTTGCTGTACCTTGACTGGATACTGATCTGCTTCGACTCGGATAGCTTCACGTCGTTCGAGGAACTCTCGAGTGAATGGTCACTCGGATAAACAAAACTTAACTTATTATCGCATCTCTTTTGTATCGTATTTTCAGTCATTGTATCGAGTGCTTCAGTAACAGGATGTTGTCAGGATCACATGTAATTACCTACTTTGGAATTTGTCTGGTTCTCTTGCCTCAGCGTTGTCGTTCGTTCGAGAGTTCGGTCCTCAATAACTGCTCCCGTGAAGTTGACGGGGATTCGCTGAAGCACTATCAAGTAAGTACTGCACCCGATCACACGACAACAGCTTGCCTCCTGATCAGTAAGAGTTTAGCCAAAAGTCTGACAGAGCTTCGCAAGACAGATCTCAAGGGCACTCGGGCGACGACGACGAGCTCTGGAAAGTAAGAACGAAATCGTAAATTGCGTAGAACGAGGAGGGTGAGAACCAGTCAAGTAACGAGTCAGGTAAATAAGGCACAAATAGAAAGATTAAGGAGGTAAGGGAAGATAGAGGAGGATGAGCTTGAAATCAATTCGCTCGTTCGAAGTGAGAAATTATAGAAGTGCGAGTGGGAGGGGGAGTACTAAGTAGTTTAAAACAGAGAGAGAACCTAAAAGAGAAGACACACAAAAGAGAGACACGAGAGAGAAGAGGCAAAGATTAAGCTTGCTTCTCGCCACGAGGAATGTATTGACCGTTGGTTCCCATTTCTTCAGGGGTGATCCAGTGGTAGAGCTCCTCTTTGGGACCGACGTTTTGCCTCAAGATGTAACGACGGATGTTGTAAGGAAGTTGACGAATGTGGTAAGCGGCGTGCTGAAGAAGAGAGAGAGGAGAAGAAAGTCGAAAGTCAGCACGGGTCGACCGAACGAATGAAGCGTGAAAGAAGAGTGGCTCACCTTTCCGGTAGGAACAGAGAAGACTTGGTCGAGTTCCTCGAGAGTGAGGGCTTTGGTTTCGGGCATGAAAAGCCAAACGAGAATTGTACCGATGACATTCCATCCAGCGTACCATCCGAAAGCTCCTTGAGGCTTGAAGGCACCGAGGAGACGAGGGAAGGTAAGAGCGACGATGAAATTGCTGTAGGACCGCGAGAGAATTAGCTCGAGCTCGCACCACGAGAAAAAAAAGAAGAAAAATAAGCTTACAAGGTCCAGGTAGTGGCAGTAGCGAAGGACATTCCGACGTCACGAACGTAGAGAGGGAAAGCCTCAGCCGAGTAGGTGAAAGCTATCAAGAAAGAACGAAAAGTCAGATTCGCATCATCGGATTGTGAGCGACTAGTCTGGTGAAAAACTACTCACGAACGGGACCTTCTCCAGGGGAGTAGGCGATACAGTGAAGGTAGATACCGAGAGCAACTAAGCGGGGTGGTAAAACGCGGTCAGTTTCAAAGAAAAGGGGGAAAACTTCGAAATAAAGCGAAAAAGCTTCGTAACGACGGTGACGACGACCACAGCGAAAGCGCTACTCACCAACAGCGATGCGAGCTTTAGAAGTTTCTGGAATGAAGAACGCAAATCCCGCTGTTTGAGTCAAAAGCGAAGCCAGGAGTCAATCGAGAGAATAACACAGAAAAGAAAAAAGAGAAAATTGAAAAATTTGACGTACTCATCAAGAGGAAGACTGCCATCAAGGGGAACGTCACGAGAAGTAGAGTTCGTCGTCCGTAGGCTGTAAAGGAGACAAATCAGCAATCGGAAACGATGAAGTCAAACTAAATTGAGGACTCACTATCGATAGTGTAAATAGCAGGAGCAGCGGCAATCCAGTTGAGAGCTCCGAAGCCGAGAGTAGCTCCGAGAGCAGAAATTTCAGAGAACCCAGATAGACGGAAGATAGTCGACGAGTAGTAAGCTGTCGAAAAGAAAAACGGCAAGTCAGCAGTCGAATCGAGAAATTTCTCGACAAAGGCGAACTAACCGATAACATTGATACCACAGAATTGTTGCATGAACATTACGATACCGGAAGCGAGAGCAGCACGACGGTTACGAGGTACTGAGAAGAGTTCGACGATGGCGAGTTTTCCAGTTGCGATGTTGGCCTCCTCCTCAAGAAGTGCGTTGATCATGAAGAGATCGCGAGCAGCTTGAAGCTTGGTATGACGAAGGCGGCAGAGAGAGTCGTAAGCCTCGACGTAACGACCGCGACCACTGATGATAGTCAAAAAGAATCAGTTTCGAATCTTTGACTCGAGGAATGCGAGATACTCACATGAGCCAACGAGGGGATTCGGGACAGAAGAAGACTTGAGCCATGACGAAGAAAGCAGGAAGAGCGGCAGAACCGAGCATGAGACTGCAGGAGGAAAGAATCAGTCAGTCAAGATTCCTCACTTTTTCGAAGAGGCGAAATTTTGCTCACCGCCAGTTCAAACCGGTGATATGGTTTGCAGGATCGGGGACGTGGTAGAAGACGAGCGAACTGACTGTACCCAACATGATACCGAAAGCGGTCTACCGAAACGAAAGAAGAAAGAGGTGAGCTGCAGTTCGCACGGAGCGGGAAAAAACTGTAACAGCGACGACTCACCCAAACTTGCCATTGCATTACGAGAGCACCACGAATGAGAGGAGGAGCAGTCTCGGCACCGTAGACGGGAACGGTAGCAGATTTGGGACCGATTCCTAATCCGAGAACGAAACTGTCGAAAGGAGAAAGAAAAAAGAGAAAAGAGACGGTAGAGGGTAAGCGAAACTATCTCATTTATAACAGGTAGCGAGACAGGAGAGAGAGAATTACTCACCGAGCGGCAAAGAGATGTTCCCAAGAGTTGGTACATCCAGACCAGATACAAGTCAAAGCTGAAAGAGTCGCAGTCAAAAAGATGGTACCTCGACGTCCGAGCCAGTTGTTGAGAGGTGCAGTGAGCCAACAGCCTATACACCATGCGAGAGATAAGCGAGTCAGAAAAAGTTGCACTCGAGAAGGGGGGGATAAAATATTCGAAAATCGAAGGAAAGTGAAAACGAAACGAAGAAGACTCACCGATGACAGCACAACAGAGGTAAGGAGCTCCGTTGACCAATCCGAGAAGCCATTCGTTTCGATCAGCTCCAGGTGCACCACGTTCCGTAATCAATCCAAATTGAGGCGCCTAGAGAATGAGATTTTGAGCGTCAGCAGGAGTTCGCCTCAGGATTGAGAAGGAGACGGGCAGAAAGCGGAGAGGGAACCCACCCAGAACAAGTTGGCACCATTCGTAACAGACTCGTCCTGAAAAATAAGCAGTAGAGAGCTATAAGTACGCGAAAAAAACGAAAATTTGAAGAAAATCCAATTTTCGAAAACTTACCATTCCTTGAACTGCAGCGCACATCGAGCAACAGACTACAAGGAAGTAGAGCATCTTGGGGTGATCCCATTTGTGAGTCTGTAATCCAAGGGCGTCAGTCAAAAGTTACAGCAAACTGAAAAAGGAGAAACTCACGACTTCGCGACGAAGGACGTTCCTGTCTTCGTCGTTGAGCATCGAGATTGACTCGAAAGCGAGAGGATCTTGAGCAACTTGAGCACCCTTGGCGAACTCAGTTTCGTACTGTCCGAGTCCTTTCTCGTTCGCGAAAGCACGACCCATTGCTATATTTTTTTTTCACCGCAGATACCTCCCTTTTTTCATCAGCCTTTTTCGTCCTCCTATTGCAGGAGATAGATTGAGTGTGCTTACCTTCTAGACGTTCCAAACTGATTCCCGACAAGGGGTTCTCCAATGCAGCGTTGACATTTGCAATGTTTTTGCGGTCAGGATCATGATGAGCGTATTCACCGTCTCCAGCGAGTTCGCGCTTCTCGTCAGTTCCCTTGTTGGCCTTCTCTTGAGCAATGAGTTCACGTTGACGAGCAATCGACGGATCAATGTTGTGCTTGGGGCCTACTGGATGTTTTTCAGAGGCGAACGACATTTTGTTGTTCTGACGTTTGTGGTGTTCTTATAGTTCGACGTGTGTTGTTTTGAGCTTGAATACAGGAGCGTCGCTTGAACAGGTGAACGAAAGAGAGGGAGAGAAGAGAAAGAGAGTGGGGGATAGAGGCGAGAGAAGGAGAAAGCAGAAAGGAGGAGGTCCAAAGGGGTCCCAATTCTGCTAAATTTGGGGTTACCGGGTGCTCCTGCCAAGCACCGCGGGAAGGCTCTCTGATCGTTTCGACCACGCAGAAAACTAGCGCACGAATTCGGTCGAAGTACATGTACCTCGCGCTAGCGTCTCTCGCTTTCTCCGTGGGTCAGCCCGGTTCTTCAAGGCTGTGTCACACGACGACCAGTCGACCACGACGACGTTCTGCCTTTAGAATTGAGCTTCGTCTTGCCCCGAGCAGAAGTTAGCTCTTTCGCATCTTTGAACCTTCTTTGTCGAGTTTGCGATGACGGTATTATTAATTTTCAAATCTTTCGAAACCGGCATCGGCGGAAAGAAACGAGAAGGGGAAAGTGGAGCGTCACTCGCATTTCAAAACTGAACCCCACGTCAGAATGCAGAGTCCGCGGACACAGAGAGGTTTTTGTTTGACTTTGATCCGCGGATTTTGTTTACCAAAGTATTTTTCTCCCTCAGTCGTAAGTAGCTCTTCCGTGTCTTACTCTGTTAGCGATTGGTGAACGTAAATCTCGACAATGAGAGGAGAAAGTGATGATGTCGTTGAGCGGGAAAATATGCTTGCTTTCGAACGAAATCTCTCCTCTCCACCATACCCCAGCGCCTTCATCTAGCAAAAGCCCAGACTTCAGTTACAACAGCAGATCGTAGCACTATAGACAAGTGGCCAACCCGAGTAAAGGCCCTGCCTCTCCTCTCCTTTCCGACTCCTGAAAGGTCACTCCTCAACACAACAATTCTTCAAGACGCGATCACAGAGGTCAGACCTAGATAGCCATAGTCTCAACGAGTCAAGGTAAGCTACTCTTGGTGCAAAATACGCGTTCGTCCCCTCCGAAAGAGAGGAAACGGACGGACGAATGATGCAGACGTCAATCTGCCTCTCAGTTCCTCGAAGGTTGCTGACATCTCTTTAGCTGGTCACAACACAGCATATGGAAGTATAGCAATGATGGACGCAGACCTACCACCTTTGCCTCCCCCTCTCCCTCCGACTCATTCCCGCAGTTTCTCCTCTTCCTCCTCTTCGAGTGCCGGCAGTCCTCAACCACCTCCCTCAGAATGGGCAAGAAGAGCAGTAAGAGGACCAGATGCTAGAAACGGAATCAGCGAACAACCAGGGAAACAGGAAGGAGAACCGATGTATCTAGCTCCTCCTGCACGTGAAGGAGCTACCAGCAGTCAGTCTATGAGATCCAGTAGGAGTCAAGCATCCCTTCAGAGCTCAACTTCGAACCCTCGAGACCTAGACTTTCCTCGCTCGACTCCGACAAGTTCTCGTCCTCCTCTTCGTTCGACTCAATTTTCCTCTTCTTCCATTACCTCCTCGATATCTGACAGCGAAGCTCCTCATCCTCCTCGTCACCCTGATCCCCCCTTCAGTCAGCAACAACACACTCACGCTTCTTCCTTCCTCTCGAAAGTCTCCCCTTCTCTTTCCTCCAACTCTCGCTACTCGAATTCCCCTTCAAACATAGCTCGTCTAGGTCTACGCGGATCACCTGAACCTCTCGGCCTCGGTATTGGTAGTGGTAGCTTCTCGAGAGTAATGGGAGGATTACCTAGTCCGCCTCCGACGAACAGCGACGAAGGAAGTAACGAAGGAGGAAGCAGATACGGAACGGTTAGAGTTAGCGAGGAGGACAGAGCAGGATTCAGAGACGAAGTGAGAAGTGACGAGATCGGAAACGTCAGTCCGCTGAAACCGGATCGACCTCCAAAGAGCGAGAGAAGGTCGACTTGGACCCCAACGAAGGAAGATGCGGAATTTTCAAGCACCGACAGGGCGAGTTCGACAATCAACCTCACGTCGAGTACTTCCACTCGACTCCCCGACTCATCGCAAGAGACCGAGCCGTTTAGGAGAAGCGCATCAGTTTCATCGTTTCAACGCAGTACCTCTCCCTCACTTCGTTCATCTCTCCCTCCTTCAGCTTCTCTGAGATCAATAGATCGACACGACAACGGCGGATACGTATCGGATGCGATGGAAGAGTTACAAGATGGATTAGCAGGAGTTGCACCGAGAAGAAAATTGAAAGCCAGAACCGCTTCGTCGGACGCTGAGGTCAGGCTGGAGACGGTAGACGCGGAAAGAAGGAGAGAATCACAAAGTCAGAAGGCCAACGAGCTACGAGAGAAGAATCAACGGGTGAGTCCATGTTCTTGCGAGCTTTCGGGAAATTCTTTATCTGAGTACATCGTTTGTAGATTCTCGACTCGATCAATTCGCAGCTCGATCCTCTTCCATTGTCTTCTGCCTCGAATCGCGGTGCATCTCCTTCTCCTTCGTCCGACTTCAATCATCCGACAAGAACTGTACAACGCTCTTCGACCTCTTCGACGATTCGCAACCTTGCAGCTGCTGAAGACGATTTGCTCCAGGGCACATTGCCGAACTTCTCAACCTACGGAAGCACGGACGAAGACGAACCTCGCCAAGTCGGACTGCCTAAAAGAGTGGATTTGGAAGAGTTTGGGATGCCCGCCGACAGTTCAATGCGACGAAGTGCGACGGTTGGAGACGTCTCTGCTCAAGATGGAGGGTTTGACCTGGACCGCAGGCCTCGAACTGCCGGCTTCCAGTCTCGTCCTCGCACTTCACTCCTTCGACAAGCTCTCGACGACGACGACACCATCATCCGTCAGAACCCTCTCCCTGAACGTTCAGCTACTTCAATGTCAAGTTATCCTTCGACCATTGAGCGGATACGAGCCAGGAGGTCAGATCTAGTAGGAAGCGAGAGAACTCGGGCTGCAAGCTCATTCAGCGATACGAAACAGCAAGATCAAGATTTCTCGGAAGGAATGAGGAGACTCGCTTCTCGAGAACTACTTCGCACACCTCGAGACCAATCAAAGTCGCAACTCGAAGCACTCGACTCGCCTTCTCCCGCTTCTCAATCTCGATCGAACGACAACGCTTCTCCCGCAACCTTGAGGAATAGACCAGCTTTACCTTCCGAATTCCGGCACTCTCCGTCCTCCTCTTCCATCTCTTCTGCTCGAGTCACTCCTCGACGATCTCTCGATGCATCCTCAGCTGCTCGACTGACACCCTCATCCTCGTCTTCGCGCGATTTGGAGCGTTTCACCAGATCTCGTTCAGCAGTCTCGAGTCTCGCCTCGCCAATCTCTCCCTCGAGTTCAAGTGCGTCCATAGCACCTCACCATCGTCAAGCTCGATCGGAGGTCTCATTTGAAGACGACTACTCGATCGAAGGAGGAGAATCTGAAGAACGAGAAACTACTCCGAAGAGTGCGAAGAAATCTACCTTTGATCGAATTGGGAGTGTCGGAAGAGCGAGAACGTCTTTAAGTCACGTCGAAAGACGGAAAAACTCTGTCAGCGAGTTGCTTGATAGACCTCATTCGAGAATGAGCAGAGAAGGACGTCGAAATGGTAAGCTTGCTGCTCTGCCCTCTCAATTCAGACGGTATCATAGACTCATCATCGTTGATATTGCATCGTTCAGCAGGTGTCAAGAGTCCCGATACCGCGTCGCGAGGAACTGCAACACCTCCTCCTTCGTCTGCCAGATCCGAAGATCGATACAGCACTTCTGGGGATCTCGCCGCTAGGAAAGAAAGGCTACGAAATACAGAAGTTGGCTCTGAAGCCTGGATGGCCGAACGTGCGTTCCTCCCTCCGTCTTCACAGGTTTCCTCGAAAGCTGATTCTCCTCCCCGTTCTTCGCAACAGTCGACAACCTCCGACATCGAGGAACACGTTCTCGCGCATCGGATATCGACGGACGCTCTACTGCTGGAGATCATCCCACTCGATCACCTTCGGAGGCGGAACGAGATCGAACTGTGCGAGCCATCAACGCTCTCCTTGCTGGTCAAGGAATTGTTGCGACGGCCGTCAACCCCACTTCTCCCGCTTCGAGCACCTTCTCGAAGGACCCCTCTCCTCGTAAACGAGAATCAATCGGAGGTTACGATCGCAATCGCAAGATCTCTTTCGCAAATGGAACTCGCGAAGATTCTCAACTCCCTCCTGGATCCGGTTCAATGTCTCGCTCCAATTCGAACACCTCTCGCAACGGATCAGAACCTCTCGTTCAGGGCCTTGCCAGCCAATCGTCCTCTATTGGCGATCACCACAAACTCCTTCTCTCCGCCTTCGACCACTTCGATCGACATTTCTCGCAGGATGGCGACAAAACTCCCGAATCAATCGAGCTCGTCAAGCGAATGGTAGTTCTCATCTCTTCGACAACGAAACTCAATACCGGACTACGATCTCTGGCTGAAGCGATCAAGGAGGAACAAGTTCAGGCAGAGCTCGACGAAGGTCAGCGAAACTCGACAGTCTCGCTCAGTCGGTTCGAGAAAAGCATTCACGCTCTCCTTCGTACTAGCGACGATCAAGTGAGGAGTCTCTCGGAAGATCTGATCGCCATCACTCGAGTTGACCGGGAACGAGAACGTCTTCGCAAAGAGCAAGAAGGAGGAGCAACGACGAGTCGACCACTGAGTCGCGCGAGCAACCTCATACAATCCCCTCCCAAGCGTCCGACTACCGCTGGATCTGTCCTCGAGGGCGCAACCGTCTCTCTTTCGACCTCCCGCTCCCCGAACGTTCCTCGAGAAGTCCTTCGCAACCCTCTCGAAGATCCCTCCGACTCTGTCCCCGCTTCTTCTGGGAGGAGTGCATTCAACTTCTCTGGCCGTTCTCCCTTCGCTGCCATCGGTACCGATTCTCCCACTCCCGCAAGTCGTCGAGCTGGCTCAACCTCTGAAACTCCACTCCGAAGAGGGTCGATCTCGACTTCTTCGACCTACAGCTCAGCAACTGGAACGAGTAGAACATTCGATAGTAGAGCCCGATCTTCAAACCGTAGAGGAAAGAGCTCGGTAAGTTTCTCGAGCTCCTCGATGTGCGCGTAGTTTGTCAAGTTTGCTGAACGTCGCTGCTTTCTCCGTTCGCAGGATCCAACTCGTTCCCCAACACAATCTGGCGCCGTTCCATTTCCGACTGCGACATCCTCCGTTCCCATTCCTCGAGTCGACTCAACTCCCGCTCTCTCGAACGATTCTCCAACTCGTAACTCTCACTCTTTCCCGAGACGTCCCGTCGACGGACCTCCCCGTACCTACTCTGGCGCCTCAGGAGACGCGATCGCTCATGAGGCTCTTGAACTAGCGGCCAATATGGACGAAGCAAGAACTCGAGAAGAACGAGAACGGGCACTTGAACGGCTCGAAACTGCAAGAAGTCAGTCTCCTACCGACGAGAGACGTTCGATCATTTCAGCCACCCCAACGAGTGACAGCAAGAGACCTCGAACTCGATCGTCGATGGGAGCTATTGGCTCAGCGTTGAAAAATGCATTCACACCGAAGAAGAAAGGAGTGAACGAGTCATCGGGAGGAATCAGTAGTAGTGCGTCGATGCAGTCCTTTAGAAGGGAGAGTATAGACTCGAGTGCGGGAGCACGGGATGAGAGGAGGAGAGAGGTGGAGAATATTCTGAGGAGATCTGCTAGTAGAACTTAGATCCTCCTATCTCGCTGCGAGTGACCATTTCCTTGGCACCGCTCTTCGCCTGCAAGCTGTTCACAATCATTACTTTCCGACGTCCACCACTCTCGGCCACATAGTAATCTGAGAAATCTTTGATTGAGCTTGACTGTCGGAGGATTGCAAACGTTTACTCGAGCTCGCTGCGTTATTTCCGCCCGAGCAAGCCGGGACGTCGTTCGCGGAAGAAACTGACACTCCTTAGATTTCTCTGGGTTGAATTGTGCTCGTCGCTGCCCTTTTTTTGGTTTTTTTCCAAGCTGCCTTCTCCGGCCTCGATTTCCCGAGCGTGTGTTGCAGCTTTCCTGCGGAACGAGTCTGTTACGAATGATACCAACTTGTTCTGGGTGGGTTCCCTCTCCGCTTTCTGCCCGTCTCCTTCTCAATCCTGAGGCGAACTCCTGCTGACGCTCAAAATCTCATTCTCTAGGCGCCTCAATTTGGATTGATTACGGAACGTGGTGCACCTGGATCTGATCGAAACGAATGGCTTCTCGGATTGGTGAACGGAGCTCCTTACCTCTGTTGTGCTGTCATCGGTGAGTTTTCTTCGTTTCGTTTTCACTTTCCTTCGATTTTTGAATACTTTATCCCCCCTTCTCGAGTTCGACCTTTTCTGACTCAGCCATCTCTCGTATTGTCTATAGGTTGTTGGCTCACTGCACCTCTCAACGACTGGCTCGGACGTCGAGGTACCATCTTTTTGACTGCTACTCTTTCAGCTTTGACTTGTATCTGGTCCGGATGCACCAACTCGTGGGAACATCTCTTTGCGGCTCGGTGAGTAATTCTCTCTCTCCTGTCTCGCTACCCGTTATAAACGAAATAGTTTCGCTTAACCTCCTCTCCTACCGCTTTTCTTCTCTTTTTTTCTCTCTCCTTTCGACAGTTTCGTTCTCGGATTAGGAATCGGTCCCAAATCTGCTACCGTTCCCGTCTACGGTGCCGAGACTGCTCCTCCTCTCATTCGTGGTGCTCTCGTAATGCAATGGCAAGTTTGGGTGAGTCGTCGCTGTCACAGTTTTTTCTCGCTGCGAGTTGAAGCTCACCTCTTTCTTCTTTCCGTTTCGACAGACCACTCCCGGCATCGCTCGCATCAACGTGATAGATCGTAGGACTGACAGCGTCGAGTCGCCTCCAGAAAGTCTCAGCTGAGGCTTGCGGAGCTTCCCTGCGAACCCATCCGTAAATTTTTGTGTGCTCAGCTTCTTTTTTCCAGTGATTGATTTTCATACAATTCCGTATACTACCCGGACAACGCGCGCCGATAGTTCGAAGGCTCAAAATCAGAATGAAATGAATCATAGCAGCTGCTTAGAAACTTTCGATAGCTCTGCTTGTACCTTCTCTGTCATCTCTTCGACTCCCATATCTGTCGGGACATCTCAGTACACCACCAAAAGCGTATTCAGCAGGACCAGCGCCCCGTACATACGAAGTCCAGTCGTTCAGGATCTTTTCAACCTTCATCTCTGAACCCCTCGCCACTCTCCCACACCACATCTAGACAGTCAAGTCACAGCACAGTATGTCAGCACAACAGCAACAAGGTCAACAAGTTAGCGAATGGAAGCCTATAGGGGAGACCGTCGGAGCTGGAGATGTTCCAGTAGAAGTTATCGAGTCCCTCTGCATTGAATGCCACGAGCAGGTAAGAGATCTAGCTAACATAACCTGCAGTGATAATGAGCTGACCATACTCTGAGGGCGGTACAGGGAGAAACCCGTATGCTCCTCACGGTGATTCCTTACTTCCGAGAAGTCATCGTAGTCTCCTTCCACTGCGACCACTGCGGTTACAAGAACAACGACATTCAAGCAGCAGGAGAGATTCAACCCCTCGGAAGTATCTACACTGTCAAATGTAACTCCTACGACGATTTGGATCGCCAACTCGTCAAATCGGAACACTGCCTCATCTCGATTCCTGAATACCAATTACAGATTCCAGCTGGTCGAGGTCAATTCACCACTATCGAAGGAGTACTCAGTGATACGATCAGAGATTTGGAACACGATCAACCTTTGAGGAAAATTCAACATCCAGACGTCTACGAAGGAATCGAGTCATTAGTTCAAAAGTTGAGGTTGATTGTGCCTGATCTGGACAAGGACGATACGCTGGATGTCAAGCCTGCGAGGGAAGAACAAGGACCTATGCCCCACTTCACTCTCAAACTCGACGACCCTTCTGGAAACTCTTTCGTAGAGACCCGAGGTGGATTGAATGATCCGAAATGGAGGAAGCAAGAGTACGGAAGGAGTAAAGAGCAAGATAACGCACTCGGGTTGGCTCACGACGAGACTCAAAGCAAAGAGACGAGTCATTACCCGGAAGAAGTTCTCTCTTTCCCCGGTGTTTGCTCTCTTTGCGGCTCCGAGCTCGAGACTCTGATGAAGACCGTCAACATCCCTCATTTCAAGGTATGCCGGAGCTTACGATCTACTTCTCTCAAAGTTTGATTCGTTCTGACCTGATCTTTCCCATTGCGCCAATAGGATATCATTCTCATGTCTACCAACTGTCACGATTGTGGATACCGGGACACCGAAGTCAAGTCTGGAGGAGCTATTGCAGACAAGGGTCGAAGGATTACTCTCAAGGTCGAAGAATCTGATGATCTTTCTCGAGATATTCTCAAAGTGAGTCTTTTCACGCTCCCATCTGAACTCTATGGCTTTCGAATCTAACCTATCGAATCTTACTAGTCTGAAACCGCTGGTCTCGTCATCCCGGAAATCGAACTTGAGCTCAACCCCGGTACTCTCGGAGGTCGATTCACAACCCTCGAAGGTCTCCTCAACCAAGTTTACGAAGAATTGGATGCCAGTTCATTCGCAAAGGGAGATGCTGCTGTCGCTGCAGGTGCTACTTCAAGGCAGAGTGGAATGGATTCCTTCTTGGCAAACCTCAAAAAGGTGAGTTTTTTGCACGAAAACCTGATCATCTCGCTCGAATTCTGACGTTCCTACATCACAGGCTATCAACGTCGAGATGCCTTTCACCGTTATTCTCGACGACCCTATGGCCAACTCTTTTGTTCAATCTCTCTACGCTCCCGATCCCGACCCTCAACTTCACGAGGAAAGTTATGAGCGTTCGTTCGAGCAAAACGAAGAGCTAGGTTTGAACGACATCAAGACCGAGAACTATGCAGCTCAGGAGGAAGGAACAGAAGAGAAGAAGGAGGAGGAAACGACAGCATAGAATTTCTAGGAGTTTTTTTATAGATAGATCTGACGAATACAGTGCATTGTCGTATATTTTGTTCTCCTCGATTACTCAGCAAGAGAGAGGTAAGATAGCATCGTGTGCCGTGAGAGAATGAATGCAGATAAGAATGCAGATGACTGATGATCAAGAACCGAGAATACGACAAATTAGAGAACGAACGATAAGCTGAAACTCTCCTTTTTCCTATTCACTCAGAGCTTGGCCTGCTTAGCGTTCGGAAGCATCTTTCTGACGATCGGGCCTTCTCCCCTCGACTTGTCTAACCTCGAGGTATCGCCTTCGAAGCTCCACAGTCTTTCCAACTCTTTCGGTAGTCGTTTTTCGAGAGATGAGAGGATCCATTCTCCCGTAAGAGGCATGAATTCTACTCGATGGTCAACTTGGTCAGTCTCGTTTCTAAGGCGGAGAAAGAGAGAGAACAAGCTCACTGAAAGCGTGACCAGATCCACCAGCGGCAACAAACAGCGAAGGATATCTCGGATGGAAATCAAACAAGAAATCACCAGACTCTCGATCAGAGTACCTACATCATCGTCGTCGTCAACATGTCAGCGCTCGAGGTCGAAAATCTTGATTAAGAAGGAATAGCGATTTACCAGCACAATCTCGTCTCTAAAATTTCTTTCTCTGCCAGCTCGGGGTGAATACGCTTCATTCCAACCTTCAAAGCTTCGAGTGCCGATGCGGGAATCTGTTGAGATTCGTAGCCGGGGGTGAGAGTGGTTCGAGGAGTAGAAGGGAGGTTGAGTTGAGGATTCGGAGAGAGCCATCCTCGATCGTGAATAGCTGTCGACGAGTACCTATGATCAGCTGACTATCCAAGACAGAGAATTTCAAGCTTGGAGAGAAGTGCTCACCGAATTTGAGAATTCCAGTCGAAGTTGGAGGGAAGTTGTAAAATCCGGTATCCATACACAGGCTCACTGGAACATTCTTGTACCTCTCATGTTCCTCCTCTGTCAACTGAATGACTGCGACCGTTTGCCCGGTAGGTAGACAGTTCTCCTTCAATTCAGGTAACAGAGTAGGAGTCCAAGCTCCCATCGCTGAAATTACGAAATCTGCTTTGATCGATTTGCCATTCGTAAGTTTGATTCCTTCGACGTCTGTTTTCCTAGAGTTGTAGAGCAAGTGGGAAGCTTCTCCGGTAAGGTAACGAACTCCTAATTGACGAGCGAGGGTATTTGTTGAAACCACTGCGTCGCGAGAAGCTGCCCATCCTCCGGATTTGTTCTTGTACTGTCGATTAACACCCTGATCAGCTCTTCTTCTCTCTTGATGACCTATGGAGCGAAAGTAACTTACTCCCCAATCACCCTCGAACGAACCGAGGCTAACTCCGTCAGGATACAATTCTTTCATTTCACCATCTTCCCGGCATTCGCAAACTCCTTTCCCTAGTTCTCTCGTGTTGAACTCGTAAGCACCTTGAACGTAATTAGTTTGAGGATCCGATTTAGCAGAGAGCGCGATAACTCCACAAGAATGATAATGAGGTTTCCATCGAGGGTTCTTCTCCCATTCGTCGATAGCTTCTCGAGCTAGTTTAGCGTATAGCGGATCAGAGTACTCTGATCGGACGATCTAGACATTTTGTCAAGGTGTCAGTTCGGGTGAAGATAAGGGAAGAGGGAGTTGAAAGATTTCTGACTTTGTTGTAATCGCTTGAGGCTGCATCTAGTGCCGGTGGTTCGGCACCTCGCTCTACTACCGTGATGAGAGATTCTTGGCCTTTGTAGGGTCCTTCTGCAAGTGAGAGAGCTGTAGTTGAGCCGAATTCTCCAGCTCCGATGATGATCACTGTTTGAGGCGGATGAGGAGCTGACATGCTTTTGGCGAGTCTCTAGATGAGGTCTGTGACGTTCTGTTGAAGTTCCGAAGTTGTAATTGGAGGAGAACGAGTCGAGGGAAGAGAGAAAGAGTTTATCGGCACGCGAGAGGATTTCCAAACATTTTTCGCCAATCATCGGGTACTCTAGACAGAGCGTGCCATGTTCCTCTGCCTTCCTGATAGCTCGATAAGCAGTCAAAGTAGCCTCAAAGAAGTCTGCTTGAAATTAGTGCGAAATCACAATTTCGCGAGAGTTGACTCAGATCGACTCTCTCGCAGACAGAAAAGGTACCAGAGAAGGCGGAGTACTATTCATGGGTATAGTAGGGTTATACAACGAAGGTGAACAGGTGAGAGACACTAAACAGGAGACGCGGTGACAATGTTAAAGGGGGAAAAAGCGAAAGGAACGAACTGACGAGAGCGAAGGAAGAAAGGTTGAACTAGAGCAGTATCTATTCGGCAGTATCAAGGTGAGTCGTTTTCGAAGAGCCATTGAGTGTTGTTGATTTCGCGGGAGAGACTGGAGTCTTCGTTGTTGAAGGTTGTTCTACTTCTTCACTTTCTTGTTGGCTGACCTCGTCGTCCTCGTCCTCTTCCCGTTCTGAATCGTCGTCTTGTTCTTCGACAGTTGACTCGCCTTGTCCATCTGTATGTGTGTTGAACTTCAGATGAGTCTATGAATCCGGGAACGGAGGAGGGAAAAAAAGGGGAGAAAAGGGGGAGAAAGAAAAGAAAAAACATCGGTGAATAAGGGAGATATCAAGCGGAGGAGCAGAAAGCGACCAGGGAAGCCAAACATATACAAGGAAAGAACGAAGGAGCGAAGGAAAGAACGAGTAAGAGAAATGAGAGGAAAACTCACCTCGTAAAAGTCTAAACATTTCTGTGGGCAAGTTTCTCGACAAATCTTCGAGTCGACGAAAGAAGCGCAGGCTAAACCTTCTTTTGTCTTTTGCTTCCAGACACACAACATGAGAGGTCGGCCTTCGATTTCAGAAGGTCCTGCGATGCAGGTTTCTATCTTTTCAACGAGATCCTGCAACGAGCCAAACCGAAAATCAGAAAAAAGATGGTTAACTCCTCATAACAACGTCGATCTTAAAAGTAGAGCTCACCTCCCAGCTTCCTCCTTTCGTCGACTGAGTGATCTCCTCCCACTCGAGCTCTGCTCTCTCGCCAGGTTGATGTCCATCAGTTTCTTCTTCGTCTTCTTCCTCGTCTTGGTCTTCGACTACTTCCTCCTCCTCCTCCTCTTCTTCTTCTTCCTCCTTCGTCTTCTCCGACCTCTTGGCTCGTTTTGAAGGTTTCGACTTCTCTTCGTCATCTCCTCCTCTCGAGTTTGAAGAACGTTTCTTTCTCGGGGAAGTCGATCGACTCTTCTCCTTCACTCTTTTCGAAGCGGCTCTCTTTGCTCTTGGTGAACTGTTGTCCTCTTGCTGGGAAACTTCCTCGTCGTTCTCTTCAGCTTCCTTCGCAATCTTTGCTTGCAAGTTCTTGTACTCTTTCGAGCCAACCTTGTAACGATCGAGTTGGTCTTCAGGATTCTTCGACTTCCAGTACTTCTCGACACGTTCCGGAGCTCCCCTGTGCCAGCCACGTCACGACGCTGCATTAGTCGAGAGAACTCTGCAGCTGGGGGGAGGCAGAGTCGCATAGAGAAAAACAGTAGAACGTACTCTAGAGCTGATTCGGGTTCCCAAGTATCGTCTTCGGGCTTGTTGTAATCTTGCCATTTGACTTTGTATTGCAAACCTGCCTGCTCAGCTCGATAGAGGGAGACAACAAACAAAACAAGACGAGCTTCAGAACGCGTCTCCTTTTCAAATCGAGATCTAGCGGGAGAGACTCACCTTTGTACGTTTGTGAGCTCGAATCTTCTCGACTACGTCTGTGTGAGCGCGCGAGAGAGTATCGTTGAGGTTAGATTAGTTTGTTTGATCAAGCGGAGAAAGGACGTGAAGGAGCATCCTGCTGTGAGCGTACATTCTTCATCTTCAGATTCTTGCTTCTTCTGTCTACTACGTGCCATGCTGATAGGGTGTGCGAGGTTGAGGTGAGTGAGAAGTTGAAGCAGAGAGACACAACGGCGACGACGATTTTAAAATTGTGATTTCAGGTTTGTTTCCTCTAATCTTTACTCGAATGCCAATCAACTTCGTTATGTTCGATCAATGAATGCTCCGTAGCGTCCTGCGGATTCAAATCTTTAGTCCCGCAAATTCCAATTCGGCTTCTCCCAAGTTCGACCAACCGGTTGTTCTCCACTTTCGATAAATATTCTCCCAACATTTCTTTCCTCTGCTTCTACATCTCCCGCTTCAGTACAACAACGCTCGGATCGACTCGGAAATGGCACCCCAGAAACTTTTCACGCTCGGAGAGGTTGCTAGGGTGAGCTCATCATGAATCAGTTTCTACTCTCACCGCTTCGCAGGCTAATATCCACCTCGTTTTGTCGCTCTAGCACAATCGCGAAGGAGATCTTTGGACCGTCATCAACAACGATGTTTACGAGTGAGTTTCGAGAGTCACCGAGCTAGTCCCTTTTCAGCTTCGCAACCCGTTCCTTCCAAGCTGACCGCCCTATCGTCGCTCTACAGCCTCACAAAGTTTGTTGACATGCACCCTGGTGGAGCAGGAGTTCTCGCCCACCATACCGTCGCAGGAAAAGACGCTTCCGACTTGTTCTTCTCGCTTCATCGATCCGAGATTCTCACGAAATACGCTCGACTCAAGATTGGTTCAATCGAGACTTCTTCACCTCCTCCTTACATCCTACCGGTAGATGGAGAACTTAGTCCCGTCCCTCATGCGGAACCTACTTGGCTGGATCCAAAGTACTACTCGCCTTACTACAAAGATTCTCACCGACGACTTCAGAAAGAAATGCGGCGTTTCTTCGATACGGAAGTCAGACCTGAGGCTCGAGTACATGAGTTGACTCACGAGAGGCCTACGAAGCGACTGGTGGAGTTGATGGGCACTCCGGAGTGGAATATTCGTGAGCTTTTTTTTCTTTTTCCGTTTTCCTTCTACGGAGAAAAACTCATCTTTGGCCTCTAACGTTATTATAGATGCTATGAGGATGGGCCCTGGCAAGCATCTGCACGGCCTAATTCTTCCAGGCGGAGTCAAGGGCGAAGAATTCGACTATTTCCATGAGCTAGTTGTCATTCAGGAACTTTGCCGCGTCGGAGCTCCTGGATATATGGCTGGATTACAGGCCGGAATGGTCATAGGCCTGCCTCCAGTGCTCAACTTCGGTACAGATGAAATGAAGCGGAAAGTCCTGCCTGAAATCTTGGGGTAAGCAGATTCGAAAAACAAAGACGAAAAGCTGAAAATTCGTTTTTTATCGCTTTGGCGTATTATGCTGACCGGGAATTCTCTACAGTGGACGCAAATTCATCTCGCTAGCAATCTCTGAAGCTTTCGCTGGAAGCGATGTGGCTGGAATGAGAACAGAAGCAAAATTGAGCGAAGACGGAAAGCACTGGATCGTTCACGGAACAAAGGTGAGAGTCTTTCTTCGCCCCATGGGACAATACCTTGGCGCCTGACTGATCTTCTCCGCGTCCTGCCTGGTGTAGAAATGGATTACGAAGTGAGTCAATACTAGCTTTCGAAATTCGAGCTGAAGCTCAAACTGATTCTTCTTGTCCCTCTTCTTCTCGCAGCGGAAACTTCTCAGATTACTTCATGACTGGAGTACGAACTGGACCGAAGTCTCTCACGATGATGCTGATTCCGCGAACCGACGAGGTAGACACGAAAATTATCAAAACTTCTTACTCCCACGCAGCAGGTACCGCCTACGTTACCTTCGACGGAGCCAAGGTACCGGTAGAGAATGTCCTCGGAGGAGTCGGTAACGGATTGAAGGTCATTCTGTCGAACTTTAATCACGAGCGTGAGTCGATTTTGATTTCACCGGGGTTTTCTCCGAGTTCGAGGACCACGCTCACCCGTAACCTTTGCGCTCGCAGGTTGGGTCATCAACGCTCGTATCGCTCGCTACTCTCGCCTGATCTACGAGGAAACCTTCAAGTGGGCTCATCTGCGAGAAGTACAGGGAAAGAAGCTGATCGACAATGCAGTCGTCCGTCAAAAGTGAGCTTATCTCCATCTTCTGTCTCACTGATCGGTTCTTGACTTCACTTACGCTAATCCTCGCCAGATTCGCTCACATGATCGCGAAACTCGATGCTGGTCAATCGTGGCTCGAGCAGCTCACCCTTCAAATGTTCGTTCTCCTTTCACTGCTTGATCGCAGAGTTACCTCAACTGACAGTGGACCATTCCCGTATAGGTGTACGATGTCCTACGCCGAGCAAGCGAAACACCTAGCTGGTCCCACAGCGCTTTGCAAAACTTTCCTTTCGAGGAGCGGAGGAGAAATCTCGGATGACTGCGTGCAAATTTTCGGAGGTCGAGGTATCACTGAAGGCGGGCTGGGATCTCTGATCAATCAGCACCAGGTGAGCTAGTCCCGTTCGATTTGCCGTCTGGCCTTAGCTGACATTTTTGTTTCGTGCGATCCAGAAATCTTACAAATTCGATAGTATCCTAGGAGGATCCGAGGAAGTTCTGGCTGACCTCGGTGTCCGACAAGCGATGAAGAACATGCCGAAAGCAGTTCTGTAGGAAGAGAGAAGGATTCTCTGGTCTCAGTCTTTAATGTTTGTAACTTTCTGTGCATTTGTTATATGTTAATTGATAACGACGAGGTGTTTATCTCTCTTTCACGCTCCTCAGCAATCTAGCGAGCTTCACGAGGAATCGCAGTGTCCCTGCGACTGTGGTTGAGGACTCCTCTCTCTCGAAGTTTTGGAATTTCAAGATCGAAACCTGATTTGCAGAGTACTGAAAAATGACTCTATATGGTCGATATGATAGAATAAAGCGAGATATATAGTGAAAAGCGAAGTTATGAGCAGAGGTCACGTAATGAGCGTTCTCGAAGAGAGAGTGCTAATCCCGTCCGTCCCTCCCTTCTAGGTAATCGAAAGACTCGAGATCAACCCTCACCTAGAACTCTGGCTGAGGACAAGCGACTGCCGGAAGAGTGGCAGGAACAGGTCTTCCAGTGACTCGATACCAATGTTGAACGACTTTGAGAATGTTGGCTTGTTGAACAGCGTTGTTGGGACCGTTCGGGTAATAGAGACTATAGCCATCGTTGTGAGTGACATAGTTGCAACATTGAGGATCGTGACCGAAGTAAGACCAGATCATCTGCACTCGAATGAAGAATAAGTTCATGAAACCGAGAGCAAAGGGAAAGAGAGTGACAAAAAACTCACATCTCCGATTGTAGGAGTTCCCTCGAGAGCAGCGATAAAGTCGTCGATCGAACTTCCTCCAAACGAGTTAGTCCAATCCCATTCTCCAACGAGGAAGTTCTTCAGGGCATTCGCTGCGAGGGGTTTTTGAGCGTTGAAAAGGGCGACGTTTCGAGGGTAAGCGTGATCGCTGACCATTGCGATACCTCGATTCGTGAGCGAAGGAGGTGTGGCTTTGGTCGTGTAGTTATAGAATCCGTTCGTACCTGAGAGGAAAACGAGACAAATGAGTTTTTTTTTTTTTTCCTGAAGCGAATCAAGAAAGCTAGGAAACGTACCGTCGAGAATCAAATGGTTCGTATCATATTTGCGGATATACTGGATGACTTGCGTCGTGAAGTAGGTTGTAGGCCAAGGTTCACGATTGATGTACCCACCCAATTCATTCCCAGTTTCCCAAGCGAGAATCGTAGGATCGTTCCCATAAGTTAAACCATTGTAAGGGTTGACCCTCGTTACGATCTTCTGGATGTAAGCTCCGAAAGCGTTGACGACAGCTCGGTTCCCATAGAAAGCATCTCCAGGGTAAGAAGTGTTTGCGAATCGGAATTTGATGAAATCGTATTTTGAACCGTGGTAGTACTTGAAGTTGTCGACGAGAGGGAGAATGATTCGCAGTCCGTATTGCCCTGCAGCGTAGATGGCGTAGTCTCGAGAGTCCCACTGGTAGCGCGGAAGATTGTCAGCACAGAAGTCCATGAAAACGAGAAAGGATCGAGACTCACGGCAGCGTCGTTGAATTTGTTCCATGCAGGTTCAAGTTGGTACGGATTGTTGGGACCAACGGAAATGCCGCAAGAATGCGCTCGAATCTACAGAAAGCGGACGAGTGAGTTCGAATTCAGCTCGAGCGAGAAGAAACGAGGAACTCACGGTAGTAGCTCCCATCGCAACTGCAGCGGCGAGAGCTTCCCGAACACGACCTTTGTCGGTATATGAGCCAATAGGACCATAGTTCTCATCCTGACACAGCCAGTAGATGTCTTAGAACGGCCAAGCAAAAGAAGGGGTTAATCTCTCAGGCGGAATTAAAAAGGAAAAAAAGATCGAGACTCGACTTACTAGGTCCAACGATTTTGTACGGTTGTCCAGCGAGAGTCAATTGTTGTGTTCGAGCTAGTTTCGTGACAAAGCCGGTAGGTTTGGGAAGAGTTCCGGTACCTGAGATAGTGAATCCTCCTCCAGTGTAGGTTGGAGCGCAAGTCGCTGAGGAGGTAGAGGAAGAGTCGGAAGCACCTGCGAGAGCTCTCGAGTCCGCTCCCGTGTACATAGATACAGTCGGTGCGATAGTCTGAGTCGTCGAGGTAGGAGTGGTTGAAGTAGGAGAGCTCGAAGAATCGGAAAGAGTCGAAGAAGGAGAAATTTGGGTCGAGGAGGAAGCAAAGGAGTCTCCGCTTGGGTCGGTAGGTCCAGAAGTGGGAGCTGATGTCGTCGAGGATCTAATGACCGAAGTTTCGAGCTGTTTCTTGACGAGGAGGCCATTGTTTCCTTCTCCTCCAAAAATCGACCTCTTTCCCGAGTTGTACCTTCTTCTCCAAAACTCTCTAGCATACACTCCATCTTGTGCTACTACCTCTTGACCACACAGCAGTACTGCTACCAAGATTCCGATCGTTTTCATCTTTGTTTACTTCAAGTCGCGTAGAGTGTTGAGGAATTCCGGTCGAAGAAACTGGTTGAACGAGCGTGAGAGTTGGGAAAGAATGACTGGGGGTGAGGTCACGTCGGAAGGGGAGGCCGCTGTAAGCGAACTTGTAGATAGTAGAATAGAGAGGAGAGAGAGAGAAAGGCCAGAAATTTCGGATTCCAGAGGAGTTCGAGACAACTGTCTGTCGATCAAAGACTCGGAGCCCCAAAAAGTTCTTGGAGCTGTTCTTCTCGTTGAGTTGGTGAAGGTCTTTCGTTAGCTCGTAGCCATGTAGTCGAACCTTATCGGAGGGAAGTGGAGTGAAAGAGACCACAAAGTTGAAGAAGATGAGAAGTTTACCCTTCTACCGCTCTCCAATCTACACCTGCATCCCATTCAACCTTACGAGTAAGGTCCTAGCCACTTTAACTCCGAAACTTGAAGCCAAACAGCAGAAGCAGTTCTCTCCTCTCCAACATCTCAAGCCCCGCTCTTTAGTTCGGATGACCTCAACTTCGAGGTTACGGTTGGATGACGGGACAACAGAGGAGCACTACGAGTTCACAGTGAGTACACGCTCTCTTACCTTGCAGTGCGAAGGCTGACCTCGGGATGTTATCAGTTGAGAGCTGTAGTTGCGGGTCTGTTGATCGGTATTCTCACTTGCTGCACGAACATGTCACTAGGACTGCAATCTGGTTGGGTATCAGTGAGCTAGAGCTTTCATTTCTTTGTGCGAGGAGAGCTGACAATTTGACGATCTCTCGCAGATGATGTCGCTTCAGGTTCGAGTTCTTCCATCTCTCTTCAGCTAGTCAGAGCTGAGTCAAGTTCTCTTACAGGCTTCACTGCTAGGTTTCGGAATCTTCAAGGTGCTGCCGCGGATACCATGGTTTTCGAAGAGGCCTCTCTCGATTCATGAAAATGTGAGAATCCACGTTCCTTCTCGATCCCTTCGGATTAAATCGGTTTACTGACTCGCTCGTGATACAGATCGTTCTACAAACAACTGCCGTCGCGACAGGAACATTACCCCTCGCAGCAGGCTTTGTAGGAGGCAAGTTTCTCCTTTTTCGCCAACCTCTGCGAAATACTATGTCTGACTCGCTCTCTTTGCTACAGTTGTTCCCGCTCTCGCTCAACTCAACCCTCTACAAGATCATTCTCTTCCTCTCGTTCTGTCATGGCAGTCTTGTCTGGGCTGGTCATTCGCCGTCGCTTTTTTCGGAGTCTTCCTCGCAGTCCCCCTCCGTCGACAGGTCATCGTCAAAGAACAACTCACGTTCCCGAGTGGCACCGCAACAGCGTCAGTGATCGGGATTATTCACGGAAAGCCGCTCAAGTTAAGCTCCTCGACAGAAGAGGACGAAGGAATGAGGAGAAGAGACGGAGACTATGAACCGCTTCGAGCGGGAGAAGCTGCAGATGACGAGATCGAGGGAATGTCGCGGGATGGCGGGAAAGATAAGAACGTCGTTGATGCGAAAGCTTGGACTGCGTTGATGACGAGTTTCGCAGTTTCAGCGATTTATACTGTAAGTACAGCTCCCTCTCTCTTTTTTCCTTGAATCTCGGGACTGACGCCTTCTTTCGTTACAGTTACTTTCGTTCGCATTTCCTATCATCTACGCTATTCCGATCTTTGATATTCTCGGATTCAACGCTGCTCACGACTGGCTATGGTGGTCAGTCTCATTCTCATTCTCGTTCTCGCAAGTTCGCTCACCCACCTGACTGATCTTGATGCGCAGGTTCACACCGAGTATGAGTTTCGTGGGACAGGGGGTAATTATGGGATTTCCTACTACCGCGAGCATGAGTTTAGTGAGTTGAGCCGAATGATCCTTTTCCTTCACGTCGAGCTGACCTCACTTCCGAAAACCCCTTTCAGGGCATGCTCTTCGGGTGGGCTTTCCTCTCGCCTCTCTCGTACTACGCTGGATGGGCACCAGGACCCGTCTCGTCAACCGTCGACGGAGCTCGAGGATGGATTCTCTGGCCAGCTCTCGCCGTGATGTGCGCAGAAAGTCTCATGAGCGTCGGTATCCTCCTCGCGACGAGCCTCAAACCTTATTTCCTTCGCAACAAACGATCTGCTCTATTCGTAGCAGAACCAGGCCCTCACAGACGAGATTCGATCGATTCAAACTCTTCCGACAATTCTTCAATTTTGAGGGAACCTAGTGCGGCAGAATTGAGGTCGGACGACGAGCCTTCACTCCAGGTTGTACTTTTGGGTGTCGTCCTGAGCTGTGTATCGTGCGTCGTTCTCGTTGGAATCGTTTTTGGAAGTGAAGGAATCGCTTGGTGGGCGACGATTATCGCTCTAATTCTCGCAAGCATCTTCTCGATTCTCGGGTACGTTTCTACCCCTCTCGTATCCAATTTTCGCCCGTGAACTGACTCCCGAACCTCTCGATAGTGTTCGCGCACTCGGAGAAACGGATCTCAATCCAGTTTCAGCTATCGGAAAAATCTCGCAACTCGTTTTCGCCGTAGTTCAACCCAACAACGTGGTCGCGAATCTCGTAGCTGGTGGGATCAGTGAAGCTGGTGCCCAGCAAAGTGGAGATTTGATGCAAGATTTGAAAACTGGTTACCTTTGGCAAGCGAGTCCGAAAGCTCAATTTCAAGGACAAGTGAGTTTTCTTTCTCTTTCTTACCTTCGAATATGCTAGCTCATGCTGTTTGACTTGATAGCTCGTTGGATCTCTCGCCTCCGTCTTCGTATCGACAGCTTTGTACTGCCTCTACCGAAGAGTTTATCAGTTTCCGAGCACTGCTTTCCCCGTTCCAACTGCCGCTCTCTGGTAATCCTCGTCCACTGCCTCTCAGTTGTGTCGTTCGTAAGCTGACACCACTCCGTATAGGCTCAATCTCGCAAGGCTCGTGAACCAGGGAGAACTACCTCCTCGCACAAAAGAAGCGATGCTGATTCTTGGTGGAGTTTTCGTCGGTCTGTCTTCTCTCAAGCTGATTGCTCGGACACGAGAATCAAACGGTCAAGGCTGGAGCTGGGCGAAATATCTTCCTTCAGGGTGAGCGAAGTCCTTCCCCCCTCTCGTCATGAGAAGCTCATCTCATGACGATCGTTCCCCCTTCGAACAGAATCGCGTTCGCAATCGGATTCATCAACACTCCTTCTTTCTCACTTGCCCGTCTCGTCGGAGGGTTGATATCGCTTTACTACACTCGAAGAACACCTCCAGCTTCTTCGGGACCAGCATCTCATCTCGAACATTTCGGATTGATCATCGTCGCTTCAGGTTTCGTACTCGGAGAAGGGTTCTCGAGCGTCGTTGGATTATTGTTGAAGTCTGCTGGACACGGAGGACCGATTAGTTGCGCTGGATGTCAGATAGGAGGAGGAGGTTACTGCTCGAATTGTTAGCGCGCTCGAGGCCGCCGGTTCAGTTTTTATCTTATGCTTCAAGCTGTCTCGAGTATTTATCGCATTCTCCTATTCAGCTCGTGCATGTCAATATGTAGATCGCTGCAGGCTCATCGTGTTCGTGAGAGTCAACACTCTACAGCGAAAAATTACTTTCAAGCTGAAAGTTTCGTTTCTTCGCGACAGAGTTTCTTCCGCGGTCGAGTCCTGTTTTCTCGTGCCTCAGCGCTTCTCCCCTTCCGAACATCCATGTTCCGTCCGCAGAGGGCAAGAATCTGCAGGAATAGAAGGAATTCAAATGAAAAAAGGTTAATTGATCTACGTTTTGATCTTGAATCATTTGGACGGCTCAGGTTCTCTATATCGACTCTCAATCTTTCCTTACCTTCTTCCGTCGCGCTAGACCAGGAGCTCTGATCGACCCGAGTCAACGAATACGTCCAGCTACAAGCAAGAAAAGCCTCTACAGCTGTAATAATACGCCGAGACGGAGACCTCAAACAAATTAACGGTTCAATCTGGTAGTCAACCTGACATCTGACCACTCGATTTGGAGGACTAGCGGACCATGCGCGCAGTAATCCTAGGCCAACATCCGAGTCGTACGTCCTCACGCTGTACTGTAGCTCCTTTCTCTCACCTCTCGATCACTAAACTTTTCTTCCCCTCCCCGCCTCCTCTCTCCACCTCGCTCTGTACTCGTAAATGGTAGGTGTGAAGGCACTGGCAGCGCTATTCAACGGAGAAGACAAGCTACGGATAGTCGCAGGAGTCTCTGACATCTTGGTGAGCTCTTTCACTTTCTCGCTTTTCCCTCTCCTGACCTCGTGAGTCCCCTGGCTCTACACACGCCCCTTTCTGACCTCTGTTACTCTTCCATAGGATTGCGGTGTCGTACTGAATGCTCAGATACCTGCAGTCGATTTACTCGTGAGCTCAATCTCTCAAAAACAACCTTTCGTAATAAACCCCACATGGCTGACCTTGCTTTCTTCTCCCTTGCAACTCTCCTTCCCGCAGATCTGTGGTGGTTACTTTGATCTCATCGATGTGCAAGACATGATCGCCGGAGTGATGAGCGAAAACTTGAAGCTGCTCAAGGTGAGCTAACTCTCATTTCCCCCTGCTCGAGAATCTTCGTCGTGAGGGACACCCAGCTCACCACCGTACATGTGTTTGATCGAGATCAGGTTCCTGACGGTCTGATGATGGTAAGCTATCTCCTGCTCCGGACCACTCCATGTCAAGATTCAACTTGGCTAAAACCTTTTCTCTCTCTTTCTCTCGCGTCACAGGAGGGAGGTGGTCCACCGGCGGTGAAAGGCTGGGTCTACGAACAGATCCGATTGAATTCTTACACCCCGACACACTAGGTATACAACAACGCGTGCGACGACGCATTACGAGCTGCTCACAAGATCTTTTTATCCTCAAAATATTCCGAGCACCAATACTCCCTTTATCCTTCGTCTCCGTTCACGATCAGTACTCTCATCATAGCATGTTGTTCCAATAGACGATTCCTTTCTCAAACAATCCTTTGCATTCTCGAGGAGAGTTTCGTTTTGTCCCATTTTCGCGCGAATTATTTCTTCAATCAAAACCAGGTTTTCATGCGATTCTTCGGTGCTCATGAGTGAGCGGGATATCCGAATCGATCATGTCGTCATCTTCCCTCACGTCCCTCTCAGCTCTTCCACCGTTTCCGTTTAGTCCATTCTCCTCGAGCTCCATTCTTCCGCCTCTCGATTCCCCTGCGTCTCCCTCCTCCTCCTCCGCATTCCCGATCGCAGGTTCAACCCATACTTCTTCTCTCCATTCAACGGGTCCCAAACTCCTCACTCCTTCTTCCCTCAGCTCGTACTCGACTTTCCCTCGCTTCATATCCGGTCCGAAAACGACATTCATTTCCCTCTTGACCGACCCACCCAGCTCTCCTCTCCTACTGATCAAACACAACACTCTCGAGTTGATCAGATTCGTCCAGGTCGTTCCGAGGGCTGCGGAAACTTTCGAAGAGTGAGGGTGAGGGGGAACGATCGAAGCTCCGGTCGAGTGTGCGGATTGGAATCGAGTGTAGAGAAGAATCGGGACAGAGTATTGAACGTGAGGAGGTGGGAGTGGGTCGGCAATCGAAGAGGACGAATAGCGAGAGTAGGACGACGAAGTTGAGGACGTTCGGGAGAGGGAAGCAGGAGTAGCGAGGAACCGAGAAGAAGGGGGCAAGAGAGCAGAAAAGGGAGGAGCTGAGGCATTGGTGGAGTTTGTTGGTGTCGTCGCATCAGGAATGAACGGAACGGGGCTAGTAGGGGAATGGAGTCGGGAAGAAGGAGTTTCGATCAGATGCGGAGGGAGAGGACCAGTCCGTTCAAAGACATCTTGAACTTGGTTGATGACGACGACGGCACAGTGGTAGATGTGAGCTATCCGTTTGAGCTTTTCTCCTATCGAAACGAGTTCTTTCGATCGTTCGGCGAAACCTGATGAAGCGTTCTCGTGTGTTGCTCGAACCGGTGCTGCTATCGAATCGAGCACGACGAGTCGTATTGGAAAAGGAGGCCTTGGAGGCGTATCGCGGTTGTCGGCCAGGTACTGAGAGGCTGCAGGTTCGTTTCCTCCGAATCCGGTGAGAGAAGCGACGTCTGGATCAATCTTGTTCGACTTGGCAAGCTCATTGACTCGTTCTATCGCTGCCGGAACATGATACGAGACAACTGCGTCGAGAGTATCGACATCAGGAGCTTTCTCGGTGTGAATGTTGTCCAGGTAGTCCCAAGCGGTTCGTTCTTCCGAGTCGAGCGTAGGAGGAGTTGGCATGTGCGAAGCCATCTGAAGTAGCCGTCCCGACGATAGTGTTCCTTCCGACGAGATGAAAAGCGCTCCTCCCGACAGACCACCTTGCGAGATTGGAAGTTGAACGTTGAGCGCCAGCTGCAGCGAGAGATGAGTCTTTCCCGAAGCACTGCGCAGGGCTGTTCAGTCTTGAAATCGCTTTTCGAGAGAATTGATACAGAGGAGACTCACGATTGACCTGCTATCTCTGTCAGACTTCCGACTCTGACTCCTCCGTCGAATAAAAGATCAATCTCTGAATCGCCGAACGAGATCCTCCCACCTCTTGAGCTTCTCTCGTTTTCACTACCAGCCAATTGACTTATTGAGCAACATTCTGCTTCTTCTCGAGCGAGAACTGCTTGAGAAAGGTCGAAAACTAGTTGTTCGACGTCGAGTTGCGAAAGACCGGTTTTGTGAGCTAATTGAGAAAATGGCGTTAAGAGCACTTCTGCAGCGGTTGTGTATTGAGCTGAGAGCATTCGATAGGGCGATACGTCAGCCAACAGACCACCGAGAGAGGAGAATTGGTTAGTTAAAGAAACCGAAACAGCTGAATCCCCGTCAGGGAGCGCGTCTTCTGGCTGCATGACCGTGTCAAGATCCTTCGAGCTAGCTCTTCTGAGTTTACAAGGAATGATGGAGACGTACCTCTGAGTAGATGAGCTGTATATCTCGGAGACAGATCAAGTTGACGTATCTCGACATTCTGCATCGATCGGAGCCTTGACGCTGGCTGACTAGCCTTCTACAATTGTTGGAGACAGCTTGAAAGTCTTTGCGAGCACGAGAGGGGAGAACTGCGTTGTGGAGGAGGTTCAACCTGCTCCCGATCGACTCGAGTTCACTCTTGCCCTCCTCCTCTTCGCTTCTCCATCATATACGCTCGGAAGAGTCGGCAAGATCAGTATCTATAGCAGGAACTCTCATCAGTCCATCGATCTTCACTTCCCTTCTTCAAAGGCTCGAAGCTCCACATTCACTATCGACCTCATCAGAGGCCTTCCTCTCTCCACGCGCTACGATGCCTCCTCGCAAACGATCGAGAAGCTCGAGCCACTCCCTCTCGCCGAGACCCGACATCAAACCCTTTCTTTCTCCCCCTGCGTCATCTTCTTCTCCTCGTGACTTCTCTCGACCTTCAGATCCGGTATACTACAGCTACAAGATAGGTCGTGGGGAGCAGCTAGTCCTCACCTTTGAGCCTTACAAGTCTTACCTCCTTCCAGATTGGAGGTTCAAAACTCCCGAGATTGCCAAAGAATCGTCGCAAAAGCTTTGGGGGAAATTTCAAAAGTTTGGAAAGGATGAAGATTTCGTAGGAATGGATATGACGAGGAAGTTTATACAGATGGTAAGCGCCTCAATCTCTTTTCTTCAAATCAGCCTTCAATCTACTAGAGGAAAATTGAGCATCAACATCTTTCGCTCGTTAGGGAATGACTCGCGCAGGACGTTACGCAAACCGTGCAGGCGGAAAAAAGTACTCTAAAGATGGGCAACTGTTACCAAAGACAACAGATCACAAAGGAGCCGAAGAGAAAGCAGAAGCGAGCGCCATCTTTCGAAAAGTTTGGGAGAACTGCAAGGAAGATGAGAAGTATCTCGAGATGAGGAAAGTTTGGGAAGCAGCGAAGAAGCAATGGGAGAAGGAGCATCCCGACGATGTTATCCGCTTGGAGCTGACAAAGAAGGATTCGAAAAAGGTGAAGGAAGAAGTCGAGGAGGAGCCAAAGGAGAAATCGAAACGACGGAAACGGAGCTGAGTACGTTTGACAGTCGGCAGAGATTTGGCACAGTAGCTACGGTCGTGCGAAAGTGTCCATGAGTCATCGCGCTTGAGCCCGCTAAATCACCGAATCACTATCTCTTCTGACTTTCTCGAATAGCGCAGAGTAACGACGACAGATTTCCCAATGCATATATCCCAAATCAACCCCTAACAAGCACGACAGTATATCTATATGTATGCGTGAATACAAAGACAAATCACAAACGGGAGAAAGTATGATACAAACGAGTTGAGAACGAGCTTTGAAAAAAACCATTGCTCTCCTTTTTAAGCAGAATAGCCCGGTCCAGGGAAGAGGTCTCGGCCTTCCTCGATGCGAGTATGAGCGAGTAGTCCATCGATCCTTGCTTTAACTGCTGAAAGGAGAGTTTGCGATTCACGAGAGTAGCACCAATCTTGATCAGGTCTGGCGGTCATTCTACAGACATCAGGCTCAAAGCAGAGTCAGTTGGGCTTGTCTCTGATCGAGATTGAGGAGACAGCGAGTTGATGAAGAAAGTGCTTACCGAGCATGCCAAGCGAAAGGGCCATGCAGACCTGAAGGAAGAGCAGAACCTGATGGATAACGATTGTTCTCACAAGGCATGAACACTTGACTGGTCCAAGCCATACCGTCGATGAGCTGCATGGCGAGGTTTCCTACACCGCAACCGCGAGTTTGGCAGAGTTGGTGAACGCCTGAAGAATATGCGGAAGTTGTCAGCTTTCGTGCGTTCGGTTTTACGATTGGAAAGGAAGAGAGGTGGACTAACCTATGTTCCAGATCCACGAGAAAGAGAACCATTCTGTACGACGTTGTTTGCATCAGTAAGCGTACACGAACCGAATTGAGGGGAAAGAGAAGGAAAGCAAAACTAACGTTTCGGCTTGAGTTCGGGAAATAGTTTTGGGAGCTTTTCTTCGTCATACGGCATCGTACAAGCAAGATTGAGTACTCGCTCACCAATACCAGACCATGCAGGACCATAGAGAAGGAAGTTATTGCTGTGAGAAGACAAGCGAACAACCGAATTCGATTTAGCTCACGTTTAAACTGAGTAGTTCCAAAGTGGGAGACAGTGCGGCATACTTGATCGTGTTCTGATACGTAGGAGCGACGGGTCCGGCCCGAATGAGAGGCGTGAAATCTCGTAGGGGAACGCTATCGGCATCTAGCCAGATTCCTCCAAACTTCGAAAGTAGTAAAAGTCGGATCAGATCGCTTCTTGACGGGATCGGCATATTGATCTCTTTGCGATACTCAGGATCGGCCCACTCCCTCATTCCCATCAAACAGGTTCCTTCTGCGAGAGATTCGTCGAATTCCCTGAACGAAATAACGTTTCGATAAGGTGAAGTTGGTCCGGTGTACTTCTCCCGGAAGTCTTCCGCAGGTCCGGCTCCTTCGTACCACCAGATAAGTGAACTCGTTTCAAAAGGTTGAGTGGCGAGCCAGGCATCAATGGTGAGTCCGTGCGATCCAGGTCTCCAATTTCCAGTCCAAAATAGGTGAGTCTGGGTCAAACGAAGAGTAAGGTTAGCAAGTTACCGACATCCAAGAACATGCTGGGATCAGGCGACTCACAATAAGACCTGAATCCGGGACAGGGAAAACTGGACAACCTGATTCGACAATTCTATCTTCGAGATCTGCGAGGAACGACGAATTGTGATTGACCTCACCTCCCCCTGAGAACCTCCTCACGCAGTCGATGTCTTTAATCGGGATCTCCCACGCTGCAGGCTTGATTCGACGAGGTGCGAAGAACTTCTTCACGTCGTTTTTGATGCTTCTTTCGGAGGGAGGAATGAAGGAAACGAGAGAGCTGATCAGGACGACGAGGGCGAAAGCTGCCGCAAACTTGGAGAAAGTTGGCTGGTAACGCGTTGGAGGAGATGGACGAGGCTGAGCTGTATGAGGAGAGCTGTTTTCAGCCTTCGAACTTGAAGAGTTGTCGCCATCTTCAGAAGTTGAGAGTTCTAGATAGACTCCTGCATGTTCCCCTACTTCCTCTTCGACGTCGTTGTCCTTGTACCAGTTGTAGGAGAAAGTGGCGATCTGCGAAACAACGCGACATCAGTCGGATCCTCAGGAGGGTTTTAGAAGAAACGAAGAATCTGAGCTCACAGTGAGTAGGCCGATTCCGAAAGTTGTTCTGAAGTCTAGACCGTCGGTGAGAGGGAAGAGAAGATGTTGTAGAACGAAGACGGTAGTGATACAGAGGGACGCTCCAACGAGTTTGACGAGGTTGTCCCTTTGACGAAGGATGAGAGCTACGACGAGTCCAGTCGCCGCCGTGACGGAAGCGACGAGGAAGACTGCAGGGAGGGAAGCGAGTGTCGATTGAGAGTCGAGAACTACTCGGGAGTTGGCGGTGAGAGCTGCGATCCCAGTGAAAATCGTTCCGAAAGCGTAAAGCCAGAATTGCGACAGGTTGAATTCGACCGGTTCCTTCAACATCAACTCTGTCCACACACTCGCACACGCCGATACTGCTCCGATCGTCAATCCGATCAGAGGCCCACTCAATAAATCTGCGATTTGAATGTTTGCCCTCTGTTCAGGATCCCAAAGTTGTTCCGGGCATCCAGCTAAGACCATTCCAAACGTTAAAACTGCGAGTGACAACCACATTGCTTGACTCTTGCGAGGACGAACGACGAAATGGTGAAGGATAGCGGTAAAGGGAAGCTGAAAGAGGGAGAGAAAGTTTTTTAAAAAAATAAGCTCGAATCCCTTGCTCTCTCTCTCCTTACATCGATTTCCACTCACCTTTGAGAGTACCGAAACTTGTAAGAGAGCTGGTGTAGTGAAATGAAGGGCTTCGAGGAAGAGAACGTTGTTGAATCCATAGAGAAGAGCGGGAACCGCGAAACGAAGGTAAGGTTTGAAAGAGGAGAGGAACGAGTGTTGAGTTTCATGTTGAGGTGGAGGGAGTAGGAATCGATCTGCCAGTGAACCTTTTGAAGAACGAAGTATTCCGCCGATTGCTACTGTCAATTTGAGAGCCTCTGCTCTGTTTCGTCAAAGAGCAGCGTAGAAGTCAGTTACGCGCTGCTTCGGCAGCAGTATAGAGCTCAAGAGAGTACACACGTTACAGTGATCGCTGAAGGAGAGAGTACAGCACCGCTTTTCATCACAGCAAAGACGATCAATGAACGAGAAGTGTCGACGACGCAGTACAGCGGTAACAGGAATGCGGCTGCCATGGTTCCTCCTCCTCCTTCTTGGTTCTTCTTGAGGTCTAGTGTCGCGTGAGGCGGTTGGTCGTGAAAGAGGAGAGGACAGACCAGTTGGGAAAAAATTCGCGAGTATAAAAAGCTAAATTTCTGTCAGGGACACGCTGCTCGAACTTCGCGGGGTATTTCACATTGAGGTACGAACGTGTGAAAGCTTTTCCTGAGCGTACCGTAAGTACTGTAACTCCGACGAGAGTGAAGGAGACGGGAGAGAGGTCAGAGGCGAGCGACACTCCCAGCTCAATTTTGTCTTTGACGCGAAGGGAGCGCTGACCTTCCCAAGCTCACCGTCAGAGACATCTCGAGCTCCTCCTGGGCCGTTGTAGCCGTCGTAAGCGACAGCTCACAGCTTATGAGCTCGATATCGTTGAAGAAATTCAGCCATGCGAAGGAGTGGAAATCTCGATTGTGGGAGACTTGGAGCGCAGACAGCGAATTTTCTTGAAAACTTGAATTTGACGGCGTCCTCTCCTGCTTGACTCTGTCCGCTTCTCTCGAACTCGACACGCCACAAGTACAAGACGTAGAAATGAGCTCCCCGCCTCTTCCTCCACCACCAGGAGGACTCAAACCGTCAAACTCTCCCGTCGTCAATCCCTTCAGTTCTCTTGAAACCATCGTAACAGCTCGCTCTCGCTATCTCTGTGCATTCCTAGCTATCTTCTTGTTCGACTGGGTGAGCTTTGGATTCCTCTTGCTGCCTTTGAGGGATGGAATGGGAAAAGAGGCAACGGAAACTGAAATCAGTTTGCAAAGTTTGGTCTCGTCGCTGATTCTGCTTGCGTTCATTGCGTCGGAACAGCTTTCGCTTCTTCCACTCGAGCGCCGACATGTTTGGAATGCACGAGGGAGCAGTGGAAAAGTTATGTTTTTGCTTTTGTTCGTCGAGTCCTTTTCCAAAACGACTGCTCGTAAGAACCCAGCTCACAGGATGAATGTTGTCGAACGACACACAGACGATACTGGACGCTATTCAGCATTATTTGCACCTCGGGCTTGATTCTACTGCCAGTCAGCTCGCAAACTTGTCAAAAAATGTATTGGCTAGAACCTGTAGGAGGAATGCTCATCACCTAGTGAGTCCAGGCTGGCCCTGTTGACATCTCCTCGACGCAATCAAGCTGGCACGCACCTGGGTGTGATTCAAACGACTTAGTGAGCGCTGACATTTTGTAAATTTCAATTTTGCGAAACTTGACTTGGGACAGTCTCTCTTTGATTATCCTCTCGATTCGAGTTGTCGCTATTTACAATCGAAGAGTGACTATAGTCGTGCTGTGAGTGAACGATGTGTACTCCGCGTTAGGAAGAAGAAGCTGATCTAGTTCTTGACTCGACTCGCGCTTGGTTACTCTGCAGGCTTACTACGATCCTCGCAGTAGTCGCCGGGTGGTTGATCTACGATCTCACTCTTTTCAAAGGTGCGGATCAAGCTCACCGCCTTGCCCACAGCAGAAGAGCTATATTCAGCAGAGCGCCCCAACTGATCGCTTCTTCCCCGAAAACTCCTGTATCCATCTCGCAGCTTTTCAGTTCCCTCCGCCTGTTGCAGAGGCTATCAGTTTCCACGGTTGTATCGCTGCAGCGAAAAACGAAAGAGCTCAGAAGATCCTTACCAGCATGTACGAGTCTTTTCCTTCTGAAACTTCTTTCTAGCGATAGAAACTGACCCGTATCTTCGTGCTTGTCGTTAGGTGGACCGCTTCTTTGATTGCCGACTTTGTACTCGTTAGTTTGACAATCTACCAGAGTAGAATACTATCGGAGCAGGACATCGGAGCTGTGAACCCCCCGCTCATTCGCAAAATTCGTTCAAGTGGGATCCTCTACTACGTGCTGATTACCAGTTCCAACTTGATCAACACCATTCTGTACTCGAGTAAGCTCCATCGTTCCGTACCTGTTGAGACGAAACTGACCAATCCTCCTTCCGCAAAATCCAGTTCCGAATCAGTCTCCAACTTTCAAAGTCTTCCACGCCTCTGCTAGCGACGTTCTCACTTCTCTACTCACCGCTCGACTCGTCCTCCATCTCTTCGAAACTCCTTCCTCCAACTCAACAACGAGAGTTTCGGTCGAAAGGTCGAAGAGGAGAATGGAGTCAAATGTGATCGAATTGAGGATAAGCTCTTCGTCGGGACCCGGCTGGCGTACGTCCGAGCAGAGTGAGGAGCGAGGATCCGTGGAAGATCGCCGTTTCGGGGTAAAGACTGATGGAGGAACAGGAGAGGAAGATGCTCAGACCATCGGAGTTTAAAGCACGGGGAATCCGCTTCTACTATTCTTTTCCTCCCTCCTCCCGCCCTATTCTATCCTGTACGACTATGAGTACGACTTCTCTCAAACCATGGTTCTCTACGACCCTTGCACATAGTTTTCGACCTTGTTTTGTTGTTCTTGCTCCTGTTCCCTGACTTGTACCTCTCCAGACCTCTCCAACCCTCTCAAACGAGTGTTATACATCCCTTTCGCAGCTTCCAACGTCCCTCTAGTGCCGTATGAGCGCCGAGAAGCTGTTTCTAAAAGTCCGAGAGAAATCGAACCGAATGAAGCGCCAGACGATCAGAGCGTGCTTCGTGATTGTCAGCAAGAATGTTCTGAGCTAGTAGTCGTCCGCTGCGTCGAGCCTGAGTTGTCGAGTGGAAGGAGGATGGTCAACAAGCGGTCTCGCCTAGATTTGGGAGTTGATTCTCATCCAACCACTCTCAAGACAACAAACGCATCTAATATGTGAGTCAGAGCTCACTTACATACAGTTTGCGCTTATTGTACATCCCGAACTGCTGACTGATCGTTCCCTCGACTTTTTCTCATCTCTATCAAACTTTCATCATCTCCAACCTCTGTCTCAACCTCTACAACGCACGACTACCTCCTCGAACCACTATATCCGAATCACTGATTGCTGAACAACAGGGTCAAAGTTCAAGAAGTTCAAGACGACGACGCTTGGTCGTCTGCCTCTTCCGACATCGATGATGCCGCTTCCGACGTCTCGGACTCTGAACTTCAACTAGCCCCCTTCGATCCCAACCAAGAGACTTTCGCAGAGAGGTTCTACGCCCTCAAGGATATGGTCTCCCCTTCGACTCGAGTTGCGATCAGCGATGCCGCCGACTCGACTCTCGCCTGGACTAAGTGGACTGCAAACAAAGTTGGAAACGCTGCATGGATCGTCACTACCAGTGCACTTCTCGTTGGACTACCACTACTATTGAGTATCGAAGGTGAAGGAGCTCTCGTACAGCAAGAGAAGGAATACCTCGCCCAGGTAGGTTTTGCTTTTTTCGTCCCTCGCGGCTGAACCTGAAAGCTGACCCATTCTATTTCACCCACGCTGTAGCCTGGAGCTGCGCAAGCTTTCGGAGCTCCTCCCGCACCTGGATCCGTCGCACCCGCACCCGCTGTTCCCCAAGGGTTCTAATCTTTCTCTCCCCTCTCTATTTTCCTGCTCTATTTCTTTTGTATAAATTGACTTTGCACTATCCCCCCGCCGCTCTCCTATCACGCTGAAAGTAAATCCATCGTTCCTTGCATCAGCTCTTCCGAGAGGTTTGGAGAATATTGTGACCGAGTTGTGAGCAAATCTCAATCGGCGGAGAAGAAAGTTGCAGCTTCTCTCGCCTTACTTCGCCTAGCTTTCTCCTCTCGACATCTCACAGCGAGCTGCTAGCTCGACAATCACAGCGCAGCAGTAGCTGCTAGTCGGCCACCCTCGAGATTACCTCTTTCCCCTTCTCCTCCACTCGACTTTCATCATCAATTTGAGAAAACCAACCTCGGCTGGCAAGACGATCGCGCTACTCGAACAGGCTATAGGTGAGTGCCAGCGACTAGTAATCGAACTACGCGTAGGAATAGCTAATGGAGTCGTGTTGCTCTCCAGTCTCGAGAAAGAGCAACCCGGAAGACCCTCGGCCTCAGAGGAGATGGTGATGCTGTACTCGCTAATAGGCTACGTAGCATTCCTGCTCAAGTATGCATTGATCAGCTACCTCTTCCTCAACGTTCTCCTTCATTTCCTCCTCCCGTTCTTCCTTCCTTTCTCCACTTCAATCGGTCACCTCTCTCCCACTTCTCTACACAACATCTCGATCAAATGGAAAGGACTACAGCTCTCGATAAAGCGGTTGGGAATTTCAGCGAGAGGAGGAGGGAAAACTTGGTGGACTTTATACGGAGAAGGCATTGAATTGAAAGTACCTCGCAAAGCTTTACTGGGCCTCTTATCGACACGAAAGCAACCGAAAACCAGCAATTCTACAGACAAGAGTGACGACTCCGATCCTTGCTCGAATTCTCTTCCTAGCCCTTCTCCCGAACCTTCGCGAATCCGTCGAATCTTCCTCCCTTTCCTCGTTCGCAGACTTCTCCACTCAATCTCGATCCACCTGGAAGTCACTATCAGTATCGAAGAAGTTGGAACGTTAGAAGGGACTCTGAGATTCGGAGCTCACTACAAGAAACCTCACCTCAGAGTTCCGATCGTTGGCACTCCTCGACAAGAAGACAAACTCTCGATTTGGGCCAGCGTGGAGAATTTCACAATGACGGAAGCTTTGAAGGGACTGGACCAGAAGGAGCACAAGAGATTGTTGTCGGCGGTGGAATTGAGGGAGAAAATTACTTTCAGACTGTCAGGACCGGTCGGGTACGAGGAATGGAAGACTTTGAGACCCAGGGAAGGCAGTATCAGGGCTTCAATGGAACGAGAAGAGGAGAAGGATGGGATTCTCGGCAGAATCAAGAGAGCTCATCGAGGCGATAAGGAATCGAAAGGTTTAGTCGTCCGGATTCACCAGATCAAGAGACTGCTCAGAAGTTTCGAAGAACTCTCATCAGAGATCAAAGATCTCAAGGAACAGTCGAAGCACGATTCTCCTTCTGGTTCTTCACAACCTCCAATGCCACAAACTCCTCGCTCTTCGAAACCTTCACCTCTCGCCTGTTTCGATTCGTTCTCTATTTCCCTACCAACTGTCATCTTCTCGCTCCATTACACGACCCCGATCTCAGTCATGGCATCCTCCTCACCTTCAATCAATCGCTCTCTCCCTCAAACAATCGCTTTCGCTGCAGTTTTATCCGGAATCAAGGGAAACCTTCGAATAAAGGCAAAATCGGAAGGAGATTCTATCAGAGAGAGTCACAGAGCTTATCTGGGACGTGGGAGAATCTGTGAGGTCAGCGGTTCGATCGGATGGGAGGAGCTCGAGGGAAGAATAGACGTTAATGGGAAAGAAGGTTAGTCAAATTCCCTCTCTAGAGCTGTTCTACATCCGCTGATTCTCAAGGTCCGTTGGAACATGATAGAGAGTATCGCAAGCCCAGAAGCGAAAACCCTCTCGATCGGTCGTTCCGAAATCGCTCTCACCTCGACTTGGCTTCCTTTCCAACCTTCCACCAGAGCACCTCGGCCTTGCGAAAGAGTTGTATCGAAGTACACGAAGAAACCTCGGCATACCTCGCCAGATCCGACAAACTACAACGAGCCTATCGTCATCGTCGAAATGTCAATTGGTGAGGTTCGAGGACAGACAACCTTCGAAGATCTCGATGCTGCAGTGAGAATTTTCAACGCACGGCCTCGTACTCCGACTCGTCCAGCTCCTTCGACTCCGAAATCTCAAGCTTCCTTCATTCCTACCCAAGAAAAGGACTCGAATCGGCCTTTCCCAGACCTCCCTCGATTCGTGGGTTCATGCACATTCGCAGCGCTAGAAGTTCGACTCGTGGCACCTTCGATTTCCTCCTCAGTCGATCAACCTCATCCTGGACCTTCGACTGCCTCCTTCTACCCGCGAGGCAGACATCCTCATCCTCCTTACGACGGTCACCATCCTTTCGGTCGAAACCCTACTCCTCCTAGAACAGCAAGTCCTGACGAGAGTCACGAATCCTTCTTCCTTCCGTGGTCTGCTCCCGAGATACTCTCGATTGAGATTCCGAGAATCGTTTTCACGAGTGAGGGAGAATGGTCTGATAGATGTGTCAAACGGAATGCAGCGGATCGGTTGAAAGCGAAAAGGTTGGCAAGGGAGGCGAGGAAGCAGCCGGAGAAACCTACGAGGGGAGAGAGCACGGGAAGAGGGGAAGAGACGGAAACTGAGAGCCGGAGAAGAAATCATCATGTGGGTTCTTTGTTCTCTCTGTCTTCGTTTCTCTCTTGAAGGACTAGACTGATCCGATTCGGCATTTAATAGAACGGTAAAGGAGCTCACGAAGGGAGGGAACACGATCGGGGAGACCGAAGCGAGAGCAAGGTTCGTCAATTCTTCTCGAGGCATCCATTTCCGGAGTCTGCGGCCTTTGGCTGACTCAAATCCTATGCGACAGGCTCGTGACATGAGTCAAGAACGCATCATGCCTCGCAAAGTACGCGCACCCAACCTTGCTGCCGATCTGGTTCGTTAAATTTTTCACCGTGCTTCGCCGCTGTTTATCGTTGATTTACACGCTCTTCTCGCACTTAGGGAACCTATTCTCACGAGTACAAGATTCAGTCGCTCCTGCTCGTCGATACGATCTCAATTCAGATACTCGCAGTCGAAACTCTTCCAGGCGAAGATTCAAGCTCTGATGCCGGTGCAAACGGAGCGAGTCCCGAGCTGATTCGCCTCGAGGTCGCCAAGATTGGTCCGACAGAGTTGAACTCGAAGCTCAATATGCTCGGCTTCGACTCGATCGACGAAGCCAAAAATCGATACATCCCCTATCTCGACCTCTCTTCGATTCGCGGAGAACATTCTTTTCTCCTCCAGAAACTTCAAGTCGAACTTTGGAGACCCGTAGTTCTCAGCTGTATTCACGACATCCTCAGTTCGTTCGCAAGTGCAGCAGAAACCTCCTCCCGTCGAAAATTCCGATCGGATTCCTTAGCTTCCTCCTCGACCATCGATTCCTCCACTACCACAGCTGACCCTCCTCCGGCTCCTCCGTCTCGTCTTCGACCACTCGTCGACCTTCTACCGTCTAATCAATCTCTTCACTTCGCTGTCGCTTCTACACGGTTCAAGCTTGGAGGAGTCGATCCGAAACCTAAGCTTCGTGCTTGTCGAGGTCTCTTGGTTCGTTCAGGCTCGCTACATCTCGAGTATCTTTTACAGAGCACCTACGAACCTTCTATCGGAGTGACGAACGACGTCAATCGCAGCAAACTAGAACTTCGACCCGACTTTCGAAGCGACACCAACGCGATGGCGACAGCAGGAAGCCAGAACGGCAAAGACGACTCTCGACAAGCTTTCGTCAACTTCTCTGTCCTCGAGGTGGTAGTCGATCCACTCGTAGAAGCAAGTCCTCCAGCACCTTTGAGGCGAGACTCGACAAAATCGACTTCGAGCAGCACCGACCAAGAAGAGCAACAGAAAGGGAGGAGACGGAACCGAACTCTCGATCCTGAGCTCGTAGGGAGAGCAGAGGTAGATGGACGACAAGTACCGAAGAAGGACAGACGGGCTCGACGGGAGACGATCGGCAGCGATGACAGCATCTTGGTCGTACCCGAGATCGATCTCCACGTTCGGATCCACAAGGCAGCTTTCAACGACCAAGCAGCTGAAGCTGGAGCTTCTCTCGACGAAATAGTTGTTCGTCTCAATGCCCGAGAGATTTCGCTTCGCCTCGACTTGTTCAGCATCTATCTAGTTCTCCTCACTTTCTCCTCTCTCCGTTGGATCCGCCCTACCATCCAACTCTCCACCTCGGATCCTTCTTCCCCTTCCTCACACACGAAGCGACCGAAACCTCTCATCAACTTCACCGCCGATGTTCGTTCTCTTCACATCATTCCTACTCTACCCCACGAAACCTACCTCTTCATCAGTGTCCGAAATCTCGTCCTTCGCTTCACGAAACCGAAAGGATTCATCATTCAATGGGACATCGGCATCCTCGCAGGCAAGAGTCGCGTTCATCGAGGAAAATGGGAAGATATCATTCGTCTTCAGGCCACCTCGATCTCGCTTCAAGAGAAAGCCAACAACTCGGGGCACCAACCTTTCGTCGTTACTGTCACCTCCAATTCTGCTCGACTTCGGATCCCTTACCGTTACGTATTCAATCAAATTATTGATAACGCTGCAAGTCTCTTCAAAGCTACGAAACAGCTCGTTCACGAACACATCAAGGGAAGATGGGATTCGATTATCGAACCTACGAACGAAGAAGCGAAACGACTGCCCGAGGTCAATCTCAACGTTGGAGTTTTCGCTATCGAATTCGACGACGATCCCCTCGAAAGGAAGCTCAACATGATCTGGAGAGTCGGATACGAAGAGCAGAAGGCACGGCTAGGTAGAGAGAAGGCGTTTGAGACGAAGGCAGAAGCAGTCCGGAAGGCGGAGAAAGAAAGCTGGAATGACTACGCATCGGGATCGGGAGGAGGAGATGACGAGGAGCAAGGGCGGGAACCACCGAAAGTTACAGGTCGTCACACAATCGGAACCGAAGACGCTCGGCAGATCCTCCACGGTTTCAACGCTACTCAGTGGGTTCAACGAATGAGGAACGCTTCTTCAGAACAAGCTCGTCGTGAAGAAAAACTCTCGAAGCATCTCTTTGGAGTCGACTCTGATCTAGGACTGCCGATCGAACTACTTCCTCGAAGCAGAGCTTCACCCCTCGGACGAGCGACTTTCCATTCGATGAAACTTTCGATCACGAGAACATCGTTTGGAGACGAAGGAGTACGAGATTACCTCTTCGACGTCGGTAAAGGACTCCCTCGAGACACTCAATTCAGTCTTCTCATCCCGATTCATCTCTCCTGGCAATTCGACGAAGCCCGTTTCACCGTTCGCGACTACCCTCTCCCTCTCCTTCACATCCCTCGAAACCACCGAGAAGGTTGCGCCGCATGGGATCTGCAAGCGGATTTCGTCGTCGCCGAAGAATTGGGAGGACCTGAATCAGTTAGAAGAGTGAAGTGTGCTGTCATTCCTCCTCGATTCTACCCGGACAGTCACAAGGGTTACACGATGCTAGTTCCTCGCTCCGCCATGCCCGTCAAGACTTACGCCGCACCGACCATCAAGATCCGAAGCGGAGAGCCGACTCGAATTGGTTGGGGAAACTCTGTTCAACCTGCGATTCAAGACATCGCCCGTGGCCTGGAATCAATGACGAAGAACTCTCCCGACCCTTCAGATAGAATCGGATTCTGGGACAAGATACGACTAGCGATTCATTGGAGGGTCGCTATCGACTTCCTAGGAGACAAGGGTTCCGTGATCTTCCACCTCAAAGGTTCTCGAGATCCTCATAGCCTGAGTGGATACGGAGCAGGTTTCGCAAAAGCCTGGGCTGGCAACGTCAAGTTTCGAATCGGCTACGACAACCCCGATCACGAGTTCTTCCAGATCACAAGCCGAACTTACATCTTAGGAATCCCCAACCTTCGAGAATACCTCGATACAGCTGCTACCGGTACCGCTCGAGAAACCTTCGAAGGTGTCGACGGGTCCATTCACAGCTTCGATAGCGACGACGAAGCCGGTTCAGACGTCGTTTCGGAGGATCTAAGCGCTTTCGCCGAACCTGAACTCGAACAAGCTTACTGGATCAAGACCTGTGCGAAATGCTCAGGAGGAGTGAGATGGGGAATGGGTCTTCGTTTCGAGCGAGCCTGTCGTGAAGAGACTTGCGAAGATCCTGCTTGCCAAGATCGTCCAGTCTTCGAACGCAGGTGTCGGATCTTCGACTTTATTCCTCACTGGAAGGTTCACACGAAGACTCCCAAGACTACGCCAAGGGATTCGAATGGCACAGTCAGTTTCGTATTCTTCTCTCTCGGTTCTTGAAGCGCGCTGACTGATCTGCTCGCTTTCTACCGTCTTTAGCTCGTCGACTCCTTTGCTGGTTTCCGTTCCGACCACCTACATTTCTCAATTTCGATGACCTCACCCGCAACTCTACCAATGCCGAGTCGAGACAATCCCCGAGAGGTCGACCTGGAGGAGGTTGAACCTTCGATCGAAGCCGTAGGAGATCAAGGACACAACAGTTTCCACTTTACTCCTCAAGCGCTCGCTCACTTCCGTCGCTGGTGGTCTCTCTTCGATGGAACGATGTCCTTACCAATTCGTCATGGTCGTGTCTTCCCCTCGACTGGCGCTCCGTCCAAGAAATTCGGAAAACACTGCGCTACGATCAAGTACCGTTTCAGTATCGCTCCTCTCTACATTTCTCACACGTATGCTCAAGAGGCGTGGTCGGAATGGCGTCGTGGAGAAACCTCAGCTGTCGGGCTCAAGGCCAAGATCGGAAGATTCAACGTCGACCTTCACCAAAGAGAACAAGAAACGGTCACTCGTCGAGACTCGGAGAGGGAACCAAAGATCGTGCGACACAAAGCTTTCTACATGGCTGAAGTCGATCTCGACTCGGTAGACCTTCGAGTCATCACCGCTCTCTTTCAGGAGGAGGAGAAAGCTTCGATTCCGATTCCTGAACCCGAGCAAGACGAATCGAACGTTTCACCTCCGCCAGCTGAGACTTTTGAAGGCTCAGCCGAAGACTCTGCTTGGTACGATCTCAATGACTTCAACGATTCCGGTCACGTCTTTCAGGATCTCGATCCGAAGATCCGAGTTTTCCCCTTCCTCGTCTCTCCTCGTTTCACCTATTTCCGACACGTCGAAGCCGCTCCTGCTCAAGACTCGGGAGGTGAACAGTCTCCGAAATCTTCGAAAGCTACGCATAATTACGGGAACGGAACCGAGCATCAGAATGGTCCAATCAAACCTACAACAAAATTCGGAACTGAAGCTTCTCACGTCTGCCTGATGGGTCGAGCTACCGGTACGCATTCAGTTTTACTTCCAAGTAGAACGTGCCCCGACGACTGATTTTTGCTACTTTGATTTCAAACAGACACTGTACAAGTTCAGATTAGGGAAGCAGGAATTCGGCTCGTCGAACTTCGCTCTCAGGTAAGCTACTTCCATGACAGATTTTCTCGGCGACCTTGTTTGCTGACATAGCCTCTGCGGCTTGACAGCTCTCGGCTGTAACAGATCCCTCTCGCAAGAAGGAACTCACTAAACGGATCGAAGTTGTTGAGCGGATCATCGAACGTCTCGAGAGGTTCTATCGCAACGGCAAGGAAGAACGAGTAGACGATCCTTCTGATCCTGACGGATGCTCGGCTCAAGCTTCACACAGAAGAAGACGGAGCACCTCACCGCCGAAGGAGGAGGAGGAGGAAGATGCTCGACTTCCTCACCTCAAGGACTCGCTCTACCGAGAATGGCGAGATTGGACGAATCGTTATGTCGTTCACAATCCAAAGATACAAATCTCTAACGACGTCCGTGACCTCCTGCTCAAGTACTACTACTCTTCTCGAGACCGCAAAGCCTTCGTCTATCACATCTCGGCTGCAGCAATCAAGTTCATTCGAGACCTCGATCATCAGCACGACCGCCATCGACCTCATCACGGGAGATCAAAGTCGTCACAGATCAAGAAGGATTACGAACAAGCCGAAGCAGCGAAGAATCGACTGTTGGACGATCTCGCAAACGGGGGAAAAGAGACGAATATCAAAAACTCGCTCGACCAAGATTCGCCGGGGGAGGATTCGCTCAATCTCGACCCCGACAGCTCGGCAGACGATCTTCCAGAAGATTTCGAATCGAATGCTAGTCATCTCTGCATGTTCATCAATCCTCAGATTTCCCTTCACAGCGATGCCGATCCCAACTCGACTCTCATCCTGACCGCCCTCCGAGTCAACTTCAAGACGTTCCAAATCGTCGACACTCGAGTTCCCGACGATCCAATCAATTACGAGGTTCTTCACCAAAACTTTGCGACTCTCGACGGCCTTCAAGCATTCTACCCTCATCGACACCGAGAGCCGCCTCACGGAAGAGCTGAAGCGATCTTCGTTCCTATCGAAACTCAGCTGGAACCTGATGTCGACTCAGCCTCTCTCGAACGAGTCGTCGCTCCCACCTCCCTGCGACTTCGCTACGACAAGTTCAACCATCTCCTCATTCACGGCGACCATAAACTCGGATCGAAAGGCTTCAAGTCGTTCGTAGATCGAATCGATGCCGAGGGAGACAAGTTTGTCATCACGGCGAAAGCAGAAGTCTACGTCGCAATCTTCAACATTCTCTTCCGACTTCTTCTCCAATCGGATCAACAACGACAAATACGAAACGCCAAAGTCAAGGCTCTCGCGTTCACTCACGACTTCTCGGACCGGACGACGGTGCTTCGTTGCGTCGGTGAACGTCAGGATCAAATTCGACAGCTAATTCCAGAGATACTCGATTATCAGCTACACCTCGACGAGATCGACGAACAAGAAAGGAGGAACCTCTTCGTCCTTCGGGCTCAACTCGCGCAGCTCAGCGAAGAAATTTCTCTCTTCGTCGAAGGCCTATCTCTCGCGCAAGAATCAAACGGACCCAAAACTTCGAGCAAACGACCTGGCATACAACTTCGAGGGAGAGCGACGGAACTCACCTGGACGATGCTCCGACCGAATAGCTCGCCCTTCGTGAAGGCTTCAGTCGTCGGAGTCGACTTCACTTGGACTTCAAAAGATGACGGGTCAGCAACGAATCGTCTCATCATTGGAGATCTCGAAGCGCTCAATCCAGCTCCCGACGCTCTCTTCTCGGAGATTATCAAGAAAGCGATCCTTCCCGCATCTGAAGCCTCATCGGAACTAGCTCAAGCCAACATCTTCGCCGTCGCAGTCTGGGATTCACTCGCACCTGTTGGAGGAATCGCTGTTGTCGAACGCTTCGTGCTCAAGCTTCACCCAGTCGCTCTGCAGCTCGAACATCGAGTGGGTCGTGAAATCCTCGATTACCTCTTCTCGGAGCGAATCAAGCATCGGAAGGAAGAACCATCTCTAGAATCCGATCAATCTCGAGATCGTTCACCGAAGAAGGAATCGTTCAAATCGGCCTACCTCGCATCGAATCAATCGGTCGACTCGTTCGGATCTAGCTCTCGACGAAGCAACGATCATCTCAACTCGCCAACGGGAAGTGCTCACACCTCGAGTGCTGCTGCATCGAACCTTTCAATCAGGAGTGTCGAGAATCGTTTGCGTAAATCGGTTTCGACTGAAGTTATGTCGGCAGCTCATCAAGAAGAAGGTCTCGATGCCGACGAGATGAGGCGACGTGCTTCCACCTACCGCGCTTTCCTCGCCATCGAGATCTCTGAGACCGTTCTACGATTGACCTATCGAGTGAGTCTCTCAGGCTGTCTCCCTTCTTGCTCCTACTCTCGCTTACTCGAGTTGCACTTGACAGAGCGAGGAAGAAGATCACAGCATGATTCCGAATGTCTACAATGTTATCTGCCGCACTCCTATCATCGAGTTCAGCTCGAAAACAACCTCGTTTTCAGGATTGGTAGATGATGTCAAGCGTCGTTCGTTGACTTTTCTCCGACCATCAACTGTTGTTGGAGCTCTTCGTGCTGACCTTGACTTCCCTGACGAATACAACAGTGATGATTCGAAGTCTTTGGTCTCAGAAAGGGTTAGTTATCTCTTTCTCGACTCTGTGCGATGCGTTTCTCGTCTGACTCTCATGTCTCGCCTCACGATAGAAAACTCATTGGTCAAATTCTCTCTCGAGCTCACCGCACCCTTCCTCTACAAGAACAGCGATCAGCTGTTTCGACCAAAGTCAAATCAAAGTTGCGCTATCCGCTTCGTCTCAGAAGGAAACACAAGCAAATCGAAAACAATCCTCTTCGTTCGTCGTCGTCAAACTATCCTTACAATTCCTCTTCGGCACTTCGTCCTGTGATCTCATCCGATTCTTCCGCTTCTTCGACATCCTCCTCGAGTGTCCGAGACGAGTTAGCAGAAGCGGTCAACCTTCTCGATCCTTCCGCTGAGTTCACCGCTGAGCCAGAGGAAGAGTCGGATCAAGAATCTCGAGGCATTCACGCGGAGGAAAACGACTTGCAGACCAGTCCGCGTTCAGAAAAATCGGCGTCAAGAAGAGTCGTAAGTTAAACTCTTTCACAGTCTCTCAATCTGGTACTGACTCTTGCGTTGTTCACAGACTCCCGCCCCTTCCACTACCTCAAATCAACGATCTCCTACTTCTCCCTCACGATCCAGTATCCCTCGCGAGTCTCCTACGAACGGCCAAGCGGCTCGACGGGAGCTCGCTTTCCCATTCCACCACCGACCCTTCAGAGATCCTCCTGTAATGTCTGAAGACAAAAAACGAGAGCTCCTTCTCGGCCACTTCGCTGCTGATTGAGTCAGTAACGAAATTCTGTAGTACTCTTTTCCCTTTTTTCGTATTTTTCGCATCGTCTCCTTTTCAGTCCCTTGTTGTCTCTGCTATCACTACTGTATCGCAATTCTAATCTTTTCGAGCCTCGAGACAATCAATTGCGAGCAGAGTTATTACGACATGTTTGGAAGAGGTCACAGAAACAAATACAAAAAATTCAATAGAGAGCTAGTCTTCCTCTTCCTCTTCATCTTCCTCAATCACCACCGTTTTGATAGCCGAAGAAGTCCTCACTCCGCGTCCGTTCGCATTACCAGAACCGTTCACTCCTGCGTACCTCCCTTCGAACAGCGACATGCCACCTCCACCGATGAAAGTTTTTTCTGCAACTGGACTATCTCCATTTCCTGCACCGCCAATCACTCTCGTCTCGTCGAGAGTACCGAGAGAAGAAGTAGATCCACCAAAAAGACTTCCATTCACGACTCCGTTCGTCGCCGCCGAAATTGAATTGCCTTGACCTAATCCTCCTCCATAACAGTCGAGTTCGTCGTCATCAACCCAGTCCGACTCTCCTGTCGTGCTCTTGAAAACGTCTCGAAGAGGAGGTCGAGGTGGAGGAGGAGCAGACTTGCGCGTCGAAGAAGACGGTTGTAGAGGAGAACCAAAGAGATGAGTCGATTTGTGAGCCGAGAAGGTCGCGTGAGATTGATGGGATCTAGTGACAGAGGAAGAATCGGATCGAGAAGATGCTCTCGAAGAAGGATTGTGAGAGAGCGGGGGTCGCGCGAGTAGATGAGGCGAAGGTTGAGCGACGATAGAGGAAGCAGCTGACGAGGAGTTCGAAGAAGTCGAAGAGATCTGTAGGGCCGAGAAGTCTCCACTCAGCGTTCTCAAAGCTTTCAGCCGAGCTTCTTTCCTTGCGGTATCGTGCTCGTCGTCCGAGGGAGGTGAGGCCTCAGGTCTTGACTCCCTGTCCTCCGTTTCATCCTCTTCTAAAATCGGCGCTTCTCCAGTTTCGCCAAACACCTCGTCATCGCTGCCTCCTTCTCCTACCGAACTCGTGCTTGAGCGATGAGTCCGAATCGAGCTCGCACCTGATGCGCTCCTTCGGTGATTGTGTCGACCATGAGAGGGGTGTCTCCTCCTGACTGTTGTAGTGGTAGGAGGTCGACGATAGACTGGTTCTTTGCTGAAAGAATTTGCTGAAGAAGTAGAGGGAGCTTTTCCATGTCGACTTCTTCGTACGCCTTGGGATACGTCAGAGGGAGAACCTTGCTGTTGACTGTTTCCACCTCCTCCAGTGAAGGATCGAACGGATTGAGGCCGAGAATGATCTCCTCCGCTGACGGAAGTACGAGAACTGTCACTCCTTCGCCGATGATGAGCTAATTGAGGTCTAGCTAACTGATCATGCAAAGCTGTACGATGGGCTGAAGAGACTGATGATCTTCGAGACAATGGAGCGATGCTAGCGTTCGAGGAACGACGACTGCCAGGAAGAGGTCGCCGAAGAGGAGAAGCGACGTAACCTGATTGACTCGGAAGTCTGTAACCTCCTCCAGCGTTCAGCGAGTGACTTCTTGCGACTCCATTCGCGAAAGATGAACCTTCGTTCGTTCGAGCAGGCGAAGTGCGAGACTTGTTCCGTTTTCGTTGACTGTCTCCGAACCAGAATTTGAGATTCGCTAGCAATTGACTTCCTTTCGTCCCTTTCTTGCTACCTGCAGTTCCCGCTCCGGTAGTTCGAGGTTTCCCGGACGATGTAGAGGAAGTGATCGTGTCGAAGGTGTCAACCGAGTTGGCGAGCGAGACGGAAGGAGAAGGGCCTGGAGAAAGGACAGGTTTACTCGTAACGGTAGGTCGGGGAGGAGTCGAGGGATCAGCGGTTCGGAAGGGAGAGTTGCTGCTTTCGCGTCTAGGAGAAGAAGGAGCTGATGTGGAGGATAGAGGAGGAGTTCGGTTCGTCGTGGTCAACTCGTCGAGAGGCAGTGAACTCTTCCTTCGGAACAAACCACTCGATTGCGGTTCTTCTGCTCCTGGTGAATCTTCTCGACTTTTCAAGTTGAGACTGTTGTTCAACGCTGAAGTGGCTCGAGCGAGGAGAGTGACACTGCCGGAACGACTCCTTCGGTTCTTTGCTTCTTCCTCGGTTCTCGCTTTCGATGTCGGTGAGAGTTCGAGCGGTGAGTCGAGAGGGACGAGGGTCGAATGCTGCGATCGAGGTGAGAGGAGAAGCTCGTCTCTGGATTTCGTTCGGCGTCGAGTTGGAGAACCTGGATCGATCGTCGGGAAGTATTCGGGAGTTGGAGGAGCGTTCGAAGAATGTTGGCCGAGGAAATATTCTAACCGGTCTTCACTCGTCGAAGGGATGGGGGCAACTACGTTCGAAGACGGACCTATAGGTGAAGGATCCGAGCGTGGAGGGGCAGGAGTAGGAGAAGGTAGTCGTTCTGCACTTGTCGAAAAGAGGTCGAGCGTAGGAGAAGGTTCTTGAATTTTGGTCTCTGGAAGTTCTTCTTCTACCTCCTCTTGTTGCTGACCTGAACCAGATCCAACGGTGCTAGTCGAGACTGAATCTTTCCTGACTCCCTCCTCACTGACAATTTCTCTTTCTCCTCCTCCTCCTGCGGAAGTAGCAGCAGCGATCGCTTCCGCCTCCAACCTCTCGGATTCCTTCTCCTCCAGCTTCTTCTTCAACATCCAAAAAGTAGCAGAGCTACTATCACAAGCTGAGTGGTTGACGGAATGTTTCATTTGTCCCGTATCGAATCCCAACCCTTGCAGTTTCTCCAACAATTCCCGCTCTGATTCTGCCGAGAACAAATCTTCTCGGTGTACGGTCGAGAGCATCAAAGAGAGGTAATCTACTCGAGGTAAGAATAAGGAGGCAGGTGAAGTTAGAGAAGAAGGGGAAGCGGTGGAGTTTGGAAGTGCTAGGTTTGGATCTTCTTCTACGAGAGAGACGAGTCGTTCAGAGATGATTGAACCGATTGAACGTCGTTTCGTCCTAGCAGGAGTTCGAGCGTGTGGAGTACAGGTACCGTGAGTTCCGTTCCCATTGTTGTTGTTCCCGCTGTTGTGGAAAGGGAGAGATCGAACGGAGGAAGAATTTGAACGGTTGCGTCGCAAAGAAGGAGTGGCGTCGAAGGAGGATCTAGAAGGGGGTACGGGGGAAGGTGGAGCTGAAAGTCTTCCTGTGGAAGGTAGGTTCGTGAGAGTAGCGGTAGATTGATCAAGCGCTGACTCGTTCTCTTCCCGATGCCTCAACTTACCGAGTTGTACCTCACTCAACATCTCCACCTGGTCCTCTCCTTCTTCGTGACCTTCTACTGAGGTCAAAGGACTGCTAGTACCAGTTCTAGGTTGACTCGTACTCCCTAAATGACTCGACTGACTAGTAACACTTTCATCACCTTCAGCGACGATTCGATCCTCCTTGCCTCCACTTGGTGGATCAACTTCTGCACCTAGGAATCCGATACTAGGTGAACTGGTTAAATTGTGTTCTTCCTGTTCGAGAATCGCCGGCGGGTGATCAAACTCTTCTTGAATAATCTGATTCGATCCTAGAGGATGATGATGGATGGAAGAAGAGATCGAGGAAGAGTAGGAATGGGATCGAGAGAAAGTGGGTCGACGAGTCAGAGCTGGAGAGGGACGAGTGAAGAATGGATGAGAGAGGATTTGTTTCAGTGAGAGACGACGGAGTGGATCGAGTGTGAGAATGTTTCGTATGAGATCGGCAGCGTCTATATCGTTCCGAAGGGAGGTCAGCTCAGTACCCAGACTTGAAGCGTTTAGACTCTTGTCACTCACCTTCGTCAAGCCAAGTTGGAATCTCATACTCGCATTTGAGAATCATTTCTTTCATGATCCCTTCGTCATCGTCATCGAATGGTAAACTGCCAGTCACGAGAGCGTAAAAAATAACTCCAAGTGACCAAATATCCACCTCTACAAGGAATTTTACAAGAGTATTGTCTCGTTAGCTCAAAACTCATCACGAGGAAGAGATACGAACTCACCTTCTCCTAGGTATTTCTTTCCCGAGATAACTTCTGGAGCGCAATACCCCAAAGTACCAACCCAAGTGTCCATCCATTTCCCTCTTTCGAACTCTCTCCCGAATCCGAAATCTGCCACTTTGACCCTACACCTCTCGTCCAACAAGACGTTTTCCAACTTCAAATCTCGGTGTACTACCCCTTCCCCATGCAAGTAAGCGATCCCCAACACCAATTGACCGAATAATTGACGAGTTTCTTCCAAAGAGAGTCTACCTTTCTCTACCAAGTAATCAAACAGTTCACCTCCTGCACACAATTCGGTTACCAAGTAGATTGAAGATTCAGTAGCGATCAACTCGTACAATGACAAGACGTGAGGATGTCGAAGTCTCCTGTGGTGGTGAATTTCTCTAGTTAAAAGTGAAAGTGGTGAACATTCGTTTGGATTCGAGTTCGGGTTGGTGGAATTTGAAAGTGATTTAGAAACTTGTTTGATCGCTACTCTAGTTCCAGTCAACCTGTGTACTCCCAACCTGACTTTACCGAAAGTTCCTTGACCGATAACTCTACCGAGTGTGTACCCTCCGACTGACTTGATCTCAGTCTTGGTCAATTCAGCTGCCAATGCAGAATACGCAGATGATAACTATCAATCGTAATGTCATTCAGTTTTCGAGGGTAGATACATGAGAGAGAGAGAGCGAGAGAGAAAGAGAGAGGGAGTTTACCTCTTGTTGTTTAGCGATTCCAGCTGCTCTACCTTGTTGACTGTAACCTCTAGTATGACTACCTCTCCCACCGCCTGCTCCAGGTCTCACTTGCATCTGGTTGCTCTTGCTCGTGCTTCCTTTTTCAACAGAGAGTGGGGTGGGTCAAGTTCGGAGAGTGAGAGAGAGCGGGGATCGAGGGGGAACGAGAGACAGGGAAAAGGAATGGTTCTGAATCAAGAGGGAGTAGAGGGTATATCGAGGGACAGGGTGTGAAAGAGTGAGAGTGATAATCAGAAGAAGAGATGAGAAGATTAATAGATTCGCGTTAGTTCACCGTCCCTCACAAGGTAAATCCTTCTATATGATGATAAATCAAGTAAATACATCATATACTGTCTAGAATAGCCGAAAGATGCTCAGAAATACGAGAAGAGAGGCAGTAATTGTCCCTCATCAACTCTCAAAGTAAGTACTTGACCTTGATCTCTTCACTCAGACTCGATTTCACAAACCATGGCAGCTCAAGTAGCGTTAGGAGCGCAAGTATCTGGACCTCAACAACGTCAATTCAGTCCTTACGCAGTGAGTTCCCTCAGCATTCGTCATCCCCCCCCTCGACCAACATTCTACACAAGAGGGTAAACGAGTACGCAGCGGTATAAACGGAGAAGGTGCAGTAGTGACATTGTAGAGTCGCTCACGGTGGAACTACTCGGGAAAGAGATGGATTCCGAGATGGAGGTGGAGAGATATTCAGTCCTCTCTTCCCTCTTCTCACTCCTTACGCACCCAGCCTGAACCAGGGGGAAAGATCTCATTACTGACCAAGTACTCTTGATTCGGTTGTGTGCGTACAGGATTCAGGAGGATCAATCCTAGCGATTTCTTCACCAGGTTTCGCCGTAATCGCTTCAGACACTCGACAATCTTCTGGCTACTCTATCGAAACTCGTACGGCGAGGAGGATTTTCGAATTGACGGATGAAGCGACGATCGCGATTCAAGGGTTCAAAGGTGACGCAGACGCGTTCGTGAAGAGGTTGAAACAAAATTTGGAATGGTACCACCACACTCACAACGAGGTACCTAAATTGAAATCTATCGCGAGATTGGTACAGACCATGTTGTATGGCAAACGTTTCTTCCCTTACTACTGTTACGTAATTCGTAAGTGGTTCATTTCTATCTCCCTTTTCTCTCTCTCTTTCTCCTTTTATTTCAATCTTACTCATTCATCTATTTACCATGTCCACAGTGGGAGGTATCGACGCAGATGGAACTGGTGCAGTATACTCTTTCGACCCGGTAGGATCCTATGAACGAGAATCTTGTCGAGCTTATGGTTCAGCACAATCTCTCGTACAACCTTTCCTCGACAATATGGTCAGTCACCCTTCTTCAGACTTCTTGTTCGGTCCTATCGCTTACAGAGTTTGTTTCGGATGATTGATTGTTCGGATCTTACAGGTTTACAAAAAGAATCAAACTCCTTTACCAGGTTCAAAAGTTCCAGAACCTGGACAAAGACCTGAATTCGATTTGAAGGAAGTTCTAGAGTTGGTCACGGACGCTTTTACGGGTGCGACAGAGAGACATATCGAAGTTGGAGATGGATTGGAAATGTTGGTCGTTGAGAAAGGAAAGAAGATGAGATGGATCACTTTACGTACGCCCTTTTCATTTTTTTTCTTTCTCGCTTAAAAGTTTATTGACTTTCGTTCCCATCTCCCGATTTCGACAGCTCTCAAGCGCGATTAGAAACCTCTACTAGAGATCGTCCCCCCTTCGCAAGCCTTTTCGAATCGACGCTCCCCTTCGAATCAAACTCTTCTGTTTCCTTCCCTTGGTCTTTCGAGTCCATCCTCGCTGTCACTGTAACGAATAGAATCACTCGCAAGTATCCTCTCGTCTAACCCTTGTGAGCCCAGTAGAGAGAAAGCGTATTTTGCTATCTCGCAGAGAAGAACGTAGAGTTATTTTCTTTTAAGCTTGACCGTTCTCTCTCGTCATAATCCGTTGCTCGCTCTGCTGCGTATTCGCGAAGGAGAACAATGAAGCCGGTGTCGTCCAAGTCGAGAAGGCTATGAAACAACGAATTCGCGATCGTTCACAACCTAGCCTCTTTCTTGTTCTCAACCTACGACCGATCAGTTCACCGCGATACTTGACCGCTGAGCTGAAGAAGTACTCAATACGGCGCCCTCACTATAATCCCAGGAAGCCACGTCGGAAGATCAAAAGAGTTCCCCCTCCCCGTCTCATCATTCACTTTCCGACTGTCGTTAGATTCCAAGAAGGACGATGAATTCACTCTACACTCTAGCACTTCGACAATCTTCCTCTCTAGAAGCAGACCTCACTTCACTCTCTACTCTTTATTCTTCCCCCTCCACTTCTCACCCGGCTTCAACTTCTGCCCTCCATGGTCAAATAAACGCAAGTTTGGCAGCGTTCGACAGAACTATCGAAGACTACGACTCAATGGCTAAAAGGGAGATTGTAGATCAAAAGAGGGAGAAAGCTTTACAGTTAGTTTTATCTCTCTCTCTCGCATCAGTTTCTAATCTTTCTAGTTTGTGAAGACTGATCCAAATTCATGTTGATATGATTCGTTTAGGAGAGTAGCTAGGTTCAAAGAGGATTACATCTCACTGAGGAAACAGTATGAACGGATAAAAACTGAAGGAACTACAACAGTTCGTCTTTTTTTGCTTTTCTTCATTGAATCTAACTCTATCTGTATGCTAACCTCTTTGTCTTGGTCGTCATACAACAGAGAGTAACAGCAGAACGAAACGAATTATTCACACAACCGACAGCTTCTACCTCCGCCGCCGCTTCTTCACATTCCTACTCTGCTTCAAATTCAGGTCCTCTAAATCGTTCTTCCCGACCCCATCAACCTGATACAACAACGATAAACTTTGGTGGTGGTGGTGGTGGTGGTTCTTCAGCTTATGGAGGAGGTGCAACGGATTACTCTTCATCGATTTACAACAACCCTCGAACGAATCACGCTTTGAAAGAACACGATTTCTTCCAATCAACTTCTTCCACCCTCGATGCCTATTTGGCACAAGGTCAAGCCGTGTTAGGCAACTTGACGACCCAGAGGGAAGTCATGAAAGGTACCAAGAAGAGGTTATTGAACGCGGCAAACACTTTGGGATTATCGAGAGAAACTATTCAATTCATAGAGAGGAGGACTAAAGCAGATTGGTGGATCTTGGTAGGAGGTGGTACTTTCACTCTGGTTTGTTTCGTGTTGATATTGAAGTACTTTGGTTGATTCTCTTTTCTTGTTGTGCAAATAATTTACATTTTCGTGAGTTTGACCTCTTTGAACTCCTTTTCCTCCTCTTTGACCCTCTTCTCGTGCCATGAGCTGATCGATCTCAGTAGTTTGTAGACTTGAACTGTGTACGACTTCAGCTGTCTGTGGAGAGTTTTCGGCGCTTCAGAAACGAGGAGCGTGTCGATATTCGACCAGTACCTCGATTCGACGTGTTTGGACCCCTCGCTGATTTCTTGACCCTGTAGTTTAGTCCGCCTGAGCGGATCTAGGGGCTCGATGAGAGGATACGAACGGACTTCTCGAATTTCGACTCTCTCTTTTCTTCTCTTCCCCTCGACGATGGAAGCAGAAAAGTACGTGAAGCGCACGCAAAAAGGCCAATTCATCTGTACCTGGCCAGGCTGTACACACAAAGAAGAGGGCTGGACTTCCAAAGCAGTGAGTCGTATCTCCGTCGCCGTTTCAAGTTCGCTTCTTTGCTCACGAGCCCGTCCTGTCTGTCGACTTCGACCGCAGAACGCGACTAGACATATCAACGTCACACATCTGCAAGACTCTGCCAACGACTACGCCTGTAACTATTGTGATCACCACGAAAGTGTGCATGGGGTACCATTTACTTTTTCTCGTTTTTTCTTTTTCTTTTTGGCTCGGACCAAGCTGATACTTGGTGGTTCTCACAAGGTCGTGCAAACACATCAATTGGTACATAGCAGTGAGACGGAGTTTGGCTGCCCAGGTTGTAACATGACATGGTACACGCGAGAGTGAGTTTTTCTCCATTTGGGAAAACGGACATAATCATATGAGTCACCTTCCTCTTCTCTCGTAGTGGATACCGTGAGCGCTTCCATGATAAATTCTGTATCAATCGTGCACAGGGCGAGCATCAGGGGAACAGACTCGAGGGGCGGACGTGGAAAAAAGTTGGAAACACAATCGTCGCAACTCTGGTAAAGTTTTCCTTTACGCCACAAGCAGTCTTCCCTCGCTGACGGCAGCTGTCGATCTTGATCAGACGCCTGCAGCTGCAAGGCATCTAGTTGAACCTCTCGATTCTACTCCATTCGACTTCAAAATAGTTATACGAGAGGATCCGTTCACGCCTCAAGCTCGACGATCCAGGGAAGGCAACAACTGGCTTGATTCGAGCCAGAAGCTGTTACAGGATCTCAGCAAATTTCGCAGGGACGGGGAGCCCCTTCCGATGACTTCCCTAAATGTTCTCGAGCCAAAGTGAAACGTATCACTGCAACTTGCAATTTAAGGCATCCTCTTCTACGGAAGATCGAGAGAGAGAGGCAACAGCTTACATACGCCAGAGAATGCTTCTATAGAAAGGAGAGCTTTCACGACTTGCTTGGCAAGTGAGAGAGAGAGAATGAGAAATGAGAGTTTACTTTTGACAACATGGCACGAAAAAGATGAGTGGGTACTGATAGATGATGATGGAAGTGAATGAGAGAGTAAGTAAGGGAATAGTGAGATATGATAAGATGATGATGATGATAAGTAAGGCTACATGAGATATTTCTTTTAACTCCTCCAGTTGAAAACGTCTCTCGACTTGCCTTCAGTCGATCCAGATTTCGTAGAGGGAGCATTTGATCTAGGTTCTATCATTAGAGATTGACGATCTACATGGGGAACAAGTCAGGAAACAGTTTTCAATCCTGAGCGAGAGCGAGAGCGAGAGGGAAACAAACTCACAAAGAGATTGCGCATCTTGTCCATGCTTGAGAGGACCTTCTAGCATGTTGGATAAGAGAGTCTGGAGTTCGGGAACCTCGACGAGAGTGTAGGGAACTTGGAAACGCTGCAAATCGCCGATGATTCGCGACATTTTCTGTTGGAGAAGATTTGTCAGTCCAGACCTTCAAATGAGGGAGAAGGGTGTCAAGCTCACTTGGTACCGGTCGAAATTGATGAGACGGAGAGAAGGATCGATTGGAGAACTACGCTCAGCTCGATTGCCTTCGAAAATGAAAATCAAGTCGGTCAAGAAAAGCTAAGCAGGAAAGCCCCGAGATCAGTTCAACGTCTCAATATTCGCGATGAATCAGTTGTAGACTTACACCGACGAAAGGTAGACAAGGAGGTACAGTTTGACGGATCTTGCCTCGGTATTCAGCATAGTTGCGAGAGTGATCGGTCGCTCTTCGTAACACTTCGAGAGACTGTCTATACTTTGGCGCTAGTCCGTCCCAAGTCTTGCGTAGACGAGCGATGGTCGACGAATTGAGTGCGGTAAAAACAGCGAAAAGAGCGTTGTAATTGTTGAGCATCAAAAGTCGCTGCGATAAAGAGGTAATCTCGGGTCAGTGTCTTGTCAAAAAGCGGCGGAAGACGGTCTGTACTCACCTCTCCAAGTTTGACAAAGTACTTGACAAGCGAAGTTCTCCTCTTTTGATCGGTTTCTCCCAAAATCGTTTCAGCGATCCAACCCGTCAACCTCGTGCTCAAAGCACTCATCTTCCTGACACTCCCCTCTCGCTTTCCGGAACTGCTCGAGGCGGAAGAAGGCGAACCGAGGAGTTCTTCAGGTCGGATCGAACAATAAACTCGAGATTCCATGATAGTGAGCTGTCGAGCGAGTTCGAGAGGATCAACGTCGAGTACGGATGGGTGTCGCCCGTGATTTGATCGGAGCATGGCAAGTAGAGACTTTGATACGATGGGCGTAGGAGCTTGGGCGGCGGTAGGGGAAGAAGGAGAGTAAGAATCGACGATTGGGGAAGAAGGACTGGAGGAAGAGCTCGAAGCTGGAGAGTTTGTGAGGACCGGTGAAAGGGAAGAAAATGGGATGATAGGCTTTCCGGCTTTGAGTCGATCAGTCGAAGCCATCCTGAGAAGACTCTTCTGAATTCCTTGAGGTACGGGGAGTTGTAGGGAAGTCGAAGAATCGTTGAACCCGTTTGAGAATCCGCTGCTAGAGAAACTCGTTTGACTGACGTTTGAAGGCCTGGGTTCGAGCTCAAGAGAGCTTTGACGTTCTTGCTCGGCAGCGGTAACTCGTTTTTCGATGAGATCCAACATTCTAGTACTTGCTGCGGGCATCGCTGCCTTCAACCTTCCGTTCGACCATTCCTTCAGTCCGTCAACGATACCTCCATCCACTTCGTGCTGCCAATGAGATTCGAGCCAAGTTTTGATTAGATTATATATCCTCAATCGAATCGGGGTGAGTTTGACAGAAGTCCACTGCTTCAGTTCGTCGGGAGAGAGTTCTTCACCAGTTTCGGGATGACGAGGAGGTGTGAGATCGAATCGTCGGTACAACTGAGAGATGAGTTCGGCGGGAGAAGTGAAGAGTCGGAAAGTCAGGAGGAATGTAGTCGCGAAAGCCGGATCGATCGTCGTATCGTGGAGGGTCATACGCTCGATCAGAACATGCAGTGTACCGCCAGTGACGTGACCATCGGCGTTGAACGAGATCTCTTGGGGTTGGTAGTCTCGTTCGAGGAACCAAGCTGTTGCGGAAGAGGAAGAGTTGCTCTTGCGGTCGAGAGAGAGCTGAGGCGATGTTGCGGTAGATACTGCAGGTGAAGGGAGAGCCGAAAGGAAGGATGAGGAGATTTGAGAGAGAGGGGAAGAACTAGTTGTGGGAGAAGTTGCCGAGTTAAGTTGAACGGTGGGAGATTCACTCCGAATCCGATCGATCGAAGGTCGTCCACTACTCGAGACAGACTTGCTACCACTCGTGGGTCTAGTTGAGCTTCTTGCCCGTTGATTCGAAGAAGGCGGAAGGGGAGGAACTCCGCCGCTTGTTGAACTTGCTCCGCTTGCGAACTTGATCCCGGACGACGTGCCGTACGAGCTACGGGGACTCGTTTCTCCCGTCAAGTAAGTTCCAGCGATACTGCTTGCGGTAGTTCGGGAGATTACTGAACCTGTATTCGAGCCGGAACCGGAGGAAGCGTTGCGAGACATCGGTACCGAAGAAGTTCGAGATGGGGACATCTCGGATCGATTGTCGTTCGAGAAATTCGGAGTGATAGTAGAAGGAGCCGAGGAAGATGAGGAGGAAAGAGTGTTTGAAGGAGAGAATTTGCGTCGTCCGTTCGATCTCGTTTCCGACTCGTTTTCATCGACCTCGTCTTCCTGTTCCTCACCGAGAGGATCTTCATGCTCGAACCTCTGTCTCAACGAACTCAGACTGGTAGCCTTCCTCCCCAGCATACTGAGAGTGTGGGCGTTTCTGATTCTTCCAACTGCCGGGTCCAAAGGAGGTGCGTCTGCGAATTTTGAAGTAGTTGGCGACTCCGAAGGTGAAGTGTCGTCCTCTGAATCTGCTTCGTACTCTGAAGGTCTCCTGGACTTGGCCAAGACGATCTCGAAGCCTTGAGCTCCCTCGAGTAACCTAATTCCGACCGCTTTCACTGCTCCGACACAATCTCCTCCCGATCTCAGTACTCCAGTAGCAGCTCCCAACAGCCCTTTCCTCTCTTCCTCCTCTTCTTGTCTCGAAGGTGTCGGATCTGAAGAAGCGAGAGGAGAAGTAGCGATCCTTGCGGCGGTAACGAGTGTAGTCGTTGCGAGGTAGAGCCTTTCCCTCGTGAGTGACAACGTCTTCATGAGCTCGTCTCGGTCCTCCCCTTGTTGCGATTCCGGTCCGTCATCTGAAGGTTTTCCTCCAACTGCTTCGACTACTTCGAGAACGTCTCGAACTCTTTCGATTCCTTCCCGAGTGAGATCGATCAATTGGGCGAAACTGCTAGCGGGGGAAGTTGTACGAGAGTGTGAGTGAATGTGACCGATCAGAGCTGCGATAGTCGAAAGGAGTGAATCGTGGAGAGTCGAGAGATGTTTCGTGAGAGCAGAAGGGTTTCGTAGAACGATAGGAGAGTTTGAAGGACGAGGTGGATGTAGCATGGCAGGAGAATCGGATCTGATAGGGAACGTAGATACTGGTAGAGGATGGTCTAGAGTTTCGAGAGTCGGTCTTCGATCTTTGAGGTTTCCAAACGATTTCACAGGTCGAATAGACGAAGAACGTTCGTTTTCATCTCCAACTTCACCTTGCGCCATCTTCGGAGAGCTCCCCAGACTCAAGTTGACTTCGACACCCTTCCGTTCCGCTTCCTCGAGGAAACCCTTGACGAAACCAACTGTTTCTTTCGCCATTCTCAACATTTCTCCCGATTCTTCCTTCTCTGTCTCTTCCCCTCTGTCTTCTGGTGCTGAAGCTTTCCGAGCTTGATTAACGAGTGAAGCGAGTGAAGAGAGGATATGTTTGCGAGAGGAAGAGAGCGAGTGATGTTTCCGTAGAACTGGAGAATCTCGAGTGAGGCATTGAGTTGCAGAAAGTACCGTTCGTATCGAGGAGATGAGACTAGCAAAGAGCAAGAGATGAATCGTAGGATCAGTGTCTATTCGGTCGAGAAAAACAGAAAGGGACGAAGATCGCGAGCGAGCAGCAAACCTGGGGCCGTAGTGAGAAAAGAATGAGAGAAAGGAGGGAACGACTTACCAAGCTGTACTAGGTTGGTAATGTCCTTTACTGACGCGATTCACGGCGTTCTCAAGTAGTCCGACGTTCTGTTCTATACTGCTGAGGAGAGTGTTGGCTTCCGGGGTCAATTCGACTGAATATCGAGAATGTTTGTCTCCTCCCTTGCGATGGGTCGTTTGCCTCCTCCTTCGCGGCGATAGTTCCAACTCTGACTGTTCCGACGCGATAACTTCCACGTAATTCGAAGGGAACCATCCTCGTCTACCTTCGAGTTCTCCGTCCCACCAACCACTGGCGTCTTGGTTGAGGCATTTGATCGTTTGACCTTGTTCGAACGAGAGACAAGTTCCCGCTTCGGCTGGATCGGGAGGTAGTGAGTCCAGAGAGAAGGTGTGAAGGGCGCGTACGAACAGAGGTGGGAGAGGAGGTGGAGTCGAAGGAGTCGAAGGGGGTGAATTCGAGGAGGACATCCTTTGGGGGGACAGGGGAGAGCGCGTTGAGAACTCTAGGAGGATTGCCGCTTCCCGTCGAATCGAATCTCCTTGTCCGTCGGTTGAGAGAGTTGCAGAGTGGGTGAGAGGAGTGCAAGGATGAGAAAAAGAAGTCGAACAGGGGAGTGGAGGGAAAGGGGCTTTTGGGAAAAGAAAACACGGAGAAGGTCTCCTTTCCTTCTCTTCTTCTTACTCTTCGCTGGGTTTCACTTTCGCTTCGTCTGCTTCGGCTTACTGTCGAGGGACAAATCGCAGAATGATGGGTGGAAGTTCAATCACAATTCACCGGAAGGATTTCCCTTGTCGCTCTCTCAGGCCTTTTGACACGCCGCTTGGTCGATTTTTCATTTAACCCTTCTTACCGGCCTTACCTTTTCCGTCTTATATTCTTGTCTCTGTTTCCAGGCCTCCTCCCTTTCCTTCTCTCCGTCATTCTCGACCTCTGATTCACATCTCCGTCGTCGTCGTCGACGTTGTCAAGAAATCTGATTTCTCTCCAAATTTCCTTCTTTTCTTGCTTTGCTCGGTCTTGGACTTCATTTTCTATGTGCTTCAATTCATTCGGTCACCGGGTATACTGTACCGCTGGTCGTGGCTGTGTGGATCAGGTCTGTTTCAACCGAAGGAAGATCGAAGAAGGCGATACCGTAGTTCTTTCGCAAAAGAAGTTCGTTTTCTGCTTCTTTGTCTCAGCGATCAGGACACAGTCGAACGAAGGCTTTCTCTGGCACAGTTTCACATTCTGACCCAGTTACAGTAATCCGGTGCTCAATTTGTGTTTGCGATTTCATGGAACGAAATTGCAAGTTGTTGTTCCGCGAACTTGGGAAAGTTTCTGTTTTCACCTTTCGACGCTGTTTAATTGCTTTCCCATCACGAAGCGACTTTTCTCGAGGGCATAGAGGAGTTTGAACTGTTGACTGAGCTCGCGGAGAAGGAGATTTCTGCGAAAGGAACAAGCTCGATTTTTCGAAAAGTTGCGAAGAATAAGTTTTCGAGATTTTCTCAAATTTTCACGGTTCGTATACAGCTCGTCGTAATTCTTCCGACGGTAGGTGCAGTACATACTGTCAGTCGTTTGCAAGAATGCGAAAAAGGAGGTGCTGTTGTCGACTGCGAGAACAGACACGTCATCGAATACAGTTGACGAGAAAAACATTACAGACTTGTAATCGTTCGCGCTACTCCTTCTCTTCCTCCTGCATCAGTCCTTCGGTACCTACAAGCTTTTTGACTACAGACAGTCGAATTCAATAGACACCACACAGCTCTACAGACGATCAAACCTTGTCGACTTCTCCTCAAACGCACTAAAGCCAGAACTCTTTCTCTCTTTACTTCCAATCTCCCTCTCTTCACGAATCGACATGCTCCCTGGTAAACAAAAAGTTGACATCAGCGTGAGTACCTACCACCTCTCATTGAATCGGATCAAGCTCGTCTCGAGTTTGTAGCGAGGTTTATGACGCTAACTCTCCTTCTCCGGTCTCCGCCTTTTTTTTCTCTCATCTCTAGTCCTTCTCTGATCAAGAGAAGGAATTGTTCCAAAAGTATGGTAAAGTACCTACTCACAAGAACTTGCTCTCGAACAAACTCAAGGTTAGTTCTCTCTTCTTTTCCCCCACTCACTCACTCTGTCTCACCTCTCTTCTCTCTCTGCTCTCTGTCTTCGAAATTAGGAACGTAAATACTTTGACTCGGGAGATTACGCCATGAGTAAAGCAGGAGTTTCACCACAATCTTCAGTTGGAACGGCGATCCCTTCTCCCGCCGACATTCCTCACGCTTCCCCTCCTCAACACAACTCTTCAAACTCTGGCGGATTGTCGACCTCCCCTTCGGCTTCGACTTCACCTGGTAGTATCCCTATCGGTTCCCCTTCTTCTGGTGCAGGCGGAGGAGGAGGATCAGGGGGATCTTTCGGAATGGGAACGAGCCCAACTAGCGCTGGAGTAGGTCAAGCGGTTTATGGAAGTCCTTCAAAAGAACCTATCACTCAACACCGTGCTCATCACTGAAGGAATCAGGACGGAGGGATACAAGGCGGGCAACGGCAGTCCAAATATTTTACAAGAAAAACAAACACTCTACTCGACCCAGCTTCTATTTCTTCTGGTTCTCATCTGGGCTCGATGGTCTCCTTCTTCTCTAGGGTTTCTATTCAATGGGAATTACCTTGGTAACTGGTCAGTCATAAGGAAGATCGTTATTCTCTTCTCCGTTTGCAGGTTCAAATCGTCGAAATTTGTTTCTCTTTTCTCTTCTCTTCTCTCCTTTCCTTTCCTCCTTTTTTTCCCGTTATCTCGTTCATTCTTGTGCATACTCTCCTCCCAATACCGTTTCTTCGTATTCGTTACAAACTTTGCTTCTCTCTGCCCCGTAACAATTGTCTCAATGTCTCTTCGTTTTTTTTTTCTACTCTTCAAATGTAACCTACTCGTTCTTTCTTTTTCTTCGTTACAATTACATGAACCTGCTCGCTATCGCAGAGCGAACGCGTCCATCAGGTCAACTGAGAGTTGAGACAATTTCTTTGATCAACGTTCAGAACTTTTTTTGTAAAAGAGTCTACTTACTACTCCTTCTCCACCCTTTCGAAGCCACCAAAGTCAACCAAACACTAGACCAGCTAGTTAAATTTAGTTGATTACAAGATGTCTACTACGAATCAAGCTCCTCCTCCTCTATGGAAACCTGCTTCCGTCAAACCTAAAGAACTCGCTTCACTCCCTTCCGTCTCTTCCCTCCCCGTCGATCAGAAGCAATGTGAAAAAGCTCTCAAAGCGTTGTTAGCTCACGTGAGCAAGATGCAACAAGAGAGAGAGGAGAAAGAACTGTTGGGAGAACAAGAAGAGAAAGTGTTTTTGGTAGTCGGGTTGAAACAAGCACCTAAACGTGAAGTTCACAAACCAGTTAGACTGTAAGTACTTACTCTTCACTTTTGAGTGGCAACTGGAAAGAGTACTGACTTGTGCTGTCAAATTCAGTCCACTTCCTCATCCAGTTATGAACCCTAAAGAATCTCCCGTCACTCTCTTCGTCAAAGATCCTCAAAGAGAATACAAAGACCTCTTGTCAGACCTCAAAATCGGTTTCGTCAATCGAGTAGTCGGTCTAGACAAGTTGAACAAGAAGCACAAAACTTTTGAAGCGAAACGACAATTGTTGAAAGAAGCAGATCTCTTCTTGGTAGATGATAGAGTCATGCCTGAAGTTGGTAGAGCTATCGGTAAAATGTGGAGGGACGCGAAAAAGTGAGCTCTCTCCCTCTCTCTACCTTTCCTGATCATTCAAAAAAAAAAAAAAGGGAAAACTGACACCTTCTCCTTCGCTTTCTACTCGGTACAGACAACCTATTCCTGTAGCAATCACTCGTAAAGATCTCAAAGCAGAATTGGAACGTGCAATCGCTTCTACCTACATGCAAGTAACGACCGGAACTTCCCTCTCTATCAAACTCGGTACCACTTCGCTCCACTCTCCTTCCGAACTCTTGTCGAACCTCCTCGCCGTACTCCCTTACATCGCGACTAGAATCCCCAACGCCCCCGCTTCGTTCTCGAACGTTCAATCGTTGCATTTGAAAACTTCTACCTCGACTTCTTTACCTATTTACAACTCTAAACTCGAGGACCGGTTCACTGGGTTCGAACTCTCAGAGGAGGAACAAAAGAAGCGGGAGGAGAAATTGGCAGAGAAGAAGAGGATCAAGGAAGAGAAGGAACAGAGGAAGAAGGAGAGGAGCGCTACCAAGGACGGTCAAGGCAGGTTAGAGAAGAAACGAACGGCAGATGACGAGGAGGAAGAAGTCGAAGTGACTTCAAAGGCAGAGAAGGAAGAGAAGGAAGTCACTCAAGCTGCACCTGCCAAGAAGGTCGAGGAGGAGGAGAAACGACCGAGTAAGAAAGTCAAGAAGGAGAAGAAATCTAAAGCATAGATAGAAACTACCTCGTTTCCTTCTCGCTCACACTATCTCTTTTATGATCCGTTCTCTTTGCATCGCTGCTCGCTTGCACTTTTCTACTACTTGTTGTGAAATAATCTCTCTTATCCCCTCGCAAACTATAATTTCGATTTTGGTTTCTGTTTCGAAATCCTTCTTAGTAAGAGGCCGTTGTAGGGTTCGAGCAACCATCCTTCCTCTCTCTTTCGCAGATGCGTTGGAGCGCGACAAAGTAGAACAGGAGATGACAACAGAGGATAATCGATTACTGCAAACAAAAACTCTACACGAAAAGAATAAAGGGCTCTCTTGTCAAGCCGTCCTTGTACTCTTTGTCGATGTCGCAACTTTCGGACCGAGGAGACCTCTGACATAGTTCAACAACTCTTTCGTCTGTTACGTTCATCAAAAGGAATTCCTTTCCTAGTCAGTTCCGCTATTCCTCTAAGTAAGCAAAAAAGGAAATGAGGTTGTCTCTCTCACCTTGACCGAATTAAGCTTTCTACTATCCTCGTTTCCTACTACTCCTTCTCCTCGAATATTTCCATTAGACGCATCATTTGCCGGGGAGGTTGAAAAGGAGTTAGTCAGACTTGAGACTGAAGGTTTTTGTAAAATTGATTCTAGTCGAATCAAGTAACCTGGTTTCTTCTTGTTTGTTGTCGTTGGGGTGCGCTGAATCGAAGCTGATGAGGAGTTTAGGATCGTAGATGTATCGATATAAGGGCAGTAAGAATGATGTTGAGTTGCTGGGTTGAAAAGTTTTGGTGTTGTTGAACTAGTTGTCGTGGTGGAAGGAGAGGGAAGGTAGGAAGATGTCAAGACTTGACGGAGACAGTAGGAACAGGTTAAGATGGGAGTCGTCGACGGCGACGACGCAGATGATGAAGAGAGAGAGTTGAGGGAGGAGATTGAAGAATTTGAAGCTGAACGGGAGAGGTTTGAATACGGTAGTGGATCGAGGGACCATCCAAAGATGGCGAGGAGTAGAGTGGTTGTCGACAGTACAGAAGATGTGCCTTCAGATGGAATGTCGTTGGGAGAAGAAGAAGGAGGAGGTAGGAGTGAAACGACCGATTTCAACAATTTCTCTTTCGCCCCTGTCTCCTCCAACAATTCTTTCACTTTCTCCGGTAATTCCAGTTGGATTGCGCTTAGACCTCTCGATTCCATTTCCCTAGCTTGCTTGCCGACGATTTCCAACAATTTCCTTCTACCCCCTTGTTGAACTCCTAGTCCACCACCTTGTAAACGATAGAGACCTCTCGAGCAAGGTCTCATCCTCCATGGACAAGTTGTATCGTGACCTCCTCCGTTGTCCCCTACCAGTCTCTCGTACTCTTCCCTCAAAGATTGTCCTGCGGGAGAATGCCAACCTCCTGAAGTTGGTGGCAGTAACACGACTCCTTTGTGACAAGTAACACATTCTAGACGTTCTCTCGAAGATTTGTTAATCCATCCGTGTAGTGCACAGTTGAGGGAAGAGAGGGAAGGAGGTTTAGAAGGAGAGTAAGTTGTCAATTTGTAAGTCGACAACCTCGACAAGAGGGCTTGGAGGGAAGTAGGTTCGTAAGAAGGCGGAGGAGGTGCACTCGAAGGAGTTGAACGAGCAGTGTTGCGAGCGAGGATCGCTTCGAGTGCAGGAGTTGACGAAGGTGGAGCTCTGTTTCGAGATGCGACGCGGAACAGGTCAGTTTAGAGGTGGGAGGGGATAGAGAGTATCGAACTCACGTTGTTCTACGTTTCTTGGTGTTACTCAAAGTCGAGATGGAGTCTCTACAGGCTTGATCGAGACTCGCGAGAGCATCAGAGATTGATCGCTTGCTCACTCTCGTACTCGCTTCCGATGGTGTTTCTTGAGCTTGTGGTACTTCTGGCATCCCTCCTTGAGCCTGCCAAGTCGTGTTAGATGGGTATCGATGATGTAGAAGATCAAGGAAAGAAGCGCCGAAACTTTCGTCTCTCTCCTCCCTCACGTTCACTGATCCTGGAAAACCCTTCGACATGGTACAGGATACCAAGTTATACGATGTACTAGGTGAGGCATCTACAAGCTACCCTCTCAGTCGTCCTCTCTACTGATCATTTCGTTTTCTCTACTGCCTCGCTCTTCCCACCTCTATTAGGTGTCTCCCCTGACTGTACACCAGCAGAATTAAAGAAAGCCTACAGATCTCTCAGTCTCCAGTTTCATCCAGATCGACAAGCTTCTTCCTCGGACGGTGCACCACCAGATCATTCGAAATTTCAAGAGATTCAGAACGCCTACGAGACTCTATCAGATCCAGAGAAACGAGACGAGTACGATCATTTCGGGGAGAAGGGAGCTAGGGGAGGAATGGGAGGTGGAATGGACGAAGATGAGTTCATGAATAGTTTCATGGATCAAATGTTTGGAATGGGTCCAGGAATGGGAATGGGTGGAGGAGTTCCACCGCCTGGAGGAGGAGGAAGCAGACCTAGACAGAGAAGAAAAACTCAAACTCCACCAAGTCAAATCGACCTACATTTAACTCTCGAAGAACTTTATTGCGGCTGCACGAAAACGATCGGAGTTGAACGGACTAGGACTTGCACGAGTTGTAAAGGTTCGGGAGCTAAGCCTAACAAGCAAGCGAAACCTTGCGTCAAGTGTAACGGTCAAGGTCAAACTTTCGCAATGAGAACGATGGGAGCCTACATGGTTAGACAACCAGTCATGTGCAGTGCCTGTGACGGAAAGGGTCTCAGAGTAAGAGATCAAGATCAGTGAGTGTCATTCCTCCAGTCTCTGGCCTGCTCGAATGGCGAAATCTTGCTTTTTCGGAACTGACTTTCCTGTTCTCCTACTACAGGTGTAAAAAGTGCAAAGCTACTAGAACACAGAAGGAGAAGAAGAAAGTAGAATTTGTCGTCGAGCGGGGAATGCATGCTGGAGAAACTATTGTGCTAAAAGGAGAAGGAGATGAATCCGTCAGTTTAGAATCGCTCGCTCTCTCTATCCAAAATTTCATTCTCTTAGCTAACACCTCATTCAATATTCAGCCTGACTCTTCTGCGCCAGGAGACCTCCATTTGACGATCCTACCTCTTCCTCATCCTACTTTCACTCTCCTGCCATCCCTCGGTTCCTCCCGACCTTCTTCCCTCGAGACTACCCTCTCCCTGACCCTCTCTGAATCGCTCCTCGGTTTCTCTCGCTTGATCCTCCTACATCTCGACGGTAGAGCCCTACGAGCTTCTTCTCCTCCGCCTGGTCGACCCGGTTGGAGAGTTTTGAAAACTGGAGACGAAGTCATGATATCTCACGAAGGAATGTGGAGGAAAGGAGAAACTGGAGATTTGATCGTGAAAATCGAAGTAGAGATGCCAGGGGAAGAATGGGCTATGGGTTTGGCAGAGAGAGGGGGAGTCGATACGTTGAGAGGGTTGTTACCTCCTAGACGAGAGGATTTGACAAAGAGTGAATTGGAGAAAGAAGGTAGAGAAGTTGATGAGGTTGAGTTGGTAGAAAGGAGGGAACCTGAAGAGGATCAAAGTTGGGTAAGTTCTCGAGGATCTTCCAGTCTGGAGGGGGGAAACTGACTCTCGCTCGATTCGCACAGTACCACGGCAACGGTAGAGCAACTGATGAAGACGACTACGAAGGATCAGGTCAACCTGGATGTCACCAACAGTAAACCTCGCAATTCTGCGCCTTTTCTCACGACAAACTATTTTTCGCATCACCACTCTATTCTTCTCACTCGCATTCTCGCACGATAAAATACATTTCAGCAGCTAGACATAGATGTTGTAACAATAACTACTTGTTTGCGAACAGAGGATATCGAAAAGCTCGAGCTACACAAAACTGATTGTGAAGAAAGTAACAACAATAGATCATCCTCCTACTCATGACAGAGCGACTTGATAGCTCCTGTAGCGCCAACCAGTGCCTGCAAGGAACGCAGAGGTTCGGAACGTTGTCGAGGTAGTGCGAGCCTCTTTCATCCTTGTTCCAACATTCGCAACCTTCGAAGCCTGGTAGCCGCTAGTCAGGACTACAGGAGGTATCGAGTCGAGGTGAAGAACAAGTGAGAGTGGAGGAGAAGAAAGGGAAAGAGAGAAGAGGTGAAAACTCGGACCTCGCTTTTTGTTCGAAAAAAGCACAAACCGCCGTGGAGAACTTCGAAGGTCCCTCCTTCTGACACAGAAAGGAAGCTTGGGTTCTCGTACTCTTTCTTCCTTACTTTTCACTTTTTCCCCCTTTCTCTCCTGCCTCGACTTGATTCAAAGAACAGTCACAGTTCGTTGTTTCTCGGAGTCGCTACGATGTTGGTGAGGTTTCGCTTCCGTAGAGTGCTCTCTGACCCATCTTGACTCATCTCAAAGACGAGGTCTTGTGGGGATTCAGAGCATTCTTCAGGCGCAGGCCTACTTCATCGTCGAAGCAATCTCAAGGAACAACGATTCACAGCTTAGATCCTTGAGCTTTCACAAAGGTCGTTGTGAGTCTGACTTCTCATACTTTCTTCGTCATCGTGATCAATCGAGATCAAGCTAACAAAGTTCTCACACCATATCGTGACAGGAAATGAATCAGCGACTGGTGTTCTCAAGATCTCGTGCAACGATGGACGAGCTCAACGGCAGCTCCGAGATGCAAGTCGCCGGAATGGATACTTCTAGAGCCCCTGACTGTGGCTCCCGGCTCATGGCGCTTCGGAAACATTCTAGCTCAAGATGAGTGAGAAAATTGTTTCCGAAGCTCGTGTTTGATCAGGCGTAGCCATCGTCAGTAGCTCGAGAGGGACCGGTCCAGGCTCACTTATTTCTTCGGAGTTGTCGCTGACCTCGGATCGTCGCAGCTAGCGCCGAATAACATACACTAGTTGCAATCCGTTAGATTCTATTCTGAAACTTTGCGACGAGATTTAAAATAACCTTGCTGCAACTCAACAGCGAACTTTGCTCGCTACCTTAGAGATAAAGCTTGCTCTAGTGACGAAAGTACTGTCGCTAGCATAGGTCGCTCTCGAGAAAGCTTTCTTTGCGACGAAATAATGCAACAGTTTATTGCGAGCTCGAAAAAAGCACGCACAAAAATTGACTACGAAAGCGTCGGAGAATACGATTCCACCAAAGAGTTTCGCGTAGTGACTCCACCCTCTACGAATCGAATCGAGAACACCTAGAAACCCTTTGAAGACCTGCGAAAGACTCAAAAGCTACCGACGTAAACGTTCTCCGTCAAGTCTGTTTCTTCCCGGAACCCCCTCGTCTTTCAGTAGTCCTTCTCTAGACTCCGAGTATCGTATCTCCCACGTCGAGCGCAACTGGTATCCAGATCAACCGCGAAAGCGCAATCTTCGTACTCAAAACAGTGGAGTTCGAAGGTAGGAGACTGCGCTTGCTAGGTTGAACTCGATCCCGAGTGCGCTCGACCTGGGGGACGCGCACAGGATGAGGAAGGCGGAAGCGACTGCTGGGAGGGTAGAGGGGGGAACAAAGAGGAACGAGACCTAAACGAAGATCGTTGCGTTGAAAGCCCTCCGGCCCTCGTCGAGTATTCAGAAGGAGTGTAGGAGCGCCCAGTGGAGTCGGAGAATAGTGAGTGGAAGTGAAGAATTAGAGAGGAAAGAAAGAGAAGAAAACTCGAACCTCGTTTTTCTTCGAAGAAAGCACAAACCCCCGTGGAAAAGTTCACGGGCCTCTCCTCTCGCGAATAAGGGGAGTTGACCGTTTCTCTTCACTTCCTTCTTCCTACTTCACTTCTTCACCCCCTCAGTTCGTCTTGTTCGTCAGTTGTCTCTCGAACTTGCTAGACACTCGACCTTCGAGTCGACAAGGAGTGTTTCGCTCCCACCCCGCTCAGCAGACTCATCAATGACAAGCCCTACTCGTTGATCTCTTGGGCTTGCTGACTGATGGTGGAAGCGATTTCTTGCTTGTCGACTCGAGGTCGCGGTTCTAGCAAGCTCAAGAAGCAAACGATTTTCAAGTTCACTTCTCGCTCGATCCCCTCGTTCAATCCTCGTCAATGCAGGTGAGTCCACTCTCTCCGTCAGTCAGTCACTCAAACCTGACGATTATCTCGTGGTGTTATAGGCACTCGAAGCAGTACAATCCGGAATTCCTCTCTCTCTCGACGCTTCCATCAAATCTGCTACATCGTCTTGTTCTTGCTCTACAAATATCTTCCTCACCGAATACCCATCGATGAGTATCCTTCGGGAAGGCACGTTGAGCAACCTTGCAGCTTCCTGCTGTCAAGCGAGGATGCTCAATGTTACTTTCGGAACCTTCTCGAAGACCGCTGATTGGTAGGAATCATGCGGAGGGGACGATGTTTCGCTGAGCTAGAGCGAGTTGACTCAGTAAGATCTGTCGATTCGAAAGGGCAGATTGTGGGGCCATTGGAGCCTGACTAGCGACGTTTTGGTTGAAATTTTCAATCTTATTTAGCTTCTCTTCGCAATTTTCTCATCGTTCTCGAGAGCATGCGAGACTACGAGATTCTCGAACGACTCGACCAAGCATCAATGCCAATGACCTGGCAAAGCAGCATCAAGCATTCACAGGCGATCTATCGACGAAACGAAATACTATTTCCTCTTTTTCGATTTCCCACCTCCTCTTCCACCGTTCCTGCTCACTCCGGTGGTCGATTCTCCTCCACCGTTGTTAGTGCCTCTAGGTTTCACAGAACCTGGTATTGAATCCGCATTGAGATGGCTTTCTTTCGAAGTTTAACATCGACTCATTCTTACTCTTACGGCAACGAGGGCAGATTGCGTGATCTCAGGGTAGGAAAAAGATTGTTTGCAACAGAATGAGAGAAGAAAGTGACTACTACTCGTCGACCACACCGGATCGAAACGAGCAAAAGGGGAGAGAAAAAAATCGAAGAGAGTGAGAGGGGAGGGGGGGCAAAATTACGAATGATTTGATCGATGTGATGAGCGATGAGATGATGAAAAACTTTGTATGTAGTGTCCGTAAATCCGATGAAGGAGAAGGGTGGAAAAAGGTGAACGTAAAAAACAGATGAGATGAGCTAAGATGGGGAAGGTTTCGTCAAGAGAAGTCTAGTAATGGTTAAATGCAGGTTTGATGCGTTTAGGCCATGATGGCAACGAGACCAGCAACGGCAGCGAGTCCTCCGGAAACGACGAGGGTGGCAGCTCCCTGTTAGCGCAAGAAAAGAAAATCGTCAGGGTCTGAGCGAAAGGAGAAGAGAGATGATTGTCAATTTACGGAAGATCCTCCAGTGGCAGCAGCTCCGGCAGCAGAGGTGGCACTGCTAGCCTTGCTCGAAGCTCCCGAGGCAACGGAAGAAGCAACGCTGTGATCAAGGAAAGAGAAAAAATAGTCAGTATTCACGCTTCACTTCACCGAACAAACTCGACGAGTTGGACTCACGAGCGGGCCGAGGAAGCAGCTCCACCAGCAGCAGAGGAGGCAGAGGAGGCAGCGGAACTAAGAAAATAAAACGAGCATCTTGGTCAGTTTTCTCGATACCGACTCAAAAGCTGTCGGAAACTTTTCAACTCACGTAGCGGCGGAAGAAGCCGAGGAGGCAGAGCCAGTCGAGGAGGCGGCAGCCGACGATCCGGAAGCGGATTGTCCTACGCAGGAGGTGGAAGAACCAGCTTGAACGGTAACTTGATCAGCGTAGACGGTAGCTCCGGTGGCGTCAGTGAGAGCGAGGGTGACGGCTTGTCCAGCGGGGAGGTTGACGTTCTATTTCGTTTGCGAGAAGAAGAGTTAGTAAAAATGGAATTTTGGAAACGATTTTGCATTCTCGCGATCTCGGTCAAGAATCAAGGGAAAACTCACCCAGGTGTAGGAAGTGGCGGTAACATCGGTAGCGATGGTCTCAAGAACCTTTGTGCGTAAGGAAGGAAGATCAGTTTAGAACGAAACTGGAAAACTGAGTCGAGTTGAGTGAACACTCACTTGGGAGACGGATCCACCTTGGTTGGCACGGATGGTGTAAGGAGCTTGTCCTCCAGAGAAGGCTAAGAACGAACGAAGAGAATGGTAAGAGAATGATCCTTGGCAAATCCGAGAGAGGTGACAGAACACGTCGTTTCTGAAAGGTTCAGCGACGAAGTCGGTAGTCTAGCTTACAGATGAGGTAAGGCTCGCTATAGAGAGTGAAAAGGGAGAAAGTCAGCTCTAGATCGCGTGAACCCGAGGGAGAACAGTGGGATTTGCTTACCAAGTGAAGAGACCGGTGGTAGGGGTGTTGATTTGTTGTCCAGAGACGAGGGCAGCAACGAGGGCGACGAGAGCGACAGCAGAGAGCTTGAACATGTTGATTAGAGTTGGTAAAGGCTAGAAAAGAGAGAGTTGACACGACAATCGAAAATCAGTTAACATTCCTCGGAACACTCGAACCTCGATCGCTTGACCCTCTGACTATAGCCACGAGCGTTCCAGATTTGCTACAGATCCCAGTAAAGTTAACCGTTTGAATCGAGTGGCGATGAAATCATGCCGATGTGATGGAAAAACGAAATCGATTGGGAGGACGCGCAGTGTGGAGGGGATAGATGGTCTTCAGAGGCGGAGAGCTGCTGCTTGCAAGGTTGAAGCGAGTAGATAGACTCGTAACTCACGTTAAGGTGGTTCTAGAGAAGAAGGGAGAGTTTGGTAGGAGTGAAGTGGAGGAGGAGGGAGAAAGGTGGGAGGGAGGGCACAAATTTCAAGTAGTCTCCAACGACCGAGGCATCGAAAAAAAAAACATTTGTTTTCTTTTTCACAATCTAACGCGCTGTTCGTTTCACTTTCGTCCGCCTTCTTTCTCTCCAGCAGCTCTTCTTATTACATAATTTTATCAAGCTTTTGACCAGTCTTTTCTCCGCTTGAGCTCGTTCTTTGTTCAAGTCGTTTTCGAGAGCTGCATAGCCTTGCTCACAATAGCTTGATTTTCAATTTCGCAGCTTCGGCTTGTGCGTTAATAACTACTGCTGTAGTCTCCGTAAGAGAATAACACGGCTACTCTCGAGTCTCTCACACCAGCTCACACGAATTCACAAACTTTAGATCGGGCGGAACGAAACCTTAAGGATTTTCAGTCGCGAAACTCTGAGCAGATCGGCGATGAGAAGCTCAAGGTGGTTTAAGTCCGTCGTCCATAGCCAGAAGGTGTAGGGATTCGCTTCTCACTAGCTGAATCATCTCAATCGCAAACGATTCGCGTACGAATGCAAGCAAGGGAATCAAGGAAATCGAAGAGCAACGATTTTGATCATGACATAATTCTCTTTCTCTCTCCTACTTGCACTTTCTCCATCTTCCCACTCACCTATCAAATCAACGTGAGTCTATCGCAGAGCACACTCACACCAAGCTGTACTGACGCTAAACCCTCTCTCCAAAAGGCTCAGCATGTCTTCCCCCGTTACTGGAAACTTTGTCGTCGAAAGTGCCATCATCAAGGCTCCTCTCGCGAAAGTATGGCACTTGATCAAGCTACAAGACTTCTCGAAATGGTGGTCAGCTCTCGAATCGTCTCAACTCGCAGATAAAGGTATTAGTTCGGAAGCTGATGTGTTCACTTGGAAGTTCAAGGTGAGCTCTCTCCCCACTCTCGCCAATTGTACTCTCTCCGAGCTCCTCAGAGGCGAATATCAATCATTCTCGCCTGTACATGCACGCTCGAGGGGAGGCAACCGTTGCTTCTGCCAGTTTGAGAGGGAACGGAACGTGCGCATCGAATCATGGAAATGGTCCTTTTTGCTGACCAGAAATCGCTCTCTCTGTACCGTAGGATGGAACTACTCTTCAAGTCAAGCAAGAAGAGCACTCTTCCCTCCAACACTCTGTAACCTACTCTGTCATTACCGCCGAACCTGCCCTCACTTTCTCTTCCGTTCTCTCAAAGATCACTCTTCACTCTGTCACTACCGATGATACCACTTTCGTCGAGTGGTCTGGCGTTTTCTCGTCTGATGCTGGTAAGTCAATCGCGACAATTCTTTTACGGGATTTTCGAAACATTTCAATCTTGTCAATAGGTTAACATTTTCGACTTGTCTTTAACTGACATCCTCGTCTTCTTCTTCGGCAGATGCTTCGGTCGTTGAAGATGGAAAGTACAAGCGTAGGGAAGCTCTTGCCGACCTCGCAAAGGCTGTTTCCGCCTAGCTTTCTCTCCGAAGGGGAAATACACAATGCTAGTAGTTTACTTTTTGTCAACGAGGTATAATTTGTAGATAGCTGGATCGAATGAACAAGAAGAAATGATTGGGTAGCTCTGATCAGTTTTTGCAGTACCAAACGAATAAAATGTCTTTCGACTCTCGACTTTTGTCTCGTCCGTTCTTTGCCTGGCTTCGCTTTCGATGAGTTCATGTTCTTCTGTCGAGCACCGTGAAGCACTGGAGACGGATGACAATCTAGGGAGAAGGAGAAAAAGTGTCTGTTACAGCAAGATGACGAGAGATCTACTCGGATAACTATCAGAACTCGTTGACGCCATCGAAAGGAGTTGCGAAAGGGTTTACGGGTCGATCGGTACTCCTCAAAGGTCTTGACTGAGAATCGGAGAATGGATCGAGAGCAAGTTGGTGTCCACGAAGAAGTGTTCGAGCTGGAGGAGGAGAAATCGGAGGTTGTACAGAAGTTGACCTTGTGGGAAGTGTAGAGGGATCAGAGAAAGGGTTTGTCGGTGGTACAACAGGAGGAAGATGGGAAGAAGGAGCAGGAACGTAAGGAAGGAAAGAGAATCGAGCTGAACCTTCCTCGACCGGCGAGGGAGTGCGTTGGAGAGGTGGAGAGGGAAGAGGGTACCAGCCTTCTACAGATCCTTCCGATCTCCGCTTTACAGAACTACCTTTACCTTCTCGACTACTGGTTGAAGCCAGCAGATCGTCTCCGACTCCTCGAACTTTCTCCCCGAATCCTCCAAATCCTGCTCTACTTCCGGAGGGTACTGTTCTTGAAACGTACTGCCCAGTCCTGAGATCCACCAGATCCGAATTCCGACGATGCTTGGAAGATGGTCGAGGTCGAGAGATATTGAAGGGTCGAGGTTTAAACTTCGAGACGGAGGTAGAATTCGAACGGAACGCTTTAGGAAGCGCAAGAGTAATTGTCGGTAGCTCGAGACGTCTTCGAGCGGTTGCCTCGACGACAGGCGGAAGAGGAGGAGATGGTTCGGCGGGTTCGGGATGTGGAGTGGTTGGTCGGAAGAAATCGACGAGTGAAGCCCAACTTGCTGCGCTAGGTTGTAAGCTCTTCGTGTGCAGCATTTCGTAGTCGACGGCCTTTGGTACTGGAGGAAGAGGACCTTGTGGAGGAGGTGAAGGAGGGAAAGAGTAGTTCGCGAGGTGGTGGACCGTTTGAAGATCGACTGGAGACTTCGGTGGAGGTGATTGTCGTCCGGCGAGGGAGACGGTAGAAGCTCCTCGTAGATGCAGAGGTTTGAAGTAAGCTTTCTCCTCCGTCTCTGACTGTTCCTTCTTCCCTACTCTTCCCGCGAAAGGTCTTCCTCGCCATTTCTCCCATTTCTCTTCTCCTCCTGATCTCCATAAAAGTCCGATAAGTCCCATCAGCACAACAAGTATCCAGATACCGATTGCGAGACAGAAGCCGACCCGCTGCTGCTCGAGGGATCGTTCGTAAGCTCGGAGCATTTTGTCGACGATCGAGGTTGTCGAGACGGCGGAATCCGGCGATGTCAGACCGTCTGTCAGCTCTTGCGACCTATTCGAGCTGAGCATGAGAACAGTGGGAGAGATGAGAGGAAGCGAGATGTGAGCGTGAGAGTGCATCCAAGTGAGCGCTGTCGAAATCGCGTCGACCTTGCTGCCAACGAGACACTACAGCACGAGAGAATGTCAGCTCGGAAGCCTCCGAGGGAACGAGAGCGATGGGAATTCTCACGTAGACGAGGTTCAGGATTGGATCTTGGAGAACGGTTCCGTCGAAAACGTCGGTAATCGAACTTGTTATTCCGTCGTAGAATCCGATGATAGTCGTGTTGAGAGCTTCTGTAGTTACGTTGACCCATCCAAACTAACGTTCGAATGCGAAGGAGAAAGTCAAATCGCAGAAACAAACAACAAGACTTAGAAAGGAGAGAATCTCACGAGATCATCGTTGATTCCATCTTGGACCGACGAAATCATTTGATTTGAACGTAAAGCAAAGTCATAGGACGACTCGTTCATTCTATGAGAGCGATGTCAGCTGGTGATCCTCGATACACTGTAAGAGAAGAGAGAAATACTCACCTGCTGTTGAGATTCGTTACGACGCTGTTCGAGAATTCTCCAGCACCTTCGGTGGCTCGTTTCGTTGTCAAGTCCTTCACAGGTCCTCTCAGAGCCCACAACTGTATCTGGACGACCAACAACCCGACTATGCCGAGCACGAGGAACGCCCACGCGTGAGGATGAGCGATGTAAGAAAAGAACCAGATCAAATTTGCTTTCGCGTATGAAGTTTGAAGGGAGAAGAGACGTTGTAGTCGAGTTACGAAAGAGAAGAGTGTGGGATGTGAAGAGGCATTGATGAAGGAGAGTAGGTTCGATTTCGAGAGGGCTTCCTGAGCTGTAGAAGGGTGAACCGAATTCGACGACTTGTCGACTAGATCTCGGATCCATGCTTCTCGTGCCGACATGACTCCTCCGATGAAGTTTCGATAGCTGTAACGCTCCCACAGTGCGCCTTTCCCGGAGGGGACCGAAATTCGGTCAGTTCAAGTGTTCTGCAATTGAGAGAGGAGTCAAAAGAGGAGCTTCGGAACTCACAAGCGAGCATGAATAGTACCATCAATAGCACAACCAGACCAATCGCAATCTTGACGAATCTCCCGATGCCTTGTCCGACATCGTCGATGAAAGTAGTATCGAGGTCTCTACAGATTTCGACAGTTTGTTTCGCTGGAACCGGCAACATCTCGACCTCGATTGTTCTGTTCGACAGAGTCGCGTTGATGTTGCTGCGAAGCGCTTCAATAGGAGTAGTGATGAGCGAGTTCATCTTTGCACGAAATTCGTCTAGCGTAGGTATTGAAGAATTCAGTTCGGTGAGAGCGTCAACGACTGTAGAAGGTATCGTGACGTTTTCGAGGGCGGTGAGTTCTGGAACGTTGATCGTCGGCACATCGATGTCGACTCTAGAAACGTATCGAGGAAACGGTGTGAGCTTCCGAGCGAGCGATCGAGAAGAACGGACAAGAGAGGCTCACCCTGGAATCTTGTCAATCAACCCGATGGTTTTCTCTAGCCCTGTGTTGACTCCTTCGATCGCACCTTGAATTCCATCGCGAACTTTCGAGATCGCTTCAGTCACGAATTGCTGAGCTTCTTCGATCGCATGCACCAGAAGAGTTAGGGAACCGTGAACGACGAGGTCGAGCAGACAGAGAAACAGTGATCGATAGGTGTCGATCATGAAGCTTCAGAGCGGAAGCAGGTGTCAGAGCTCGCTTGCTTCGAGTTGAACGTGGAGAAACGAAAACTCACATGATCAGAGCCTCGAGAGCTTGCAAAGTCAAATCCAACACTGTTCCAGCTCCATTCGTGACTGCACTAATCGTCTTCGAGTTTAATACGTTGACTCCATCTGCCATGTAGTGAGGTAGAGAAACCGCTACATTCGCTGCACCTTCGACTCCAGAGCAGGCTGCTGTCAACGTCGCTTTCCCATCTTTGACGAGCACCGGAATTGAAGAGAGTAAGAAACCGAGTGCGACGAGAACGAGGAGGAGAGCAAGGAAGTGTTGAGAGAGCCAAGAAAGGGATAGTCGAGCTTGAGGTCCGAGGTAGGGATGTAATTGACGTCGAGGGATAGAGCGCGAGAGGTCGTAGGTCGGTGGAGGAGGAGGGAACGACATGTTGAATAATGGGAAAGCAAGTCGAGACCTATACGATCGAGCTGAAGAGATTTCGATTTACTTGCGAATGAACTTGGTGCAGACGTCCAGCGTCTTTTCCGTCGAGGATTGTTGTTGCGTCAGGTAGGGTATGGGAAGGAGGAGTAATCGAAAGGTAGAACAAGGGATCTCTATAGATGGAAGTCTGTGCGGGCAGAACAAGGTTGAATCCTGAAACAAAGGGAGAAACGCCTGAAATTGGTTAGTCTCCTAACCTTCCTTCCGATTCTTCCTGCTGTTCCGTTGACAATTTAATCCGTATTCAATAAGTCCATGTCGTTATGAGCTGATGGAGTCGATCCCTGAGGAAGTTCAGAAAAGAGTTGAGCGATCCTGAGCGAGAATGAAAAGCTGCTTTCGAGAGATCGTCTGGACCAGCTGAGAGGCTTCCTGTAGGCCTCTTGCGCATTTTGAGCGAGTTTGGCTGGAGTCGAGTGCTGAGTTGAGAGAGAGCTGTGAATTTTCCCTCTCTTCATCTCAACTTGAAACCATTCAACATGCCCTCGTCGAAAGCAGCAGGTAAGTTTTCGAGCATACTCGCGCCAGTCCTACCAAACTGACTCTCACGTCTCTTAGGTAAACAACGCGAGGCAGAACCTGTTCCGGAGATCGAAGTTCCGGTAGCTCCTGAGCCATCTCTAGCAGGTACGCAGACAATTGACGCAAGTTACTAGCAAGCAAGCTGATCTTCTTCCATCTGTACGCAGTTACGCAACCTCACGTCGCTCCTGAACAGGCCATCAAAGCGAAAACGAAACGAACGAAATCCTCTTCATCCAACAAACGAAAACAAGAACAAAAGTTGGCGGCGATGGAACGTTCACAGAAATTGGAAAAGCGCAAGAATGAGATGAACTCGAAGAAAGACCAGAGGAAGAAGGCGAAACAGATGTGGCAGTAATTTTCGCGAGGCCGATTCTTTTTTGCTTATCGTTTCAAGCGCGTTGTTGTAACCTCCATAGATTGTAAGATACCATTCACCTTCTTACTCGCTCGAGATACCCGAAGGAAGCTGTGAGAAAATAGTCGATTACGTTACAACCCAAAAGAAACTTGACCAAAAGAACCAAATAAGAAACGATCCCTCCATCTCCTTTACTATTCACGCAAATACCGATAGACACTAGCAGCGATGCCGATACGATTGCTTCAAACTCCTGGTGGCTCGGTCTTACTCCAGCCGGGAGAGTACATAGGGGGAGGAGGAGAAAGATCGTTGGATAGTCGCGAAGGAGGGAAGAGGGAAGGCGTCTCGAATGACTTTTCAAACACAGCCGATAGTGAGCACGAAGACGTTACAGGTCGTAAGAAGGTGATAGCAGGAGGACAGGAGGAAAGCCGAGCTGCCGGGTAGAAAGAGAGGCATCAGCTTTTTAAGCTCGACGACGATTGAGGGTCATAGGAAGTATGTGCTCACCCTCAACCTCGAGACTCTCTCTGAATGCCTTCGCTCTCGCCCTCCTGCCTCGACGAACATATAACCACCAAATGAAGACGAAGATTAGGCCAGCGGTAAAGAGAGCTGGAACGATGTAGACGACCAGGTTCGTCGACCCGTGGGTGCCTCCTGACGTCGATGGAAAGCGGAAGCTGTAACCTGGCTTCGAGTTTGGCGTCGGAGAGGCCTGAGCGGAAGCGAAAGCGGACGAGACGAACGAGACGGAGACATCGACGAGAGGTTTTTCTACCGGGGAAGGGTAGTTGGTGTGTATCGTTCGAATATCTGGCATTGAAGGGCCGTACGAGAGTATGGGAGTAGTGCAGACAGGGAATGAAAGAGACGATGAAAGGGAAGCGAGAGAGTATCTTGCGAATGTAGCGGGAATCTCATCGGGAAATCCTTTGCGAACAGTTGTAGAGACTGCCACGTTTCTCCAGAAGCAAGTGATCAGGAGATCCCTTCTCCACCATGATAACAATAGACGGCGGAGATTCGTAAGCTTTCAAGGGAGACTTGAGCTCGAGCAATCGAATCAGCGAAGGAGAACGAGCTGATCGATTCTTGTCCCGTAATTCAGAGGTTCGGGTTTCATTGACCCAATGAAAGAGGTCGGATCAACATTTGAGTGGTATCGCAATTGAGCCCGCGAGATCGAGCAGTAAATTATTCTCCGAGTCTCAGACCGGAGTTCCTTCGAGAATCGTGACTGAGCGTTATCGGAATCGCAAGCAAAATCGAATCAGAACGAGAGGGTATCGCGAACCCTCTACTTGCTCTCAACTCTCTCTTTCACGACCGAGAATGAAATAGCTTTGCGAAATACTCTTTTTTTTTTGCGATTGATATTGACGAGAACTAACTCCCTTTCCTCTTCGAAACAGGGCGATCTCGGTCGAACTTCAACTATACTGCAAGGAAACCTAATGTATAAACGAGACTTGTTATTTAGAATGGGGAAGAGAAATGAAAGATTCGAAAATTTACTGAGAGGAAGAAAGGGTCAGTTTCGTTAGTTACGCAGATAGAGTACGGGGAGACTTACTGCCTCGAAGGTGAGGGAAGAGCCAACACGGTGAGCTCCAGCAGCGCCGGCGTCTCCGAGCTTGCTGGAATCTAAGGCGAGACCGAAGCTGGCCTTGACACCAGGTCGGAGCGCTTGAGTGTAACCTAGACAGTTCGAAGGTGACTCGTTAGCCGTCAATTCACTTACGAGGAGCTCAGCGAGCTGGGATGTAAGAGCTGGGAGTGGGCCAGCTCGTAAAATGTCGAGAAAGCGAAATAACCCACCGAGAGCGATGACACCGGCGTTGTTGATCTTGGCCTTGACGAAAGCAGTGTTCTATAAATTTGAGGGTGAGAGAACAAGCGTCAGTTATCGTGATGCTTCGACGAGAGAAGCAAAAATCGAAAATTAGTGAAGACTTACGTCGAGGTAGGCCTTGGTTCCGACTTCGAGACCGACGTTGGAAGCAGTCGACTTGGAGTCCCAGATAGCCTTGGCACCGGCCTCAACGTCCTTGGAGACCTTGTGGTAGTAGGAAGCGGAGAAGACGGAGAGGTTGGCGAGACCGTGAACGGTGACGGTGTAAGAAGGAGCGGCGTATCCGAGACCGAGAGCGTAACGGGTGATGGATCCGGTAGGGACAGAGTAGGTAGACTCGGCACCGAGGAGGAAACCGTCACGACCGATAACCTAGTGAAGCGAGATTTCCTCGAAAGTTAGCTGCAAGCTTTCGATTTTCGACAGGGAAAAAGGGGGACGGCACATACAGCATCGGCGGTGAAGGTAGGACCCTTGAAGACATCGAGGAGGGCACGGGTGTGGAGGGAAGGTTGCTTGTAGATAGCGGTAACGTAAGCAGACTTGCCTTGGGTAGCGGGGAGGAGGTGACCTTGGATGTCGAGCTTGAGACCTGCGATTTCGAAAACAAGACGCCTTTCGTCAATCACTGATCGATGCAATGAGTGGTCAGGAGCAGACTAAGCTTACCCTTGGCGACTTGGTTCTCGAGTTCGATTTGAGTCTTGAGGACGTTCGAGGTAGTCCAGGTTTGAGTGAGAGTTACACCGTTCTTGGCGTCAACGTACTTGCCCTCGAGATCACCAGCGATGGCGTTCGACTTGGCATCGCGAGTTCCGGCAACACGGAAAGCGACGTTGTTGGGAGCGCGGGTCTGTAAGAGGGAGGAGACGAAAGTTGGGTCAGTTTCCAACGATTCTATGAATATCCATAGAGCTTGAATCCCTTGCACTGATTCGTGGTATCCTGCGGACTCGCACGAGCTTGGGAAGAGGTGCGTTTCAATCGTCCAATCCAACCGTTCGATCATTTGTTTTGAGTATCGAGCCCTTCGTCCCTGAGCGTACTCAATACTTCCAGCAGACTCTGATGGTATCAGAGAGAACTATGAAGCTAGCTCGCAAACTCCACCGGTGCCAGAACTGGCGAGAGATGACACGAGATTGTTGTCGGAAGAAAAGGAGTTCGAACTAACCTTGACCTCGAGCGAGTTACCGTTGAGAGGGTAGTCCTTGTTGAGGAGGTCGGAGGCAGATTTGCCGCTGTATACGACTCAACAGAGGTCAGTTAGTGACCGAATCTGAAAGGAGGTTGGAGCGAGATTCGCCGAAGGTTGTACAATCTCTGGCAAGAATGGAGGGTTCGCAGAGGGAGAACTGACTTACAGATCTTTCCAGGAAGGGGGGACAGACATGATTAAGAGTTGTTAAAGAGTGATTGACGTGAAGTGTGGAAGCGAAAGAGGAAGTCGAGTCCTTTCGGCAGGCAATAACTCTTCGATTCCTATCTCTTTCCTCGTAAGCCCTATTTGACAATCTATAGTGATACTGTAACTTCTCAGAGCGGCTGGAAGTCATCGGCCAGGCGCTTCTGCGCCTTATTGTTTATTCGTTCTCTCGCGTTCTGCGGCTTCGAACTCGCTTCAAAGCCTACGAGGGAATCCGCGAGCTAATTCTAGAAAAGACTGGACCGTCAGCGGACACTGGGTAAAGGTAAGATTTGGTACCATTAGACGAGGGAGGGACTTCGCAAGGTTTCTTGCGAAACTGAATCGACGATCTTCCACTCTCCTCGTCGAGAAAGACACACGATGATGCAAGCGACTGCTCTGGGTGCATTTTGAAGTTCTCCCCGCGATGACGAGTCTCCTCGATAGCTGATACAGTAATCAGAATGCGAATTGCAGTTGCGAAAAAAGAAAACTTCGGATAATACAAAATGACAACGCAAGGTCAGAGTCTAGAGAATTAAGGGTGTAGATGATTATTTACAAAGTCTATATGCAGTGTGGTAGAGCTGAGGATGATCTGAAGTTAAAATAGACGACGACCTGAATTTAAGCTTTCTCGTTGGCGTCTTTCTTCTCCCTCTCCTCTTTCTCGACTTGGTCTTTGAACTTGAGATCTAGAGCAGGAGCAAATTTGCTGCCTTGACGTAATCGGGAACCGTAAAAGTAGAATAGGATGGGAGAAGGAGCGATGAGGATACCGATGCAAGCGAAAATCGTTCCGAGCCAGTTGACTCCGATTGCGCTAATGGCTTGCGAGATCCATAGCGGGAAGGAAGCCGCCACTGCTGATCGAACGATTGTATTTGCTGCAAGTCCACTTGCCGAGAACCTGTTGAACAAGACGAATCAGTAAAGGTCACCGTTGTTACTCTGGAGAAATAGCTTACATAAGGTAAACCTCGACACTGTTTTTGAGGAAGGTGCATTGTCAGTCACGATCTCGCGACTGGTACTCCACGAAAGAAACTGTTGCTCACAGGTAGGAGAGGAAAGAAATGAAAACGAGCGAGAAGGAAGCTCCAAGCATGATCGTCGCGAGTGCGGGGACAACCCAATGGATACTAGGGTAATTTCCAGTCCACGAGAGCCAGAACATGGAACAGACGAGAAGAGGTCCAGCGAGGATAGCGCCGTAGAGCCTGCAAAAAGAAAGCGAACGATTATCAGTCGAAAGTCGTTTCGACCGGTGAACGGGAGAGTCTCACCTCTCTTCAGGAGGAGGGTGGCCATGCCACTTGGGAACAAGCTCGCTGTAAATGAATTTGTGGGGTTAGCGGGAATTCCACAGGCCGAGAAGAGAAACAACTCACCGATAATGCCTTTGCATGTAAACGTTCGCAGCTGCTCCGATTGTAGTACCGAGTCCCACTCCGATGAAAATCAGACCTCCCTCTCCTGGGTTGAACCCTCTCTTGCGTTCCCAGATGACAGGGAAAAGACTGAAGAGGCCGTAGAGAAGTCCGTAAACGACCGAGAGGTAAATCGTGACGAGCAGGAGGATAGGTTCGGTTGCGAGCATCTGGAAGGGTCGAGCTCCAGTACGAACAATGATCGATTTGAGGCTATATGTTCGACATGAAGAGGTATAAGCTTCGCAAAAGCCAATCGAAGAGAAAAACCGACCTACGAGAAATCAGCCTTTTCGATATCTGCGTATTTCTCAGTTTGTCCTTCCTTGCGGAGCTTTTGAGCTCGATTCTTGAGGAGTTGAGGGTGGTAAGTTTCGGGAAGGAGGAAGAAGATTAGAACGACGGAGATTGCAGCCCAGATTCCGATCCAGAGGTAGACGTAACGCCAACCGAGCGACGAGTTCATAATAGTGAATCCTCCCAGGATAGGTCCCAGCTATTGGACAACCAGTTTGAGTAAGACGCTTTGAACTCTACTGCAGAGTGACATGTGAAAACTTACGACAGGACCGAGGAACACTGAAGCTGAGAAAACGGACATTGCAACTCCTCGTTGGACTGGACCGAACATATCTGCGACTACTCCTCCGCAGTTCGTGAGCGGCGAAGAAGCGAAGGATCCGGCCAAGAAACTGTAAGGAGTAAGGTTTAGCGTTTCGTTCGAGTTTTCGTACGCACAAGAGTTCGTTACTTACCGACCGATAACAATCGTTTGAATGTTCTTCGCTAGTCCACATTGGATTTGAAAGATACCGAAGACCGCCATTCTGGAGAGCGATCGAATCAGTGAGACGTCCAGGAAACGATGTGTAGACAAAACTTACGAGATGAGGAAAATGATACGTCGTCCGAAAAGCTCGGATGCAGGGGCAAAGATCAAAGGTCCCTGTGTAAGAGAGTCGAGTCAGTCTCAGCTAATGAGGCGAAGCAGTCTGGACCAAACTCACGAGACAGTCTGTTAAAGAAAACCTTGTCAGCCCGTAGCTCTTTGCGATGCGAATAAGAAAAGAGGACTCACATCCGAGCAAGAATGTAGCTGTTGTGAGCGCTCCGACAACGGTGCCGACTCCGAACTCGGCTGCGACGAGCTGCGTAGAGGAAGATGGTGCAGAAGAAGCAAACGTGACTCCGAGGGTCAAGAACTATTCGAGGTGAGCATTCACAGACAGAATGTCAGCTCAGTCAATATGATACTTCTCGAGTTGGAAGCGATAATCATGAACCCAGTCCCATTCCGTCGAGAGAGAAATGCGAAAAAATTCAAGAGACTCACGCAGCAAATTGCCATAACTCGCCATTTCTTGACTTGACTCCAGCTAATTCACGTTATAGTTTCTCCTGGTCGATCAGCTCCTGGTCGCGAGAGAAAGGGAGAAAGTTGTATTCGCTCACTTTTGAGGGTTCTCAGGATCATTTTCAAGCCATTCTACCTTGTTTGGATCCGTTTCGTCTTCCTCTGAGTGCTCTTCCTCTTCGTGTCGTTCGACTACAGACGAGCATAAAGCGTCAGAGAAACTAACTGAGACAAGTCGTCGTCAAGCGAAAAAAAAACTCACGACTTCTTCGAGAAAGCGCTCTGTGACAATCTGCGAAAGCCGAGTCGACTACATGAAGCGAAGGACCATCTCCATAACTCCATTCACTACCTCCCGTGTTTGCTCTCGGTCTCCTGTAACTCGAACGAGAGAGTCTTCGTTCCCTCGTCGGTTGACGGAAGTTGGGTGGATTATGAGGCTGATTCGGATCTCTGAGTTTTGGTTCTGCAGTTCCTGGTGCGAACTTTGTAACTGGTGTAGGGAAATCTCCTCCATAATCTGCGAATTCTCGTTCTGCTTCGAGGTCACGATCGAGTTGTGTCTTTTTCTGAAAGTGGTGAGTTTGAGGCTCGCTCGTCGTAGGAGATTCAGCTAGTGTGTGACCAGACGAAGCTGAATCTGAAGTCGTTTCTGCCATGACTGTTCGTTCGAGTGGTCGTTCAAGTTGGAAGATGGTGAAAGGGAAAAAGGCAAAGGTTGACCGATTCTCGTGCCGAAAAATTTGATGATCTCATCAATTCAGAGTTGAGGTTCGGCCGGAGTTTCCTTACCGCGGATAAGGTTCAAAGGAAATGGAAATCATGAAAATTACTAAGTAAAAGGCTACGACAGAATTGTAAGCGATTATGCAAGTCCGTGCGTAAGAAAGCAATCTACTTTCTCAACCTCCCTATCCTTTCTCCAGCCTGTCACGACGAAAGCGATAAGATTTTAGCGCTCGTAGACGAATGAGAGCTAGCAGAAAGAAAAGGAAGTTCTGCGCTCACTTTGACCATAGTTTCAATCGGTTGTCGGAGAATGTTCCTTCCCTCAGAGTTCGCCAACAGATCCTCATCCCATTTGACAGTATCTCGGGGGAATACGCAAACAATCGTCGAACCGCCGTAAGCAAAGTAACCTAGCTCGTCTCCTCGTTTCACTTCTGCCCCCTTTCCGACCGTTTGTCGAATTGACGACACGAGGAGAGCGCCGACTTGCACGAAAGCAATCGGTAAGACCGATCCGTCATTCCGAGTGTGGTGAAGGAGGGTGACTATCGAAGGACAAGAGATATCAGTTCTATCAATCCTCTTCGCGGAAAACATTTCTCGAAACGAACCATCTCGCTTGTTCTCTCCCAGAGGATTGAAGCGCTCATCCTGAACAATCAGTGAGTTGACAGTCTGACGAAGTGCTCGTCAGTACCTGAGTCGTTCGAGAAGGGACAGGGTTCAGCTCACGTAGTAAGCTCCATCGACATGTTTCGTTCCTCCAACGACTGCATCAAGTGGAGAATGATAGCGATGATAATCAGAGGGTGCGAGTCTAAATATTGCAACGCTCCCATTTTCGAATTGACTGGCGAGTTCTTCGCTGCCGAGAAGCTGTTTGAGCTTGAAGTCTCTTCCCTGAAAAAATAAACTAAACGTTGTCAGTCTTTGCTCCGCAAAGCCAGTCGAATAGCGAGCGAGTACACACTTTGATCCAGAGCTTCTCCGCGCTGCACACGCTTCGAAAAACTGTCAAACGGCAATCTGCAGCAGACGAAAGTATGAAAGGGTTCCGAGGTTCTGCGATTGGCCTCGCATTGGATTCAAGTCTCCTGCAGATGAGCGAGTTGAACTGAATTCATCAGTATATACCACAATACACGGTTAAAGACGTCCAAGCCTACCGATAGAAGAACTCGTTGAGGGTTTTGTAGGAAGAGAGGTCTTTCTGCAAGAGTTGATGCGTCTGAACTATGTCATCGATGCTGGTCAGCGGAGCTATACGTACGGAGATGAACCTGTCAACTTACTGTGGTAGGCCCGGATATAGCTCAGAATTCGATGAAAGACATTTTTCGTCGAATCGTACTTTCGTCCTAGGGTATCGAAGGGCCTGAGCGTCAGCTGAGCTTTCGTCGGCGTGGCTTCGGCTTGAGAGATTTAGCTACCTTCGCGCTCAGACCATCGTCGGAAAAGCTGTTTCGAGACGAGTCAGCACCAAGTCTAGACGAGTTCAACGGGATTTTTGTAATTCTTACCTCTTCCACACCGATGCTGTTTCGCAATCGTTTCGATTTGAAGACTCCATGATACAAGAGATGACAGGCCCATCGAGACACGAACGGCATAGACTGTGATTTGCCGAGAGACAAAATCGAAACTCGGTTAGCGATTTGTTTGATCCTTCGAGGGGAAAAAGCTCACTTCTAGCACTACGACTTCCGGTTCACCTCTGTTCTTGACGACGAGGACTCCGGCCTTGTACTTCAACTCGAGCTGTCGGAGACTTCAGCTGGATCCTTTCAACTCCGAGAGAAGGAAACGAATCGAGCTTACCTTTGTCAGGATCCAATGCTTGATATCAAAGACCATCTCAGGTATCGCTTCTCCAGCTTGTGTCTCGACTCTCAAGTGAGAGACCATTTCTCTAGCCCGTCCCTCCTTTCCTTCATCTTCCGAAGATTGTATTCTTTCAACAACTCGCTGCGAATGGACTCCACCGCCTTTGAAATTGTACCGATCGTAGGTGAAAGATTCGGCCCATTCGTTGTCGAAATCAGCTGGTTGACTCCATCGATTGTGCAAAGCCGAAAGATTGAGAACAGAGGACGAGGAGTAAGGAGAAGCAGAGAGGATCGTGTATTCGGCTGGAGGTGGTGGGAGAGGTGGAAGCCTTATCGAGTGCGATGCCATACCTTGAGACGAGCGTGAAGAGAGGAAGAGCGAAAATTGAAGAAAGAGCAAGTTCCCTTCAAAGGGATCCGAGCCTACAACTCGGGGAATCCACGGAAGGTTTTAGCGGCTCAAAAGAAAACAATCGAGTTGCGACGTTTACAATGGATTGATTGAGAATAGAGTATTACGACAAGTGATAGTAGGAACTGCGATACGAACGAAATCAAAACGACACGATAATAACGAGAAGAACGAAAATATGGAGATAAAATATACGAACGGGGATATCACTATCCCTTCGGCGTTGTAGTGCCTGAAGAGTTACCACCATTTGATCCCACGAGACGTCCGACTAAACCAGCGAGATCGAAGAGTCCTCCTCCTCCTCCGATCTTCGAATCGTCCAGACTCTTTCTTGGTCCCATGTCCATCCTGAGACCAGCGGCTTCTATCTGATCATCCGGACCACCAACGAGCTCATCTGAATCTCCTCTGAGTCTTGAATCCCGTCTCTGTTTCGCGTCCCTGGACCCAGAGTTGAGCGGTCGAGGCGAGAGTCCCGAGATCCTTCCCTCTCTCCGTCCTCGTTCTCGTTCAGAGATTGACTCGGTTCCTCCTCCAGGGACAGGTACAAGAGGCGGAGGCGAAACGACTGATGCAGTGGGTTCGAAAGCGAGTGCCTCCCGGACGATCGAGAGCGCTCGATCGTCTGACAGAGTGATTACGATCCGAGAGTCTTTCGAGGAACGTCTTCTTGCAGGCATTGCGTTACTGCTGCTCTTTCTGGAATTGGTTGGTCGAGCAGAAGTAGGTTGGACGTAGACTTTGCGAATCGAGAGATAGAAGGTGAGAGCTTCGAATTGTTCTTTCTTCCTTTGACCGAGTTTGGCTGCTGCAGAGGGAGTGGTAGATTGAGAACGGGACCGAAGAGAGGAAGGAGTCTCGCTCGTATGAGCTCGAGAAAGAGGAGGTCGAAGAGCAGCGATGAGTGCTGATGACGCCTTAGAAGAGGATTCGAAGGAAGGCGGAACTTTGGCGACGCATTGTAGGTAGGAACAGAAGGTGTCGTCGTCAGACTCGGGAGAGGAAGGGAGGTTGAAAGATCCGGTGAAAGGTGTAGGAGGTAGAGAAGGCGGTGATTCGAAGAGAGGTGTAGCAGGAGCAACTGAAGAGGAAGGAGATAGGGTATCGTCTCGAACGTGGTAGAGGATCCCTGCGCAACGAAGCGAATATTTGATGAAGCTGACAGCTCTTCGAATAGGTTCGTTGGTCGGGTTGAGGAGGATTACTTCGATCGGTGGAGGGTATGCAAGATGACGAAGGGAGAGAGCTTCTGAAGAAGGTGTGACAGGAGTTGGAGGAAGCGAATGAGGGAAGCACGCTGGCTGGAAAGTGAGCTCGGGACTGAGAAGAGGAGGTGGAGAAGTCGAAGCGACGGCGACCATCCCTGTCGAGACGGGAGGTAGTGTAGTCGTGCCGAAAGACGGGGAGAGTTGAGGGGACTCTGACGGGCTTCTTGAACCTTCGCGGCTTGAAGTACCAGTTTGACGATCGAGAGAGGCGGGTGCCGAAGGAACTTGAAAATCGTCTCCGATGACTGTTGCCTCGAGTTTTGGCCCTTCGGTGCTGGCGAGAGCGGAGTCAAGAGGGAGTTCGAGACGATGCGTGAGTTCGGCAGGAATGAAAGTTGTCGATTTGAACTCTTTCTTCGGTGGGCTCAGGGGTTTCTCGCTTGTCTCCTCTACCTCCAATGGCGGAGTAGCTCGACGAGAGATTCGTGAACAGTACTTGTCGAAAGCTCTCATTCGTTTCGTGCCGGAAAGATTGAGGAAACCGGAAAGGATTTGTCGCAGCGAAGAGTTGGGAATGGCGAGTAGAGCGTCGACGACCTTGTCTGAAAGAGCTTGTAAGGAAGCATGAGAAGTACCGAGAGGATACTTTGTCGAGCTGATACATCGGAGGACGGTGAGACCAATACACCAAATGTCGATTTCCGGTCCCTACGAACAGAGGAGTCGTCAGACGAATACAAACTCAGATAGAGTAGGATTCAAGTAACGAGGAGGACTCACCCAGTATGGTACAGTACCGCTAGGTTCCCTCAGGCCTTTCCACAGCTCCGGCGAATGGTAAGCTGGAGAACCACAGCAAGTCGTGAGTTTCGGTTCGCTGGCCGAATAGTGCGTTGCGAGACCAAAGTCGAGGAGTTTGAGAAGAATCGTAGGATGAGTGGTGGGAGGAGATGAGGGTGGAGGAGGAATGATCCGAACGAGAATATTTTCCGGTTTGATATCACGATGAACGACTCGAATCGGTTCGTGTAAACTTCTGACGACACTCGATAGTTGCTCAAGGATACTCCAGACGATCGGGAGGGGAAGCACTCCTCCAGGTGAAGACGAGACGAAAGCTTCCAGAGTGATTGAGCTTCGAAGACTCTCCTCGACAAGGTAGAAGTGACCTGGAGTACGAATCGTTTCGAAGACCTAGAGAACAGAAGCCTCAAGTCAGCTTCGATTCTCGCGAGGACTGCCTTTGATTGGGAGTTGGCTCACCTTGACGAGATTCGGGTGCGGAAGAAGTTGAGCGAGAATCGTCGGTTCTCGTAACAGCCGATTTGCTATTAGAGGATGATGAGGATGTAAAGGAGTGTGTTTGAGTGCAAACTATCGAGGAAGGCGCTAGTCAGTCTCGGTGAAAGGAGAAGGAAATTGGAAGTCGGAACTCACTTCTGCGTCTCCTTTTCGAACGAGGAGGACCTCGCTGAATTTGCCTTTCCCGAGACTGATCCGATCTGGTCTTTCATCTTCTATTGAATCCTCGTCTCCACTTTGAGCCAAATTGCTCAGCGAAGAGCTCGCAGACGTTGATGTTGCCAAAACGAAAGAATAATCGGCGATTCCGAAAGGTAGGAGAGAGTCGAGATTGAGCGAGTCTACCGTCCGTACAGGTTGTCGTATCTGAATAGTGATATATGAGACTGGTAGTAAGCTCTCGATCCGAGAGATTAAGCGACAGATGAATCGAAAACGAACCTGAGAACGGATAATCTCCTCGACAGTCTGCTCTTTCCTCGTTACACGATGTTCAAACGGTAACATGCCATCGTGAGGAGTATCTGTCAGTCCCCTGGGCTCATCAGAACCTGCTCGACAAGAGCGATGATCTCCTTCAACAACTCCAGAGTCTCCCTCCTCACTACTGCCGTTGATCCCTACTACGAATGCTACAGCTTTACCTTTCCGACTCTTGCTGTCCTGTCTGTCCCTCCTCGAGTACGGATGCTTATCTCCCGTACCGTTAAATGACGTTCTTCTCTCCTCGAGACCTAGTGAATTGATTGCTGGACTTGTAGGACTGAGGAGATCTCGGTTGTACAGTCTCGATGCCGAAGAGGACCGAGTAGTAAGGCGTGAGAGTGCTGGTGCAGCGATTTGACTTGAAGAACGAGGAGGAGGGGGAGGAGGCATCCTACTGCTGCTCTTCCGACTACCACGAGGGATTGGTGAAGGATCCCTCGAGGCTACAGATGTAGCCATTCGCGAAGTGAATAGCTGATCAGGTTGGTGAGAGATAGAAAGACGAGAAGGAATATGAAGGAAGAAACCGGTCCGTTCCTGAAAAGAGATAACCAACTTTACTCCGCGTTTTCTTGATCGTTTGAAAAAGTCGCTGATTACAGAACAGACTTAGATTTGATCGCCTTGACATCGAGACTGATAGAGGAACTTGCTCTTCGAAAGGCTAGCAAAAATCTCGCAAGGAATGACGGTAAGCTCTGACACTTTTGCGCCTTTTCTCTCTGTGCTACTCGCATGAAACAGAGCGATTTATTCCTTCTCTGTGCTCGTTCATGCGGCGACAATGCCGGTTCCTCAATCAGGTGCTCCATAATTTTTGTTACGAGAGCTCGCATTCGCCGGCAGTCCGTCGTTACAATCTTTTTCCTTTCACCTTGTCGGCCGCGAGACAAGCGTAAAAGAAGTAGCAGAGTGGGAGCAGAGACGAGTGAGAGGGAAAGAAAAAAGTTCTGTACTTGCGAAGCGCCGACTTCTCCGCTGATAAGACGTTTACTGGAGATCTTGACGGCCTCGAATGATATACTGATGAAGTCAAGCTCTTTTGACACGAACCAGAGTATTCAACGAGGTTGAAGCGGAAATTTGAGCTCAAAAGTCAACAGTCTGCAAATGCACGGAACGTGGAAAGGTTATGTTACAAACGATTACTATGTCTATGCAAATTCATCTTGAACACCGAAGAGAAGCGAGAAAGATCTATGAAAGGTAATGAGATACGAACAACAAGATACGAGAAGGTAGATCAAAAACGAAAGCAAGAAAGAAAGCTGTACAAGTCTGCGCCGCTGAGTTCCTATCGAGAGGAGTATCCAGGTCCAGGGAAGAGATCTCGGCCTTGACCGAGGCGATTGTGTTCGAGTAGGCCTTCGATACGAGCTTTGACAGCAGAAAGAAGAGTTCCAGATTCTCGCTTGTAACAGTTAGCGTCGTCCGCGTGTTGTGTCATACTGTGCTCTCCGAAGGGGCTTGTCAGTCTACAGTAGACGAGACAATTGTAAGTACAGTAGAGAAAGCTTACCGAGCGTGCCAAGTGAAAGGACCGTGAATATTCGAAGGGAGGGGCGAATTGCGAGAGTACTTGTCCGCTTCGCAAGGTTGGAAAGCTTGAGACGACCAGAACATGCCATCGATAAGCTGAATCGCCATATCTCCTACTCCGCAGCCTTCAGTTCGGCATAGTTTGTGAACACCCCTAAAAACGACAAGGAAACGAGCGGAAAATTAGCTTTAGTTTGCTGGAACTGGATAGTAGCAGCTATACTCACTCGTTCCACAACCAGTAATGGTGGTCTGTGCGAGAGTAATTGAGAGGGACATCAGAAAGGTTCCTAGAAATCGATGAAACGAGAATCGGAGACTCACCACCCATGTTGAGTTGAGGGTACTTTTGGTGGAGTAACGTCTTGTCGTATGGCATTTGACAAGCAAGCGAAAGCACGCGATCGCCGACGCCGGACCAGGAAGGACCATAGAGGAGGAAATTGTTACTAAACGTGAAAAGAAAAAGGGAACAATGAGGATAAAGCTTTAATTCGGTGGTGAGAGAGGAGACTCACTTGATGGTACCACCGTACGAAGGAGCTACAGGACCGACTCGAACGAGGGGAGTGAAGTCTCGGAGGGGAACGCTATCTGCGTCTAGCCAGATTCCTCCAAACTTCGAAAGTAGTAAAAGGCGAATGAGATCGCTCCTCGTCGAGACCGGCATCTCGAGCTCTTTGCGGTAATCGGGGTCAATCCACTCCCTCATACCCGTCAAACAAGTCCCGTCGGCGAGAGATTCGTCGAATTCTCGAAACGAGACGACGTTTCGGTAAGGAGAATCTGCCCCTGTGTACTTCTCGCGGAACGAGTCCGAAGGTCCTACTCCTTCATACCACCAGATGAGCGAGCTTGTTTCGAAGGGTTGAGTTGCGAGCCAGGCGTCGAGAGTAAGAGCGTGAGAAGCGTCGCGCCAGTTTCCAGCCCAGAAAAGGTGAGTCTAAGCGAGAGGCAAGCCTATCAGCTATTGTAAACGAGTTCGATAAGCCAACAGGAACTCTCTTACGATTAAACCAACATCAGGTACCGGGAAGACTGAACAACCCGATTCGACAATTCTTTCTCCCAAATCTGCCAAAAACGATGAGTTCTTGTTTACTTCTCCTCCTCCCGAGAATCGTCGTACACAATTGATGTCTGTCACTGGTACGTCCCATGCCGCGGGTTTGATTCCTTGAGGGATGAAGAACTTCTTGACGTCGTTTTTGATGCTTCTTTCGGAGGGAGGAATGAACGAAACGAGGGAACTGAGAAGAATAATGAAACCGAGGGCTGCGGCGAATTTCGAAGTCGTAGGTTGATAGATCGAGGACGGAGGAGAGGGAAGTGAAGGGGCTGGTTCGGAGTTGAGCTCAGATTTCGAGGTTGAAGGTGTGTCGCCGTCTTCTGAAGTTGCCAATTCGAGGTAAACTCCGCCGGTGTTCCTCTCTTTCTCCACATCATTGTCTTTGTACCAGTTGTAGGAGAAAGTGGCGATCTGCGAAACAACGCGACATCAGTCGGATCCTCAGGAGAGTATGAGAAGAAACGAAGAATCTGAGCTCACAGTGAGTAGGCCGATCCCGAAAGTTGTTCTGAAGTCTAGACCGTCGGTGAGAGGGAAGAGAAGATGTTGTAGAACGAAGACGGTAGTGATACAGAGGGACGCTCCAACGAGTTTGACGAGGTTGTCCCTTTGACGAAGGATGAGAGCTACGACGAGTCCGCTTGCTGCCGTGACGGAAGCGACAAGGAAGAATGCAGGGAGGGAAGCGAGTGTCGATTGAGAGTCGAGAACTACTCGGGAGTTGGCGGTGAGAGCTGCGATCCCAGTGAAAATCGTTCCGAAAGCGTAAAGCCAGAATTGCGACAGGTTGAATTCGACCGGTTCCTTCAACATCAACTCTGTCCACACACTCGCACACGCCGATACTGCTCCGATCGTCAATCCGATCAGAGGTCCGCTCAATAAATCTGCGATTTGAATGTTTGCCCTCTGTTCAGGATCCCAAAGTTGTTCTGGACATCCAGCTAAGACCATTCCGAACGTCAACACTGCGAGTGACAACCACATTGCTTGACTCTTGCGAGGACGAACGACGAAATGGTGAAGGATAGCGGTAAAGGGAAGCTGAAAGAGGGAGAGAAAGTTTTGAACAAAGTTAGCTCAAATCCCTTGCTCTCTGCCACCTTGCATCGATTTCCACTCACCTTTGAGAGTACTGAGACTTGTAAGAGAGCTGGTGTAGTGAAATGAAGGGCTTCGAGGAAGAGAACGTTGTTGAATCCATAGAGAAGAGCGGGAACCGCGAAACGAAGGTAAGGTTTGAAAGAGGAGAGGAACGAGTGTTGAGTATCGTGCTGAGGTGGAGGGAGTAGGAAACGATCTGCTAGTGAACCTTTTGACGACGAAACAACTCCGATTACTGCGACTGTCAATTTGATAGCCTCCGCTCTGTTTCATCGCAAGAGAGTCAGTTGCTTTCCCAGATATAAGAGGAGAGGATATGACAAGACTCACGCAAAGGTTAGAGCTGAAGGAGAAAGGACAGCCCCGCCGCGCATCACCGCGAAGACGATCAATGAGCGTGAAGTGTCGACGACACAATAGAGAGGGAGTAAGAACGCCGTCGCCATCTCGCTTGAGAAGTTTTTGAGGTGTCGCGTTCTTCGAGGGGAGGTGGTGGTGGGTAGGAGGGAGAGGTTTTTTCAGGGTAGCGCGTCCGAAAACAGGAACTCCATCGAGAAGAATTGAGGATCGCGAAAACCCCGCGAAGGGCGACTGAAAATCGCAAGAAAAAAGCTGGAGAAGTTGAATTGACAAATCACAGATTTCCTCTTTTGAACCGAACGTGCTCGAGGTTTCTGCCGTTTCATGCCTCACAGCGACTGTAGAACTCGTACTTGAACGTAGGATTCATCTGCCTTGCGTTCCGGAGCTGTGAGCGAGAAGCAGGCGCTCAAAGCGCGAAGATGAGCTCTATCACGTGACCTGAAAAGCTCCGGAGTTCCGTTCTCCGTTCTCTGTGCCTTTACAATCTCGGCCTATTCCTTTGCGAGAACCAGTAGAGGGCATAAAGAAGGAAGGGTACAGTAGACGTCGGACTCCTCAGCAGTTGATTGAAATGAGAAGTCTATCTTGACTGCGACTTGAAATCGCACTTTCGATTCGATCCTCCAACAAGCGCTCCGAAGCTGCGAGAAGATGAAGATGCGTATTGAGAGCTCGACGAGTAGTACAGTACAGTATCCTGCACGGAGGAGGGCTCCTGAGCTACACGTCTGATCGACTAAAGACTTGGAGCCGCGAGCCTATCTTGTTGAACCGATAGAGAATCCGATTTTGCTTAGTCAAGTTTCTATCTCGTGCACCTACGACTACAGAAGATAAAGTATTTATTTACTCACAATAATGATAGTATGCCATTGCATTCAGCGGAGTTTCAGCCTCAAACGGAAGCTCGAGTCGAATAGATCCAGCGTGCGAAAGATTCGGGTATACTTTTTTCAATAGGTGATAGTGCAGTGAGCTTCAGTGTTGCTGCAGCCAAGTGCGAGGAAGGTGGAGAGTCGAGGAAGAGGTCGGAGTTGAAGGAAGAACGAGGGAGATGTGAGTTTGAGAGCTATCGCTTGACAGAGCAGCGATGCTGTTCACTAATGATTCGAGAGCGATTAGAAGCTCGTGAAGGGTTTTCACAAGTCGTGTGAGATGAGAGAGATCAAGAAGCTCGAGGAGGAGCTTTTATTGTGAAACGCTCTTCTCAGTTCCGCCTCACAGTCAAGGGAATCTGACTCTCAACAATAGTTTCACCAGACTCACAAGGAACGGCACAGCGATCACGCGATAACAACAGCCTGGAACTGACAACTCCCCACTTCTCATCAACTTTCCAACCTCTTCGACCACAGCGACTCTCGGCATCACCTGAAAGCTTACAAACCTTCGAGTTACAGCACTCGAGCACTCTCCCTCCGTCCTCCTAGGATCCTGTTCCATTCAACCTTTTTCTCCTGTTTCCGCTCTCGACTCGATGGAACTTTTCACTTTCTCTGACCCTCTACCACCTCCCAAGCCTCTCGAGACGCCTTCGAAGCTCCCTCTAGCGCCTCCTGACTTCCTCTCGACACCTCAGGGAGAGCTATCCTTCTTTCGTTCAATAGTCTATCATAGATTAGTCGGACCTGAGAAGCATTTCAACTTGTTAGGAGTAGTCAGAGATATCAGGAATCATGCTGGAAAACATGTAGAGTTTGATCAAGTGTGGGAAAAGTACAGAGAAGTCTATAACGAGGAAGTCCTGGAAACTACTTGGGCAGATCAGGTTTGTCGATTCTCATTCTCGCTCTTACTCTCCTCCCCCAAGCTGACGCTCGATTCTCGGATCATGAACATAGGAATTGACCGCAATCGAAAGGGACGGATTAGAAAGCAGAATCAACGAATTAGATCCGCCAGTTCTCAGTAAATCCGAACTCGAATCCCTCGACCTCGCCTCAAAACCTTACTCTCGTATTTTCCCGCTCGTCGAATTCTCTCTCAATCCGGAAGAGTATCTCGCCACGACAGCTTTCGAAAGAGGTCAAAGAGGACCACAAGATCCTCCCGATTCACCGGCTGAAGGTCCTCTACGAGAGGTTTTCTACGAACCGGAGGAAGTTACGGAGACGGTGAAAGTAGAACAAGAGAAACCGGAAGAGAAGAAACGATCACCTCGGAAGAGAATCGCGACTCCGAAAGCGGCTGCGAACGCTGCTGCTGCAATCGCTTCACCGAGGAGGAGGAGGACGAAGCAACAGGTCGCAGATGAAGCTAGTGGGAGTGAACTGAGTGATTTGACGGATGATGATGAAGAGGAGGATCAGGACGAGGACGAAGAGGGAGCAGAAAGTCAAGATGAAACGGCTGGAGAAGACGGCGAAAGTTATCTCGAAGACGGAACTGTCGCTAGTCAGAACGGAGAGGAGGAGGAAGAGGACGTAGAGGAGGAAGGGCAAGGACGTCCGAGTCGGAAACGAAAAGCTCCTGGTAAATCTCCTCTGCCTCCCCGAGTCGCTGCGAGTCAACTTGCTGATCTTGACTCGATATGTAGCTTCGCGACGAGGATCAAATGGAACGAAACGCACTAGGAATGCTCGATCTACCTCAGTCGCGACATCCGATAGTCGGACTGCTGCAGAACGCAAGAAGGAACAAGCTACCCCTTCGACGAGAGGGAGAGGGAGAGCTGCTGCTGGTGGTGGATCAGTGAAGAGACCTCCTGGTAGACCTCCAAAGGTGAGTCCTCCTCTGACTGTCCATCTGCTTCTGAGCTAACTCGTCACGTTTCTTTGTTGCGACAGAAAAAGTAAATTCAGACGAAGTGGTAAATTATGATGCAACCGATCTCTATTTCCTATCGCGAGTGCTGTATCAAGCTATGTCCAATGTCGAGAGTAGCGAGGAGAGAAATTCGAGACTTGCGAAATTCATTCTCGGGAGCTGTTGTCAGCGAAACACTTTCGCCTTCTTCTTCTTCCCACTACATCAAATACAGCGACAGCGGCCTCACACGATCTGCAGTAGCTCTCTAGCCTCACACCCTGTAGCCTCCCTTCGAATCGCACTTCGTCACTCGAAACTTCATCAACCCACTCCTCAACTCTTCTCTCTCACTTCACACGACCTACGTTCAAACCTTTCCAGTCTTATCAGCAACTTAGTACATCATGTTTGGCAACTACTTGAAGGTTGGTGGATCGGGAGGAGGGAAACCTGGTCAGCGTTACTCTCGAGAAGGAAACAAGGCTACCGCTTCCACCAAGTGCCAAAAGTGCCTACAGATGGGCCATTTCACTGCAGACTGCAAAGGTCAAAGGTGAGTCTGCACTCCCGAGACCGTCAATCCACGGAATGAGGCTGACTTCTGCTCCTTTCCTCCCTCTCGCCAGACAATACGCTGTTCGACCTACTCGTACCCAGATCCTCAAGAACCCTAAACTAGCTACGAAATTGACTGCGAGTCTCCCTCCCGCACTCGAGCCAAAGTGAGTCTTATTTCCCGAGTTTGTTTTCGAGATTCAGAGCTGACTTCGGGGACTTCTCTCGAATCACAGGGAAGGGACAGCAGCAGCAATTCTCGCGGCGAACGAAGCCAAACGAGCGAAATTAGCCGCCGAAGCAGCTGCTAAATCAACGAAATCAAAACGAGGTCGCTCAAGATCCAGATCCGTTTCATCTTCTTCCTCGACTGGTTCGTCATCTTACTCGGGATCGAGTCGCTCTTCTTCAAGCGGAAGTAGGAGTAGAAGTAGGAGTAGGAGTCGCAGTGTCTCCGACAGCGGTAGTGATCGTTCGAGATCCGCTTCGCCGAAACGTTCTCGAGGTCGCTCGAGTCGTGATCGTTCCCTCTCTCGATCGAGATCAAGGTCTCGCTCCAAATCACCTCGTCGATCAATCTCCCGTTCACCTTCTCGATCGATCTCTCCCCGTCGTCGCAGAAAGAGTTACTCGAGGAGTGTCAGTCGTTCAAGATCGCCCGTTGCCAAGAGGAGAAGAGCTAGGTCAGATTCAGTAGAGGAAGAGTACGAGGGAAAGGGGAAAGGTAAAGCAGTGGAGAGGGATTAGAGATCGATTGAGGAAGAAAGTAGCGAGAGTTTCTCGGGACGGATGTTGTACAACCCGGATCACAGGTGCGATTTCAGCTCTGTAATAGCGCAGTCTGTTGAGAAAGTCTCATATATTTGACAGACATAGAGAGCCTTCTTCTATTTCGACTTTCGATTTGGTCTTTGCTTCGCATCTCGACTTGGAACGAAGAAGCTCTCCTTCGAGAGTCGAGACCCGGCTTGCACTTTCCGAAATCTCCTGTCTCCCACTTTGCGTCCTCTCGAGCCTCGCGGAGGTTGGTGCGCTTTTTTTTTTTCGACAAAGGATTTGTCCTCCTTGTCTCTCCTCGTCTTTCTTACTCACTCTACTACTTCATTTGTCCACGAAAGGCTCTGATCCGCAAGGATGCCGCTCAGAAAGGAACACCCAAAGTCAGTCTTCTTTCCTCCTCAGCTCTCGCTCGTTCAATGCAACTGATTTGCGCTGGCCGCTACCCTTGTCCAGAGGACGGAGTGGGATGCGAAGTACGGCGACCACTCAGCAATCGCCACTTCGGGCCAAGGTCCCGAACGAGCAGTTCCAAGTCGCGACTCGAGATGAAGCAAAGTGTCCTCAAATTCTCGTTACGACTCCCCCTGAAGATGAAGGTGATCTGTCAGGATCTGGTACTCAGCAGCCGTGAGTTTCGAAACATTCGTCCTGCCGTGGTTGTCGAGCGTTGTTGACCTTTCGGTGTCTCAACATTCTTTCATCTCTTTCTGTTCTCGACAGGTCTCAGCAGTACCGTGAAGGTAGCTTACACTGGTCTAAACGTCGACCTGATACTCCAGGCCCGAATCGGCTCTTGAGCGCGAACTGGACGACGGGACAAATTTCTCGAAGAAACCCCGTCAATTTCTCGAGGAAACCTTACAGTCAGCAGAAGCAGAGACGTGCAGAAACGGTTTATGGAATACCGTCTGGATTAGGTCTTGAGACGAAGGATGGTCTACCCCACGAACTCGATGAGCAAAGTGCTTTGAGAATGCTCAGGAAAGTCAGCTCCGACCATCACTCGGCCCTGTTCAAAGCTCACAATGCTGCAAGGCAGACTTTCGCAACTGAAGAGAGTGGAAGATACAGGTAGTTTGGCCATAGTTTCGATTGTTCGCAGTTTTGCAACGTGAGCTTACTTCTCATTTTTTTCGTCCGAAGTGATAGCTCGCTAACCTGCCTTCGATGCGCGCCACTCTTGTGAATTCCGCTTTGCAGCTCAACCCTCAATTACCTAACTCTCTCCTCTCCCCTTCAAAAATCATATCTTTCCTCTCCCCTTCAAAAATTATATCTTTCTGATCATTCGCAATGGTGATTCTGGTTCAATCTCATATGCTCGAGGTTTTCGTACGCTCGTTCGTTGCGCGCGAGCTATTGGGATCCCGTGGAGCTCGTCCTGCAGCCAGTGACCGCTTCTCTCGTCACGTCACGAGGTGACGAGCTCAGCTCAACCTCGATTGACGGAGACGCCGGTCGGAGAAAGCGCACGGATCGCAGGAAGACCCGCGCAGCTGTTCTCAGGCGCCTCTCGCTTTCTCCTTCCTCTACCTCTCACCTGCATCGACTGTTCACAATGCCTGCCGGGTTAGTTGAGTTCCCTGAAGGCAGACCGCTGGAAGCTACTTCTTCACTCGATTGACGTTCTCAGCATCTTGACCTGATCATGCGATTTGATAGCAATCTCAAGCCTCGCAAGACGTATTCGATACCAGTAGCAGTCCCCCAAGGACGCGATCCACTTTCTCAGCCAGCACAGGTTCGTTCGCTGCTTCCCTTAGCATTCTGAATCCTTTGCTCGGTTGACTGCATCGTTCGCCCTTCTAGCCCTCTCGGAGGAACCCATTTCGCGTGAACAACCAGACCTCAAATCGTCCGATTGTATCTGTCGTCAAGTCCGGCTCAAGCACTTCTCAGAATAGTTTCTTGCCTCGACGCGAACGCACTTTCCAAGGCGTTTCAACTCGAGGAGAACGCACAACACACAGCAGTAGGGAGTCTCCAGCTATAGAGACAGGAGTTGAGCGAGCTGAGGTAGTAAGAGGAAAGATTACATCCCAAACAAGCGGGAGAGAAGCTGATCAAAAACTCATTTTCGTTTGGGTGACAGGATTTGTCTCGATACGGAATCCTGCAGAAGCCTCGATCTACTGTCGGTCCTAGATCTTTGAGGGCTCCGGTAAGTAGACTAGCTCTCTCACAGATAAGACGAAGTACTGACTCCGATCTCTAATTTTGCTTTTCCGTTAGGCTTGGTCGCGCGCTGCTGCCGACGATCCTGAGCATGTAGATCCCCACGTTTCCTCGAGATTGCGTCGAACTCATCCAGATGTAGATCCGGTGAAGATTGCTAAAGCTCACGCTGAACTGCGAGCAGCAGCGGCGAGGAAGAGAAGACCTAATCTGTAAATCTAGATAGAAGGGTTGTGTAGACGCTTGGAAGACGCTGTACTTCGATTGTTATCTGTATACAGACGCCAGTAGAGAAAGCGTCTAGACTTCATCGTCGTCGTCGTCGCCGTCGCGCTTTGACCTCCCGAGGACTTGCCGTATCAACGCCGAACGCACGGACTCGCAGGACTTTACTCTCTCCTCCACGCGACTTCTTCCCTTCCTCCTCCCGTTCACTTGCTTCTTCAGGCCTATCTCGTTCACAGCTCTCGACCTCTGTAACAATGTCCTCCGCCGAAAACTCTCACGGGTGAGCTCTCGTTTTTCTGTACTTCTCGTCTCGAGCTTGTATTGACGAATCGCTCGCTCCTCACCAAGATCCGCTCCTCAAGTATTGAAGACCCGTTTCGACCAAGCTAGAACTGGTTTCAACGAGTTCCTTGACACGAAAAGGAAGTTCTACCAGGACAAGTCGCTCAACTCCAGCAAGAGATCGAGGCGGAGATCCACGAACTCGAGACCAGTACTCGAGACTACTGGAACAACCCGAAGGTGCAAAGGAAGGTAGAAAAGCTCGAAGCGGAGCTCGCATCGCTCGAGAAACAAGGTCAAGAGGGATTCAATCGACTTGTTCACCCCAAGGTAAGTACTCACGCTCTCTCTGTTCGAAATCCATCTCGATACTATGCTGATTGGTGTTTTATGAGTCACTTTCAACCACAGAAAACTCCGGGAGATACTCTACACCCGAACGATCTCACTTCTCATTCGCTTCAACACTACAATCGTATCGCAAAGATCTACGGAGACAGTGTTGCTGCACGCGCTGCTGAAATGCACGGGTCGATGGCGACGGGATCTGCTAGTCACCGTTGGTAGATGAGCTTGTGAGAGACGGAATTTGGGGGAGTGTAAAGGAGAAAGTGATCGAGGGTGAGGTCTCGGAGAAGCAGCCAAGTGTGTAGCGAGGAGGGAGGGGGCGATCGGCTACTCTACTAGCATGGAACCTGGAAAGCCCTCGAGGAGAGTTTGCTATTCTGTATCTACTAGTATTCCGTTTCATGTTTCTCGTTGACCACTTTTCATTTTTTCCGTCTCATGTTTTTCTCATCGATCTCCTTGTTCAACTTTTGCGATGGACTACCCTCTATACTACTGGATCACATCGGGTTGCGAGTCGATTTGCCGATGAAGAGAAGAATTGAGTGAAACGTTGTTCGAGAAAGTGATTGATTGCGAAATTCGATCACTGCGTTCTAAGCTTTCTTATTCTTCTTTGCCTGTCTCATCAACTCCAACCGTCTCTTCAGGGCCTACAAACACGTTCGAATAAGAAAAGGTCAGCTCAATTCAATGTCCCCTCGGAACGAGAAAAAGCGAAAAAACTTGAACGTAAACTTACTGTAACCTTCTCATCGGCTTCTCTCTGTTCCCTCTCCTCCTCTTCCAGCCTAGCCATCATTTCTTCCCTCTCTTCTCTCTCTTCGCGTTCCTTCCTCTCCTCTTCAGTCTCGCCTTGTTCTTCCTCCTCGTCTCCTTCTCCCTCTTCGTTCTCTTCCCCCTCTGCTCTGATCTTCGGTGCGCCGAATTCGAATTTCACTGGAGCTGCCGAGATCGTGGCACTTGCTGAATTAGCTCCTGTTGTCGTACTAGGTTCTGCAGAGAGAGTTGAGAGGAATTCGTCTATCGAGGGATCTTCTTCCTCCTCCAATGCTGGTTGAACTGGGACGGTAGTGGAAGTTGAAGGCACAGGTTCTTGAGAGGTGTAGAAGTCAGAAGGGAGGTTACTAGGAGGGGAATCACCAGATCTTGGTCGTTTCGAAGAGGAAGGAGAAGAGGGGGAAGGTGAACGGGATTTTCGTTTCCCATTTGATGAACTAGCTGCTTGTGCTGCAGCTTCTTGTTCCGCGATCTGTTGTTGTTGACGTTCTACTTTCTGTACATTGACACGGTGTTGCTACTCGGAGACACAGAGTAGTTGAGAGTTGAGAGTTGAGAGATGAGCGAATTTGCCAAGCAGGAGGGGAAGAAGAAAGAGGAGATCTCGAATCCTTACCTTTGATACCAAATGAGAACCCCAGATAGCTTCACTCTTGAGTTGAGAACCACACAGAGAGCAGGAAAGTTGACCTGATGATGAATACTTCGCGTGAGGGTGAGAGATTCGCGAGGATTCCTTCTTCGCTCTCATGAGTGATTTGAGGGATGCCATTCTTTGTGATCTACTATCCTTGATGGTGATTGAAGTCTGAGTCTGGTGAAGTTGGTGAACAGCCTCCTTTCCGAATTAATGAGAAATCGCTTTCTCTCTTCCCGACTGTTCACTTCTCCAGTTTCAGCTACTCAACCCACAGATTAACTTACAAAGGGAGCTAGTGGTTAGATGCCTCTGTAAGTTCGCACTCGTTTGATTCCCTCTTTCACCGCACATTCCTCGTCTCGCCTCCTTTACAAACTCGGGACCACTCTCTGTACGACTCTTCCCTCTCTGGAGCTACTTTTCGAACGTACAGGAGACAAGGGAATGGCCCACATCAGGCTCGACGCCTCGAAACCTTGATTTCTCTCTCTCTCCCACCTCCCTTTTGTCTTGTTCAAACCCTCGTTCAAGTTCCGTTGGTGGGGGGGAGCAATTAGAGCTAACCTTTCGATCACACACGCCTAGGGAATACAAAGTAGTAGTATTAGGAGGAGGAGGAGTAGGTAAATCAGCATTGACAGTCAGATTCGTTCATTCATTATTCGTAGAAAAATATGATCCAACTATCGAAGACTCTTATAGAAGGACTATCAACGTCGATGGGATAACGGTTGCACTAGAAGTGTTGGATACTGCTGGAACTGAACAAGTGAGTAAAACCCTTTCTCTTCCCCTTGACAACGAAAAGAAGTTCTCAAGAAAATTCAAACACAAAAACCCTTCGCGTTTCTTTAGTTCATGTCACTGCATCACATGTATATCAAATCTGGTGATGGATTCTTACTAGTATTCTCCCTCACTTCTCTCGAGAGTGTGAGTGAACTCTATCACCTTCGAGAACAAATTCAAAGAATCAAAGATGCTTCAAATACTACCGGACTCGTAAGCTTCCCTCTTTCAATCATTCCCTTCTACCTGCACTATTACTCAAGAACGTACGCTCATGAGCTTCGTCGTCGAGTGAGTAGCCTCAGAAAGTACCTCTAGTTTTAGTAGGTTCAAAACTAGATTTGATCAACGAGAGACAAGTTAAACGAGAAGTGGCAGTCAACTTGAGTCAACAATGGGGTGGCGTACCTTATTACGAGACTAGTTCTAGAAAAGAGATCAACGTCAGTCAATCCCTTTCACCTTTTCTCGTAAGATTTTCGTTTCAGAAAGAAAAACTGAATCGAAAATCTCTCTCTTGTCGCAATCGTTTGCGATGTAGGTTGAAGAAGTTTTCGCAGACGTTACTAGACAAATGATCAAAGCTGAACAAATGTCCCCTGCGTATCAACGGAGGAGGAATATGAATGGAGGTGGGAACGGGTATCGAAGTGCTAGTGGAATGGACGGTTTAGGTGGGAAAGGGAATGGGAAAGGTGGAGGAAGGCGGAAAAGATGTACGATCCTGTGATCGATTCGAGCTACTTCGTGTCTAGCATCGGGTCTGGGGAAAAAGTTAGAGGACGTCGGAGGGCTCAAAGTTGGAGAAATGGTGGAAGGGAGAAGTGCTTTGGGTTCACGAGAAGTTGGATCAGGTTCGACTATGAGATAACGGTACAATCAAAGATTCGAGAGAATCAGGTGAATGAAGAGATCAGGACGAGAAGAACGTTATTCCGCTGTATCCCTTTCGATTTTTTCACAAAAAGCTCGATCACCTTCTCTCAGATCAACCTTCAATGACTTCTCCGAATCTAAATCGACTCTTCTCTTCCACCATCCCTCGACTTTGATTCTTCCTGAATCGTTTTTGTCCGTCGACCCCACCATTAATTCTCAAGACATCTCTCGCTAATCGTAACTTTCCCGCCTGAAGATCTCCGTCCGAATACCCTAAATCTCTTTCTGCAACTCAAAATACCTCGCACTTCCGTACACCCGATACCCTTCTCTCCACTCTGCCCTTTCTCTCCCCTTCGAAGTTCCTCAACTCTCGACCTCTCGTTTGTTCCGTATGGACCTGACTCTCGATATCTTTCTACTCTATGTGATATACCTCTGATCTATCTTCTATCTTGTACTTACTTATTCGTTAAGTATATATTTCCTTCCCTCCCTCTCTCTTTCAGTAGTTTATCGGTCGTTTTTCTTGTTCTTTCTTTCTTTCTTTCTTTCACTTGTTTCTTCTTCTCTTGTTGCTACCTAGCTCTTGCGTCCTCAGTGAAGATATCAGCAATCATATGGTGTAACACTATTAACTCTCAGTCATAGAATCGTCTCGACCGTCAAGCCGATTGAGAAACGAGTTTTCGAGCAATTTTGACCCAAATTACTCGTTTCTCGCCTCCTCACACTTCGAGGTAACACGACGAGGTTCTCTTACAATATAACACGAGATGATACACAATAAACTAGTCAATATACGCCTGATTGAACGACCCAAGAGGAAATGCGAAACGATAAGAAAATCTAAAGAGCAAGAGAACGAGATCTGACGAGCTCTGCGACGAATCGAAATCCATCAGTATCTCCTGACCCAACACCTTCTAGATCTCGCACAGCGTTCTATCATGTAAGAAAGTGAGACTCACCGCATGCCACATCTAGACACTCATTTTCATCGGAATCGATTCATGAGATTTGTAACCGACAACCTTGAAATCACTCAATTCGAACCCATCGATTCCACCAATCTCTTCCTTCGTTCTCTTCCATTCGAATTTCGGGAACTCGTAAGGCTGTCTCTCTAATTGAGTCTTGAGTGCGTCGACGTGATCGAGGTAAACATGAGCGTCTCCGATTTGTAAGATGAATTCGTGAGGGATAGTATCGGTGACGAGAGCGATCATATGGGTGAGGAGAGCGTAGGAAGCGATGTTGAATGGTACTCCGAGACCGAGATCGGCCGAACGTTGGTACATGATGCACGAGAGTCGATTCTTTTTGATGGGAGAGTCGGGAGAAGGGAGGGTAACGTAGAATTGACAGAACATGTGACAGGGAGGTAGTGCCATCTTAGGGATGTCTGCATACATGCGAGAGATTGTTAGCTCGAGGCATAGTCGTGAAGACGGAGAAAAGAAGAAAAAAGAGAAACTTTATTTACCTGCTGGATTCCAGGCGCTCAAAATGATCCGTCGATCCATCGGGTTCTCCTTGATCTTTCTGACGACTTCTGCCAATTGGTCCACACCTTGTCCATCGTAGTTATCTTTCGCCGTCTTGTATTCAGCTCCGAAATGCCTCCATTGAAATCCGTAAACTGGTCCTAGATCTCCTTCTTCCCGGTGACCTAGTCCAACTTTAGCCAAGAACTCTCTGCTACCGTTTCCATCCCAAATTTTCACGTTCTTCTCCGAGAGTAACTTTGAATCTGTTGAACCTGCAACGAACCAAAGTAATTCCTCGATAATTCCTCGTGTAAACACCTTCTTCGTGGTGAGCAATGGTAAAATGAGGCTCGTTCCGCCTTGAGCTGTTGTTTCAGAGAGGGAGAAGCGGAGTTGAGGAGGTGCAAAGAGGGAAACAGTTCCAGTTCCAGTACGGTCTTCTCGCTTGCCGCCTTCAGTGATGATCCTCCTTACTAGATCGAGATACTGTTGTTCTTCGGCGTTGGACGGGGTAGACATTGTAGTGGTTGGTGAAGAAGAAACCGATGTCGCGTCGAATTCGACGCGACTTTCGATTCTTGATCTCTTTCGCTTCTATCCTCTCCTCTCGCAACTCGCGAGGTTGATGACGAGTCATCAGCCCTTACAACACGTTAGTAGCTGGCTGAGGAGCTCCTCGCCGAATTTCGAACCTCAGTTCGCTCGATTCGGTGTTCTCGTCGAGCTTGTTGATCTGTGACACCCCTGTTCGAGGTAGAAACAGCAGGTAGAAGCGTTCAAGGCCTCACGAAAGCGTCGGGAACGACTTCAGGTTTCTCACTAAGGCGACTTTCGCTCGAGCACTGTCGCTTTTTTCAGGTTTCGCACCAAGTCTGAGATTGAAGTGCTTCTCTCAGTACCATGTACTCAAAGACACTTCAATTAAGGAGCACCAGAATGGGGCTCAACATTCTCTCTCAGCTTGGGAGTTGCAGCTTCGACGTTGCAGCTCTGTTCGGGATAGAGTCGACAATCTTGCGAGTGACTTTGAGAGGGCAACGTTTTCCGATTCCGAAAGCTCCTCCAGTCCATCCGTGCTAGTCAAGAAAGAAATGGTATGAGTTCAGGCGTACTAGAAAGAGTGCAAGGGAAGAAGACGGAATCGTATTGATGAGCGTTGATGCGGATCGAATTTGGGAAAACTCCTGACCATGAGACTCGTCAAGACCAAGCGATTCTGATCAGCTTCTCGCTCACAGAACAACACATCACTCGTGGCTCACACACGTCGTCCGTCAAGGTAGCTCGGCACTATGTCGAGCAGCGGCTGTGCGAATGACTCGGTTAAAGTTTCTTCAAGCTGAAAATTTGGGAAGGCACTGCATGCTTGAGAAAGCTTCTACAGGCTTCAGCTCTGTTGTCGACAGTGCGTGCGACAGGTCAGATTATCCAGCCTTTCGAAGACAGAGGACGAAGCCGCGGTCGTGGAGCGAGTCGGCCGATCAATACTTTGTTCCGGAATTAGTTTGGTGTTTTAACCAATCAAATCGTTTCAAAAATTTTGACGGAAAACGACGGAATCGAACCTTGGCCGTGAACATCCGACGCAGAAACTTTGCATCAGGTCGTCTGTCATTCATTTTGGCCGACTTTCTCCTGGATCCTCTCTCTTTCTTTCCTTCTTTCTCTGAACCTTCACTCTCCTCCGATTCTGCTCTCTCACTCGTAGAGCTTCTCTCTTACAGTACGTCGTTCACTCTCTGCCTTTACCCCTCTTCCCCGCTCTAGTGTTACCCCAGACTCCGAACTCTCACTCACTCTTTCCATCCTCTTACATCTCGTTACAGGACTCCAACCCTCATAGAACTCCTCAGCCATGTCTCCTCGTCCTATTACCCCCCTCCGTCACGGAGAAGAGCCTACCAATGATTCGTAAGTCGTCTTTTCAAAACTTCGAGTTGGCTCGTGACCTCTCGCGGGAAAGCGAAATAGCTCCGGCAAGCAGCTGCTTTTTCTTGCCTTGGCACTGTCGGAGACTATAGAGCTTTTCTATGAGCTGGGGGGAGGTGGTTTCCTTTCGTTTTGGCTGAAAGACGGGAGGTAAAACAAGGTGAAGCGGAAGTTGCCGGAATAGTGTCGTCCACGAAGCTCAGAACTGCAAGCCGTCCACTTTCGCTGGTCTATCGGAGCTCACTGGTTAACCTAGGTCTGGCTTTGATGGGCAATGAGCTATGCAGACGCTGTCGTACTCGATTTCATCCCCCACTTTCAAAGACGGCAAAGCTAACCTTCCCTTCTCTTTGGTCGACAGTTCAAACGAACCTACCTATGGTCTGCTCGGTAAAGAACTTTCCATGTTTTCGGAAGCCGGTTTCGATATGCAAAAGATTCACCTCAAGGTTCGTCCTTTTTCTTTTCCCCTTTGCGAAATTCGCTCGTCTTCCTTCGAGGGTCGCCCAAAACTAACAAAAACACCTTCTCTCTCGCTCATAGCGTAACGCTCCCGTCGCTCAACTCTACGAAGATGCTATCAAGTACGAAGGTGCTGTCATCGCCGACTCTGGAGCCTTGATCAACTTCTCCGGAAAGAAGACTGGTCGTTCCCCTAAAGACAAGCGTATCGTCTTCGAAGAGACTTCAAAGGACGACGTCTGGTGGGGAGCTGTCAACATTCAAATGGATGAGCACACTTTCGAAATCAACCGTGAACGTGCTATCGATTACCTCAACACTCGCGACAACGTCTAGTGAGTTTCCTCTTCTCTCGCGTCGAGCTCGAGAGCGTCTCATGCTGACAGAGAACTCGATTGCACAGCGTTTTCGATGGTTTCGCTGGATGGGATCCCAAATACCGCATCAAGGTCCGAGTCGTCACTTCCCGTGCTTACCACGCTCTTTTCATGCACAACAGTCAGTTCTTCTACTCACTGCTTTCCTATAAGCTTACGAGACTGATTTGTAAGGAGTTCGCTCGCGTCAATAGTGCTCATTCGTCCTACGAAGAAGGAACTCGCTGAATTCGGTACTCCTGATTTCACCATTTACAACGCCGGTCAATTCCCTGCCAATCGATTCACTGCCGGTATGACTTCTCAAACTTCCGTCGAGGTTAACTTCAAGCGTCACGAAATGGTCATTCTCGGAACGGAATACGCGGGAGAAATGAAGAAGGGTATCTTCTCGGTCATGGTGAGCCATTACACTCTCTTGATACTCTCGATCCCTTCAAGTACTCACACATTGTACCACCCGCGTAGCACTACCTTCAACCTGTCAAATTCGGCAACCTTTCGCTTCACTCTTCTGCCAACCAAGGACCTGACGGAGATGTCTCTCTCTTCTTCGGTCTCTCCGGTACTGGAAAGACTACCCTCTCTGCTGATCCCCGTCGCGCCCTGATCGGTGACGACGAGCACGTCTGGTCTGACACTGGTGTCTTCAACATTGAAGGTGGATGGTGAGTTTTGACTTCGTCCGTTGACCACTCGCTTCGTCTGAACTGCTGAGCTGACCGACTCATTCTTACCTCCGATCAGCTACGCCAAGTGCGTTGGTCTCGACGCTGAGAAGGAACCCGATATCTACAACGCTATCCGTTACGGTTCGATTCTCGAGAACGTTACCTACGACCCTGCTACTCGTGAACCCAACTACGAAGATACCGGTATCACTGAAAACACTCGTTGCGCTTACCCTATCGAGTACATCAACAACGCTATGATTCCCTGCATGTCGTCGAGTCAACCCAAGAACATTATCTACCTCACCTGCGACGCCTTCGGTGTCCTTCCTCCCGTCTCTCTTCTCGATTCTAACCAAGCTCAATACTGGTTCCTTTCTGGTGAGTCCTTATTCTGCTAGATGAGACGAACGGGGAGGACTTTCAGTTTTTGACCATATCTATTTTTGTCTTTCGCTAGGTTACACTTCAAAGACTCCTGGAACGGAAGACGGTATCGCTGAGCCTACTCCTACCTTCTCGTGAGTCTCTTATCGTCTGCAGAGGAGAAATGAGAAGATCGAAATCGGCTGCCCGATTTTTTGATTTTCGCATTTCTCCTCCTGATTCTATTGTACTTCGAGACTTTCGCTGACGTTATACCATCTCCTCTAGCACGTACTTCTACTCCCTACTCTTACTCGTCTAGCACCCGAGAATGCGCTTACTGACCTGCTTTTCCTCATCTAGATGTTTCGGCGCTCCTTTCATCATTCTTCATCCTTCAAGATACGCCTCGATGTTGGCTACTCGCATGGAAGCTCAAGGAACCAAGTGCTGGTTATTGAATACTGTAGGAATTTTCCCCTTCTCACAATCACAATCAAAGCTTGGAGACTGACTCAGTGTGACTTGTCGATAGGGATGGACCGGAGGAGCTTTCGGAACCGGAAAACGTTGCCCTCTCAAGGTCACTCGCAAAATTGTCGACTCTATTCACGACGGTTCGCTCGCCAAGTGCGAGTTCAAGAAGTCTCCCATCTTCAACCTCTCGATTCCCACCGCTCTCGAAGGAGTTCCTTCAGAACTTCTCGATCCCGTCCAAGCCTGGGCAGACAAGGACGCTTACGCAAAGACCAACGCCAAGCTCGCCGACATGTTCACTCAAGCTTTCGAGAGGTACAAGTCCGAGTGCTCTCCCGAAGGTACGCTTCTTTTCCAGTCTCAAACTTTCTTGCGATTTCGAGACTGACTTTTCCCTTTTCCCCCCTTTCCTTAGTCGTTGCTGCTGGACCCAAGGTCTAAAATGGACATTCTATTGTTTTTACTCTCTTCTCTTGTACCCTTTAGTTCTCCATCAGGTCATTTTACATCATTCGCTGTTTCGAATCAAGATTTTTTCTGTTTCTCTTTTGTTTCTCGTAGTGCATCGAGTTGCAATTCTCAGTCTACCGCAGTACCTCCTCATCACTTCAGTCTGGCTCATTGAAACCTGTAGAGACCCGCAAGAGCCGAGTACTTACATCTCTTCTAGCTGCAGAGCGAACAAAGCTTTCTCGTCTATAATTGTTGCTTTCTCTTTCCAGCACCCTTTGAGCTCAGCGTATATTCGATGGTGTATGAAGAGACTCTGCTGTCGATCAAATTCGAGAACTCTTGGAAAAAAGTTGAGAGTGTCGACAGTCGTTTTCGCAATTTGGCCGAGTTGAATGTACTTCTACCTGAACGTTTTCAACACTGTCGACAATCTTCGAGCAGCTTCTCTGTTTGCTCACTCTCCTCGTCTTCGAAGCCGTCGTCTCTCACTCGTTTTCGACAATCACTCGCAAGATGTCGTCTCGATTCCTCCTCTTCGCATTCTTATCCTCCCTCTTCTTCACCTCTGCTTTCGCTCACTATCCAGGCGGAAACAATCATCGTCATCAACACTATGCCCGACAAATGGCAACTCCGACATTTGAACCTCTCGTTCGTCGTTCAGCGACCCCAACGAGCGCAGGAAGATCCGCAACTCCGACTCTCGCTCGTCGTTCCGCAACTCCTGCCGTATCTCGTCGAGATGCTCTACAACAACGATACGACTTCGAGTCGTACCTCAAACGTCGTCAGGCTCCATCACCTCTCCCTTCTGGCATGTTGAATCGTCGACAGGCTCCCTCTCCTCTTCCTTCGGGTCTATTCAATCGTCGATCTCTCCCGTCGAATCTTCCTCCTGTACGACGAGGTGCCGAGGACCAATCGGTATCGGACACGATGCACGAGATCTCTTCTGATGCGAGCTTCGATGAGGGATACTTTGAAACGAATGCCAAGAGGATCAAGCGTGGTGCTAACCGTGAGTCTTTCACTGTATATATCGATACTGACGTCGACAGGTACTGACGAGCGTCGAGACAACAGCTCTTCCTCCTCGCGGGTTCTCTCTTCAAGAAGTTGGGGGAACTCTTCGTTACCTTCCGGATCAGAAACCCTCGCAGACGATCAAGCCAGAAGACACTGAGGAGACACAAGATCCTCTTGTTCGAGGTGGTGAGCTTACCTCTCTTGTCAACGGAAGGGCCTGAATGCGTACTGACCGCGCTTTCCTTGTTGCGAGTTCCAGGCAGCGAAACTCGTTTCAAGCCCGCCCTACCCGACCTCGGCGACTCCCTCTCTCCTTCAGCTTGAACTGACTAGATGCTAGATCTGTATACCCCCTTCGCACTTCATATCGTTCTGCTTTCTACGTACCAATTAGATGTCGCTTTTTCAATTTGGTTTTTCCTTTCAGCGACTTGCCGTACCATTCTGTGCAATCTTTCTTTCAGGGCCGACGATATGCGTATGTCGAGATGCAATGAGAGTATCTGATGGGGCTTTGCGCTTGCAGAACGGTTTCTTTGACAATCGAAACTTCGAATTCAAGTTCAAGCTCAAAGGCGCGAATCTGCCGAGACTGCTATGTACAGCCCCATTCGATACCCAGCAGCTCAGACGCATAGCCCGTTACGGAGAGGAGTCCAGAGCTGCTTCAGAGACAGAAAGACCCCCTCGAGAGAAGGTTGCGAAAAGCTGGTGAATGAATCTGATTTTCCGTTAATTTCTTCGTGAGCGGGGGAGAGCCCACAGGCTTACAACAATACAAATGAAGCACTGCCAGCATTCTACGAGATCGTGAAGTAGGTTGGTTGAAATGAAACATGTTATTTTTCGACAAGTTTGTGAGAGCCGGAACCTCTCTCTCTTTCCCTCGTCTCGCCTACGTTACTTTCAAGGCAGTCCACCACGAGGACACCTTCTACACCCTCTACTATCTTCTCGACTACGCGCCAGGTCTTCTCGACAGGTCTTCAACCTTTAGAGTGGTTTGTTGTTTCGACAGTTCAACTCCCTTTCTCCAGTCTCGACCGCACTTTCGACCTCTTCTACTCTCTCTATAGTATCTAGATATACTCTAGACTACATCAATACTACTCCCTAGGATGTCTACAGCAGCTAGTCAAGCCAAGGTCAGTCGATGTTCTACTGATTCTTCTCTTTCCTTCTCCACTCTCCGAAATGGTGGATCGGACAGATGAATAGTACAATAGATGGAATACAAGTGTAGCCGAGTCATTGAGTCCTATGGATTCCTAGAGGATGAAGGCTGATCTTGTTATTCAACATTTTCTTTTCCGACTCTGAATAGGTTCCTCGCCCACGTCGCGCTTCTCGAGCCCCTGTTCGACTCAGTCAAGACGAGAATGCCGCTTCTGCAAACCCAGCACCTCAACAGGCACAACCGAGGTTGATTGGAAAGACTTCGACGGCTTCACTCGCTGCCGCCGGAAGAAAGACTACCTCGACCACAACTTCTACCGTTCAAGTAGGAAAGGCCGCAGTTTTGCCAGGACCTAGACGAGCTTTGGGAGATGTATCAAACGCTGGAGCTAACAACCGAGTGAGTTTACTAGTCCCCCCTTTCTCAAACTCTCTCTCTTGTTGTTCGCATGTAGTGACCTCATCTCGGGTCGCCTTTCCTTCGCTAACTATTTTCTCCTTACGGTGAACAGCAGGTACAAGTCGATCGTACTTCGAAAGATTCGATCAATGGTGGTCTCGTTAAACCTCACACGCGGTCAAGAACCGCTTCATCCAACTCTTCCGTCTCTATCAACTCTGCCGTCCCTCAACAACCTCCTTCCTCCACCGGTACCGGTCTCGGTCGCCTCAAGATCAACTCTTCTCAGAACTCTTCCAATGCAGGTCCCGTCAAATCTTCTCGTCCCGCTCGTGCAGCTCTCGGTTCGAAAGCTCAATCCGCTCCCGCTGTCGCACCTAACGCTCCTCGATTACAACAAGGCGAATGGGAAGGAGCATGGCAAGGTCAAGGAGACGTTGAAGTGCTACGAGATGAGGAAGCTGCCGTCGGATTAGGAATCGAGGGAACGAGTGATTGGCCTCAAGACCAACAGATGAAGGCAGAAACTGCTCCTTCTTCACCTTCGACTCACGCACAAGCCAAGAGTCACAAGCGTACTCACGATGTCGAATTCTCCGACGAGGAGGAAGGAGGAAACTCTGGAGCTTTCAACGCTCACCACGACGACAAGGTTCGTATCGTCGAACCTGAAGAAGCTGTCGAGATCGACCCCGAGAACTGGATGGCTGATCTCGTCGACGAGGAGGACGCTCTCGGTTCTGAGCTACTCTTGCAACAAGTCAAGCGAGAGTTCAAGGAGGAGCAAGACTTCTGGGACATCAGCATGGTCGCAGAATACAGTGACGAAATTTTCGCCTACATGAGCCGACTCGAGGTACGTCTCAGCTCTCTCGTCTCCACACTTCGACATCGAGCCTGATCTCTCTCCTTGTCGTTCTCCAGGAGGCTTCGATGCCCAACCCTCGTTACATGGATCACCAAAGCGAAATCGAATGGTGAGCTTGACCTTCTCTCCTATCTCTCTCTTGCCATAGTAAGCCTATCGAGCTCGTCACTGACCGAATCCTTATGCAATCAAGGCCTATGCGTACTACCCTCATCGATTGGCTTCTTCAAGTTCACATGCGTTATCACATGCTCCCGGAGACGCTTTGGATCGCCGTCAATGTTATCGACCGTTTCCTCTCGAACCGTGTAGTCTCGCTCGTCAAGTTCCAGCTCGTTGGTGTCACTGCTATGTTCATCGCCGCCAAATACGAAGAAATCATGGCTCCCTCGTAAGTTTTTCTTTCTCCAGTCAAAATTTTCGATCGAAAAGCTTTGAACTGATCCATCAATACCAATCACCTCATCACAGTGTCGAAGAGTTCGTCTACATGACCGAAGGTGGTTACAGTCGCGAAGAGATTCTCAAAGGTGAACGCATCATGCTTCAAGTGAGTTTTCTCTCCCTCGGTTCCTTCTCTCCTTGTTCGGCTTGCTGATGCAGTACAACCTTGTGAAATAGTCTCTCGAATTCAACGTTTCCTCTTACTGCTCACCCTACTCGTGGGTTCGACGAATTTCGAAAGCCGACGATTACGATATTCAAACTCGTACTCTGTCCAAGTTCTTGATGGAGGTCACCCTTCTCGACCATCGATTCCTCAGAGCCAAACCTAGTATGATTGCTGCTATCGGAATGTACCTCGCAAGGAGGATGCTCGGTGGAGATTGGGTGCGTTTTCGTTTCCTGTCTCGAGCGGTTCTGACCCAAAGCTGATCGAGTCGTGTTTGTGCAGAACGAGGCATTCATCTTCTATTCGGATTACACTGAAGCTCAACTTCTCGTACCTGCTGGATTCCTCCTCGAGTCGATCGCTGCTCCCGGTTTCGACGAAAAGTTCGTTTACAAGAAATACTCGAACAAGAGTGAGTCAACTGCCCTTTCTCATCGACGAAGGAAGTCTCTCTTTTGCTCACACTTTACTTCTCCGCCTCGCAGAATTCCTCAAGGCTTCGATCTTTGCGAGGAACTGGGCTTTAAAACGAGCAGCAGCTGAAGAATCCTCCTAAGCTTCGAACAACCTCTTCTCTGCTTTTCATCACCTCAAAGAATTTATCGGTCTATACCAGCTCCCCTCCTCTCGCGGCATTACCCCCCTCTCGACTCAACCGATTCTTCGCATTGCCTTTCCCTTCTCTTCCTTCTCCTTCCCAACTTGATACCCATAGTTTGCCCCTTCTCTCTTTTCCCTCCTCCTTTCAGATTTGTGTCTCAAACCTCCGACAATGTGCTAAGCTCAAATCCCACATCCTCGCCTTCTCCAGTAACATAGTGCCCCCCGATTTGCTCTTTTAGTTTTCCTTTCTCTTTTCGTTTTTCTCGCTACTTCGTGTTTGTTTGTTTTTCGTTTGTTACCTTCTCTATTTTTCCACCTCTCTATCTTCACCTGAGCGCCACCATGCCTTGTGCCCTTCTTCCTCCGCTCATTTTGTCCTAGTCGCTTTGAGCGCTCTTTTTCCTTTTCCCCTCTCGATCGTCCTGGTTTGGAACACGAGTCTATCCTTTTTCTTCCGGCTCGCAAGTCCGTTGAGAGACACAAGTGAATGATCTGACTCTCGCTAAGGATGACAGCAGTTGAGTGTAAAGCTACCGAATCGTTACAACAAGAAAACTAAAACTACTCTGAACTGAAAAAAGCAACGGACAGTCTACAGCTGATTGATCAAATTGTGACGCCCAAGAGTGTCGCGACTTCATCCTTGCTCCTCCTCAGCAAAGTATGCCTTCCTTCGTACCGATTCTTTTCGTCGAGAATCGCATCGTAAACCTCATCGTAAGCTCGACTGATCCTCGCGAGCGCCTCGGAGTGAATCGAAGAAGCGAGATGAGGCGGCAGGAGGGAGAGTCGAGGGGAGCCGAGCGTGTCGACCGTAGAGAGGAAGTTTGAGAAAGTTGTGATCGATTGAATAACTGCGTTTGCCGATGCTTCGTCGAGATGAGACAGAGGTGTCTAATCGTAGAGCGCCATTATCAGCTCAAGATGAGATCGATTGTGGAGAGGAGAGGAGAACAGTGCTTACCTCGACATCTTTCGTTCGGAGAGTCGAGAGGATAGATTCGAGACCAGTTCCTTTCATCAAATGTCCATGCTATTTTCTCGCTGAAAGTCAGTATCGATGAGGAGATTGGATATCAAGATGTGACTTACGTGTTCAGAGGTCAAGCTCTCTACATGCTTGGCTTCATCCTCCTTGATCTGTTCCCTCCTCTGTGTCGTAAAATCGAAAGGCTCGAGGCAAGCCAAAACTGCCTCGTCACAGTTGACCCAGAAGACTGCTTGATCCCAATATGATGGTCTCATCTCTGCCATCGCGGCGCACATTTGAAGTGCAGGGTCCAAAGCTGCGTCGAGAACATCTTTGAAATCGGTTTGACGTTTCTCTGGAGTTGCGACGGAAGCTTCGTGGTCGAGGAGAGAGGTTGAATAGACAGACATGATCTCTCGAAGGATCGATAGAGCGTCTCGGAGCTGGGTCGGTGCTGAGAGAGCGGCAGCGGGAGGCTGAACGAATCGGAGGAAACTTCGACCTTGAGCCCGAAGAGTTTCGAAGAAGACTTCGTAGGAATGCTCCATCAGTCTATGAGGAGGGCCTGGTCAGCAAAGTGAAATGTACGATCCCAGGAGAGCTAGAGGGGTAGGTACTCACTCGCTTAGAACCTGCGACATGAGCGCGTCTGAGCCTATCGTTCTTTCCATCGTAACTTGATAGAAATGAATGAGCGTAGAGATTCGATAAGCCATGATGCTACTCTCTTGGCTCTTGACTGTTTGTTGTACTCGTATCTGATAAAGTGAGAACGTAAAGGAATAAGCGAGGGAATCAGGAAGCAGAATCAAAAAAGCGAAAAACGCACCTTGAGTGGTCTGCCACATCCTTCGAAGTCCTTGTCCAGCAGAGACTTGACTCGATCTTCATCACTCATCTCTACAACACCTCTCGCTCTCAAACTGTAGGCGTGAACACTTCCAACCCATCTTCCTTCGTCTTTGATTCCGAACAAACTTTCGAGGAATTCTCTTTCACCGGCCATAGCTTGATGGATCCAGGCGAGCATATCTCCGATGTAGCGAATTGGGTCATGCGCGTGAAGCTCGATAGGGCGAGGCAAGCCATTTGGACCTCCTCGAGTCAGAGCGTCAAGGAAAAGATTGAGGATTGAGGTTGATCGTGTTGTGCCGAGAACGGTGAGAACCTCCCTATGAGACGTGCAGCGAGTCAGTAAAGCACGAGTAGCGCTGGATCAGCGAGAACTTACGAAAGTAGATCAGGTCGAGATTTCAGTCGAGCGATAGCAGTTCGAACAGTCGTTGAAACCTCGAGAACGTCTCTTGCGAAACCGCGAGCTTGGAATGTACACCACTTGAAAATCTTCTGATAGCCTGCTTCGAGGTGTTGCGACGTGTACTCCATTATATCGAGTCTGAACTTGAAAGATGAGATCAGTCCTGTTTGCGTGCAGTAGTGCTTCCTAGTAATCGCAACTCACCCAGCTTTTGTTCCTTCTCCGGCTTCCCCACTCAGTAGAGCTCTACAATCGGCTCGTATCCGCTCAGTCTTGTCCATCGCAGCAAAAAGCTCAGGTCCAACGGGAACGTCCCTCGAATTCAACACTCGCAGTTCGGCATCGGTGAGAGTAAAGCGAGTGAGAAAGAGGTGTACGAGAGATTGTTGAACAGTGACATTTGCTCTGATAGTCGAAATGAAGACGATTAGCTCGACGAAAAGACTGCAAGAGAGAGAGAATGCGAGACTAACCTCTGCTGTCTCAAACCTTCTGCGTGCTCGAGCAAATACCGAGTTCCTTTGTTCGCCTTGTCCAATTCGGACTGTACCTCGTCGCAACAGACATGCATAGCGTCGAGATGGGACTGTAACACGCTGAGTTTCTGTTTGCGAACAATTCGAACGTCGAGCTGTCAGCCTCCTCACGTCTCAAGATGGCCAGAAAAGGTATCGAACGCTCACATCGTTGACTTCTGAGAAAGCTTTGAGGAATTCTTTGCTCCCCCGGGTCATTCTCGCGTCAATCTCTCTCCTTAAACCTCCTCCACTTTCGAGTGCTGCTGTGATACCCCTCCCTTTTGCATTCTGTTCCTTTTCTGCTTCTGTCCGTTCTAACTCTCCTAAAGTCTCCAATGCAGCTCTTGTTCCAGCATCTTCGAGGTTTGAAGTCAACAAACGATGAACTTTGAGATTGAGAGGGTTTCGACTTGATGACGCGAGGTTGCCAGAGCTGGAGCGAGTCGGGAGAGCTGGCCTTGTCTCTGTTGCTGCCATCTAGAGGGCTGCCGCGAAACTCTTCGAGGTGAAGGGAAAGAGATCGAAAGCGCTCCACCTCATCTCTTTTGATCCAACCACTCGCCCTAACTCAACATTTGCACAAGGACTTCACAGTATTAGCCCTCGGGACTGCTGAGCTACCCAAGGAGGGCTCGGACTTCGTCTGTTAGCCCTGAAAACCTTTCCCCAGCTCTCACAAGACTCGTCTCACGGATACAACGACGTTCTCCAGCCTTCTAGACGGTGTACGATGGCAGTATACAGCGAATTGAAGATAAATAAGGCTTGCAATTGTAAAGGAACACTGCCCTCTCGGCGTCTTTGCCGCTCAAAGAACTTGGTCCCTACCGTTCGACTCTTCCATGACTACTTTCCAGTTCAGCTAGCTCAGGAGGGAAGGTGAAGATAGCGCCGGAGTGCTACTTGGCTGATACCTTTGTTTCCTTTTCATTTTGCAGCACTCCCTTTCTCCATTTTCCCCTGAACGTTTCATCGAGACTCTCTCTTCCTTTTCAACATCTCCGGCTTTGTTACCACCGTAATGTCAAAAACATCCTCATTTCGACTGAAACTGTCTTCCTCCTTCCTACTTCCCCGGACAACCCCCTCCTCGGATTGAATCTCGTCGCAAAAATGCATCTCCTCATCCCCCTCTTCTCTCTTGCCTCTCTCGCAGCAGCCCTTCCTTCCTCTTCCCCTTCTCCACGCCCGATATGGTCTCGAGTCGCTACCTCGTCAGCGACACCCTCATCATCACCCTCGTCTTCCCCAGTCTGGTCCCGAGTTGACACTTCGAAACCTTCGTCAACCTCTCCGCTCGTTTGGTCAAAAGTCGAAACTTCAACACCTTCCACTACTTCGACTTCGAGCTCTTCCCCTCTCGTATGGTCTCGAGTCGATACCGTCAAACCCACCACCACATCGACCCCTCAATGGACTCGCGTCACTCGATCTCGTCCCGCGTCTTCCTCTTCATCTTCCCCTTCTCTACCCTCTTGCATCTCGACGACGACTACTACATCTTCCCCGATATCTTCTCCTACCTCCGTTTGCCCTACAGGAGTCCCGGCTAACAGCACCAAACTCCCTGGCTGCTACCAAGGACAGCCATTGGATTGGATTTCCATCGCAACTTACCCCAACTACAGGGAGGCAGGAGCTGGACCCCTCAACAATACCAAATTGACGAACGGAACTGGTTACTACTCGGGATCGCCATTAGACTGTCCTCACGCGGAAGAAGTAGTACAAAGCTCCAACGTTCACACTTTGAGGATTGCAGTTTCAGACGAGCTCGTGAGTTGGCTTCACTCGACCCAATATAACATCACCTAAATGTGCGTTGACTGACTCTGATCCCCTTGTGCATCGTAGGCTGCTCAATTCGGTGGGATCGAAAACCTCTGCGGGAAGAAATTGGTCATCAACGAACCTCTCAGGCCCAAGAAGACACTGAACTTCCCTTCGTTAGCGGTCGTTACCCGTAGATGCTCTCCGGAATACTGTCCAGGGGTCTCTATCGGCATCGGCAGGGACTGGTTCACGCCTCCTCCGCTGGTTCCGTTCGAGTATACTTTGGCGACTCTATTCACCAAAATGTTCGGCGGATTCCCCGACACGATTCATAAAGTCAGGAGCAACATGATTGCATGGGTTGATTGGAAGAGTCCCGGGGGTCCGTTCAAATACAGCTGGTATTGATAGTTGTAGCTCAACTCCTCCTCTCAAAAATTCACTTTTCCTGATTTGCGAGACTCTTCGAACCGCGCGCGAGTCTCTACGCAGCAAAAGCGTCTATTTACTGAGAGAGAACGCTGCGAGAGAGACATTGACAACAGGCTGTTCTTGCATGAGATGGGAATGAGATTCTAGAAAAATGTACTGTATGAAATGCAGAAAGGGAATAGATATAAGTTGAATTTAGATGACTTCAGACTGGAAACATGCGAGAGCCTGAACGCTTGATAGTATCCCACCCAGCTTTCGAGAACTGTCGCATAAAAGAAGAACGAAAGTCAGCCGAGCGAAATCTTTGCGGAAACGGAAAGATTCGTAGCTTACAGGTAAACCTTCGAGCTCGACAAAGTCAGGAGAGATAGCATCTAGATCTGGAGATTCTGCCATAAGTGGTACAAAGCCCGCGACGGAAGCTGATTGAGTGAGAGCGACTGAAGATCTTCGACGACCTGCGATGAGATCTGTCTGAGCTGTCAGATGTTGTAGAATGAATCGCTCAAATTGTGCGACCCGCTTATGAATCAATATGTAAAGTGTCAGCATTTGAAGGTCAAGAGGTCCAGAAATAAAAGAACCGGGCGGAACTTACTCTTCGTTCGTTTTCGAGCGTAGCTTCGAGACCCTCTTCATACACTCGACATTTCTCCAACATCCGTTCGTACTTCCTCTCCTGTCGTTTCAGCTCTCCTTCGACGTCCGCGTTGCGAGCGATAACGAGCAGCTCTTTGTTCTCCTTCGTTAGCTCGAGAATGACTGCATCCTTGTCCGATTCCGAGTTTTCTGCTCCCGCTTTCAACGAGGAGAGGTGAGCAGCTTCGAGTTCAGTGATTCGAGAGTTGAGCTCGTCTCGTTCGTCTTTGAGGGCAGCGATTTCGTCTTGAGCGTCAAGGAGTTTCTCTTCGAGGACGGCTCGTTCATCCTCCTGAATCGCCGAAATCGGTCGAGGCAGCTTCACCGGCGAGACGGGACGAGGAGGAAGAGCCTAAGATCGAAGAAGCGTTAGTCAGTGAGGATTCTTGACGAAAAAGTTGATCTGGAAACCTACACTCTGTCGTCGCTGCTCCATATTTTGACTCGTCAAGAACAAAGAGCGGAACTCTTCGACTTGCTTCTCCAAATCTCGTACTCGATCAGCTTGTTTCGTCTACGGATCATTCAGAGAGTCAGTTCTTTCGTCGCTGTCTTCAATAAGAGCTCGACAAACTCACTCGAGAATGATCAGCTTCGAGATCGGCTTGAGAAGGAGTAGGAGGTGCACAGTCAGTGAGAGTCGCGTTGAGTTGAGCTTCAAGCATCGCGATCTGGGGTGTCGATAGAAGAGAAGAGCTTCAATACGGTTCACGGCGAGAAAAAGATGATTGGCAAGATGAAGAAAACTGACGTGAGAGCGGTACTTTGTAATCAACGCCTTGTCGTCGACAACTTCGTTGATGGCAGCTTTGAGAACTACTTTCTTCACCCGTTGTGCGAACTTGAGAGTCGACTGAGTTTCTGCGATCGCGGCGGGAGAAGGATTGCAAGTTGCGATAACTGCGACTCGAGCGTCTCCCGAGAGCGAAGGCTGCAAGATCTGAGTGAGCTTCGAGTCCCGGTACGGAACGTGCGACCTGGTCAGACAGAAGCTGATCAGTTCTTGTCGTCAAGCCTCTTTCAGGTCGAGGAGGAGCTCACTTTTTTCCGTCTGTGAGCGAAGCGATGACTTTTTCGAGCGTGAGCAGACTACCGAGCAGACCTCATGTCAGCGTTTAGCATCGCTTCAAGTGAGCGAATGAGACTCACCTCTTGTTGATGAAAGCACCTTCGCTTCTCCGCTCCATTTGACTCGTAGCTTGTTCAGATCCTGCAAGATCAATTAACGATAGACGACTCATCCTCACGACACCATCTCCTCCTGGAGCCATGCGAGGAGCATTAGGAGTCTTTGGTTTATAAGAGTTTGCGGGAGACTGAGGAATAGGTGAAGAAGGATTTTCATCTCGAGATTCGATTGTCTGCATCAGGTCATTCCAATTGTCAGTCGAAAGCTCTCACGATTAGATCAAAGAGGTGGAATCTCACCATCTGGAAAACACTGTGAGAACGAGAACTTCGTTCGTTGAAATCGGTTGAACCGACATGTCGATTGTCAGCGCCTCGGCGAAGGAGAGCTGCCACTTGAGCTTCTGTCGTCACTACCTCCTCTCGTAAGGGATGAACAAAGAAACGTTTCTGTTCCGACAGCAGTTGTCAGCTTCGTTCAGGCGACTGAAAAGAGCGGGGGAAAGCTAACCTTCTCGTCTTGTCGGATTTTCACTGGTCCAGCTTCAGGATCCAACAAGTCTTTGAGCGTCTCGTTGTAGATCTCGAGGTAGCTTGCTCGAAGCAAGAACTCCTTTTCTGAATGATCCCTGATGTACGTGAAAATTTCGGAAACTGCTTGAGGGATGATGCCAGGATTCGACTGATCTCCTGAAAGAGTGAAAGTCTTTCCTGATGCTGTTTGTCCATAGGCGAATATAACTGCATCGAAACCCTCCATAGCGTCCCTGAAAAGAGATGTAGCGGATGATTAGCTCATTTCTCGAGGCTCGGAAAAAGCGATGGTGAGAAAGAGGAAACGAACAGAACAAGATCCTTCCCAGCTTCCTGATACACATCGTAATTCTCAGATCCAGTGACAACAGAATCTGAACAAAATGGACACGATCAGTCGAGATAGAGAGGGAAGGAGAAATTACTAATTTTCGAGCTCACCGAAGAGAAATTCTGGTCCGCCAGCTTTCAACGACAACCTCCCGTCAAGCTCGCTGACATCCCAAGCTACTTCCTCGACGACTGTGCTCGACTTTGCCAACTTTGCTGCTGGAGGTCTCACCCTGACACAAACGAGAACGTTGTCTTTTCCACCTTTCCCTCTTTCCCTAGGAGGAGCTGCTATCGACATCGATGCCATCCTGTCCGAAACCGCGTAGTCTTCAGTAAGAGACTGCAGAGAGTGTAAGGGTGAGCTGAAGGGGTTTGATCGAGGCGCTGGAGAGAGAGGAGCAGGTTTAGGGAAAGAAGAGAGAGGTGCTGATCGTTTGAGAGGGCTCGAAGGTGGACCCATCAGGGAAGGAGCGGGTTCGGCATTCTCGGCGCCAGGTACTACAGGTTTACGTCGAGGGGAAGCTGCTGGAGTGACCCTCGCTCGGATCCGAGGTGCTGCAGAAGGGAGAGAATTGGAATCGAGGGAAGAAGTCGGAGGAGATGGTTTCCTTTGGATCACCGGAGGAGATGCCGTCTGCAAATTAAACGAAGGAAGATTCTGTACATTCGATCGAGTGAGAGGTCGAGAAGGGTTTGAAGGAGTGAAGGTCGAGAGTTGTTCAGGTTGAGGAGAGAAAGTAGATCTCGTCATACGACTTGCTGGCGCGCTCAAAGGGCTCGGAGGTGGACTTACAAAGCTTGTGTGCTTTACTGCTGGTCTAAAAGGCGTTCTCTCCCCGTTGGGAGTCATAGGGCGGTCTTGTTGAGCGAACGGGTTCATTGATCTTCACTCGTTCTTACACTGGTTGTAGTGCTGTTTGCAGCGCGTTGTTGTCCTTTTGAAAGATTTCTGCGTCTAAGTCCCCTGCCAACAGGATTGTTAGAGTTGTCGAATCGAGTTGTCGGTGATCAAAACATTCGAAATTCTTAAATCGCTCAATTTGATTCACATCTTACCGAAACAATCGCTCCTTCTAACTTCGTCGCAAAGCTGGCTGCGAAAGGAAACAAGAATCGAGAAAGCGGATCTTGCAAATCGACAAAAATTTGCGAACGAAGTAAAATCTACGAGAAAGCAAATCTATATAGGAATTGACACAAGTATTGCGAGGTAGTGAACGAGAGGGATGAGAGATGGGAGTGGAGTGAGAAAAGCGAGGAAAATGCACACAGAAGGAGGAGTGAGATGAAGCGAGAGAGGTTGAAAAGCGTACTGAAAGATCTGGAGGAAGAACGTGGAAAAGAGGTGGAAGACAAGAAATAGGAACAAGGAAGTGCGAATGGGGGGCTAAGATTAGTGGAACGAGAGAAGATAAACGTGGTAGGAAAAAGGGAATCGTGGAGGGAGAGAGAGAGAGAAAGAAATCTATGTTTTTGGGTGGAAAGGAATCGAATCGAATCCTTTCGTCTATGTAGAATGAAGCCGAGTGTAGAGAGATACAATGTACAAGCGTTTGATGAATTCGAGCGTCTGTTTGAAGGACAAGCTGTGTCAGCTTCAAGAATTGCGAGAGAAAGAGAACGGGTAAAGAAACGTACAGATAATTGGTCTACTGTTCCATCAACTCCTCTGCTCCTCCTCCTTCTCCACCGTATCCTCCGAGGTTTCTATCCTCTTTCACTTGAGAAGTAATAGGAGTCATACCGAACTGAGCTCTTCGTGAATAACTCGAGTTTTGTTGACTACTAGCAGAACCTAGAGAGGCGAGATTCTCAGAGGAGCCATAGTGGGAGTGTAATCCAGAGTTGGTGTTGGGAGAAGTGGGTCGAGAGTTTGGTCGGGAATTCGGTCGAGAGTTGGGGAAGTAAGCTCCTGCGTTTGAGCCGACGGACGAGGGAGCGCTGTTCAACGCCGAGAGGGGAGGGAGAGAGCGTTCTTCGCTGACGACGGGTCCTGCGACAGGAGTTCCGGGGTAAGAAGAACCGTTTCCAGAGTTTGAGCTACCTCGAGAGAGGGGAGGTCGCTGGATAGAAGAAGCTCCGTGAAGGTGATGCGTGGAGCTTGTCGGCGATCCAGGTTGACTCCTCGAGTACGGATGAGATCTATGATGTTGAGAATGAAGGCGGTGATGCGATTCTAGCGGATGTTGCTCGAGATTAGGTGAATTCGCTCGACTACCTTCTCGGCTGTTTCCTCCTCCTTCTGCACCGGGAAGCTTCAACGGAGGTAGATGAACGGGACTCGTCGCTCGACTAGGTGCAGCTGAAGGAGCTCGAGAACCTGCCGCACTCATCAGAGTGAGGCCCTTGAGAGGTCCTAAAACTGGAGAAGTCGAAGGGGTGAGCTGATAAGCGAGTTGTTGCTGTAGTTGACCGATCGCTTGAGCTTGTCCATGCCCAGGTTGAGAAGCCATGCCAATTCCTGGAACGATTCCACCTCCTGCTGTAGGAATCGGAGGGAACGGAGATCCCGAAGCTTGATGTTGAGCGTTAATTCCCTGCTGTTGTTGCTGTTGTTGTTGTTGTTGATGGTAGTGATCCTCCTCCTGATGAGCGTCAGGACTAGAAGCTGGAGAGTTTGCTAGGGATTGTTCGTTCGAAGATGTCGGATAAGAGTAGGGAGAGAAAGCGTGTCGATGTTGATGGCGGTTCAAAGAGACGTGATGACCAGGGTGGGATGGATCGTGAGAGTGTGAGTGTCGAGACAGAGAGTCGTCGGTAGCTCCGAGGAAAGTTTGAGTGGAAGGGTTTTGAGGAGGTCGACGAGAACCTACGGAACTCGCTTGAGCTGCTCTTTGTTTGATTGCGTCTTCTTGCTGTTGCTGTTGTTGAATCGTTTGCTGTTGTTGTTGTTGCTGTTGTTGCGGTTGAGGAGGAGGGGTAGGCATTCCGAGAGGAAGATTCAAACCGAAAGTTGGAGGTTGAGGCATTCCTCCTCCTCCTGCTACGGCTTGACCTCCCATCGGTACGTAAGGATTAGGCCAGTAAGCTCCAACTTGGTCGAACGAACCGAACGGGGTGTTCGTTCCGCTGTTTGGACCTGACCCCGATTGATGCCTCCTCTCTTGTTCTTGTTTCTCCCTCTCCTGTTCCATCTCATGTAACCCACTCGCTGCTGCCAACGCCAACGCACTCAAAGGTCTGCCATCTGCTCCAGCTTGCTGAGTCTGACCACTCTGTCCACTCTGAACCTGTTGAACTTGAGGGACTTGCTGTTGTTGAGCTTGTTGAGCTGCAAGAGCTGCTGCTGCGACTTGACTAGCTAGGGCTTGTTGCTGAATCGAGTTTGAAGGTTGCGGTGTAGGAAGTTGTTGAGCTGTATTCGGAGTTGTAGGTAATCCGGGATAGCCGTAAGGAGTGTAGGAACCGAAAGGAGGAGGGTAAGAAGAAGACGGTGGAGCTGAAGGAGGAGCACCTGGGTATGAATTGGTAGCGGGAACTCCGGGATAGGCGTAAGGGAACATCGGCATCGAAGGGTATGGGTATCCCGGGTAACCAGGGGGAGGAGGAGGATAGTAAGGCTGAGCGAAGGACAATCGAAAGATCAGCTTTTGACGAGATAAGGATTCCCTAGGCTTTTCAACAAATTACTTACATAGCCCATCATCGGTTGACCATACCCTTGAGCACTTCCAGCTTGACGAGCGAGATCAGATCCGTCCTGTGAGAAGAACGAAAAAGTCAAAATCGTCAGTAATCTTTTCTCTTCGACGAACTTCGTAGGATGACGAGAATGCAGAATTTTCTCGAATCATTCACGCTCGATAAGATGCTGGAACAGCGAGAGGGACTCACATCGAGATCACTAGGACTAGGTTGCCGACTTGCTCCTTTTCCTTTTCCTCTCTTCGCTGTCGTCGTTGGAATTGGCTGACCATTGGCAGCAGCGGCTGCGGCTGCCGCAGCTGCAGCAGCTTGTTGTTGAGCAGTCTTCTTCCTTCCTCTATCAGTTGAGTGAATTCGTGTATGTCGAGTGAGTTCATCTGAGCGAGAGAAACGTTTCTCGCATCTGCATCAAAGGAAAAAGGATTCCTCGTGTCAGTTCAATTCTCCTCGAATGCGATGTTGTCCATCCCCGTGCATTGGGACCGCAGACTCCATAATGATGATTAGAGGACCTTAGGTGTTGTTGATTTCTCGGTCGACAAACATTTTACAATCTCGACTCGATCGACCTCGCTAAACGATAGGACTCCCTGAAGAATGATGAATGAGCTTACCCAGGATGAGTACAAGCATGAGGTTTCTCTCCAGTGTGAGTTCTGATGTGTCTAGTTTGATGTTCTAATCGATAGAATGCCCTCGGGCAAAGTGGGCATTTGTAAGGACTGTGAACAACGAGAGGTGGATAGTCAGTCTACTATAGTTCATACAATAGCATTCTAGTGTACACGGTCGCCTCGAACGACGAGGGAGAGAGACTCGAAGTGACGCCTTTGCCCTTTCGAGACCGACTCCTAAAGATTTAAGGTTGAAAGAACTAGGAAAGGGGACTAACCGAGGGATCATAGACTTGTCAGGAGTGAGACTGGCAGCGGTAACTCCAGCAGGTGTCATTCCATTGGCGTCTAGTTTGGGTGGATTAGTCGCCGAGTGAGGAGGAATCCCTGAAGGAGGAGCAGGAAGGGGAGGAGGACCGCCCTCCATTCTTGCACAGGTTGATTGAGAGGTTCTGAAGGTACTAGTATGCTGTAACTATCCTGTGTACGTAGTGTGTTCAGAGAAGTTGAGGGTCGAGTCGATGCGGGGTGTTGGAGAAGATGGAGGAGTTGACAAGAATTCGAACTTGAAAGTTTGAAAAGCGCTTAGCTTCTTCGCAACCTTTCGCTCAAATCGGCGGAGTTTCAACTTCTTTTCGAACGCTGAAGGTCCTCTCTCTCCTTTTTAAACGACTTGTAGAAGACGCAAGTGGAGTGGGAGTGGCGGTTTCGTCTCTCTAAGTCGAGGAGAGAACGAAAGAAAGCTATGCGAGGCTAGCTTGACCTCGATTGGAACTCGGCAAGCGTCGCTTGAACTGCTTTTCCATTCGTGAGAATCGACAAGGTACAGTACAACAGAAAGGCATCGAACAGCTTGAAGAAGAGTAACGAGAATGAGGAGCGAGCATTTCCATGGAAGAGGTGATTTGTTCTTTGACGCTTTCCCTTCAGACCCGAGAGGAGCAACGCCGGAGAGAACGACACGAGACGGGGAACGATGGAACAAAGGAGGGGTCTGTCTAGAACCCATTCGAGGAGTAATTTCGGAGAGAACTATTGTTTGCGGGTTGAAGTGAAGGGGGTCCAATCGAGTCTGAGTCGTGTCGTAAATTGGCGGACTGAATAGTATATCAAGCCTCCATCCCTGTAGTCCAATGTTTCCGTTCGAGAAGCTCTTGCGACGAGTCGATAAGCTCGTTTCCTCACCGAGATTGTTGACCTTCGCAACTTGGGAAAAAAGTTCCTTCCACTTTCTGCTAGTCTGAACGAGCCTCTCACGTAGATGACTGTACAGTAGTAACGATAGTTTCACTTCACTCACAGACATCGTTCTACCTAGGGACTCAACCTCTCGATCTTCCATTCACCGACCTCGTCACCCTCCTCCCTCGTGTATCGGAATCGATCGTGTAACCTCGAAGGTCTACCTGCCCAGAACTCGACTTCGAAAGGGACGATCCTGACTCCTCCCCAGAAAGGAGGCACAGGGATCTGGACATTCTTCTCCTTGTTCTCTTGATCCGTCGATTCTAGCTTCTTCTTGTCGTCGGGATTCGAGGGACCAACGTCGACTGGTGATGCCGCCGTACCAGTAGCAGTTCCTTCTGGTACACCGAATTGCTTCTCCAACTCTCTAACCTTCTGTTCCAATTCCTCCCTGCCACCTTGCAAAACTTCACTTTGAGCACTCGCCCAAGCTCCGATCCTACTTCCTACAGGTCTTCCATCAAAGTACTCCTGGGTAGTCTTGCGATCTACTTTCTCTACCCTTCCTACTACCCTGACCGAGAGGTGCATCGCTCTCCAGTAGAAAGCGATCGATGCGTAACCTCCTTTGACCGTTTCACCCTCTTTCCCTTCTTCGTAACCTTGAGGAAACAGCTCCCTCCCTTTCCTACTCGCATAGTTCGTATAGAACACGAACCCTCTGTCGTCGACTTGCTTCAGTAGGACTACTCGAGTCGAAGGAATCGGAGGTTGAGTAGAAGAGACTGTCGAAATAGACATGGCTTCCGGTTCGGGAACTTCTTCCGGTTTCGATTGAGCCAGTTCGAACCATTTAGAGAATTGAGTGAGTGGGTTCGGGTCGAGTGAATCAGCGGAAGGGATCCCTTGCGAGATGTAAGTTTCGTGGTTTTGAACCGTGTTGAGTTTCTTGGACATGATCGGAGTTGACAAGTGGAGTTGGCGTAGCGAGCGAGGGGTAGTACGGAGAGGTAAGATAACGGTAAGGCCTCGTAGAAGGGGAGTACGGCGTAACTAGAAAGAGAGATCAACGAGAGATGAGACTCAACTTCTACAGATCGGAAACTCGAAAGAAGCACTCACGAGCATACACTGGGTCCTAATCAGCTACCGCAGAATATATAGATGCTAGTGTGATCGATAGAGTTGTGATTGATTGTCGTCGAGTGAAGAGTCAGAGGGAGAGAGGGGAATTCGCTCGAACGTCACGACTTGAACACCTCCACATCTCTCGAAGCCGACTTTTCAGTAGCTCGTTCAGAGCAGAGGTAGATGCCAAGTAATGCGCACCTCCCGTCACTGCTGCGAAACCTCACCTCGAGTTCAAGTCGACCGACCGCTTCCATCTCTCTCGACTCTCCTTCTCCCTCTACTCTCACGAGCGACGACAATCAATCTATAGCGAGTCATTCTAGCAAGAACAAGACTCAGAGAAGAAGGAGGATCGTAACAGATGCGGCAGGGAAGGAATCTAACAGCTCCCCCACTTCAACCTCGCGAACCTCTTCCCCTCGACCCCAGCTAGCTTCTCGGACGACTCGGCGAGATGGCGAGGATGAAAGTAGCGAGACGAGGTCGAGATCAAGCTCAGGTTCGAGCCTAGAAGGACTGACAGCGAGATTACATGGAGCTCGCAGAGAGAGGGAGAACAGCGCAAAGATGGGCGATTCTACAGATATGAGCTCGACGGACAAAGGAAAAGGGAAAGAAAAAGTCAGAGACGACCAGGAAAATCAAGTGAGAGAAGATACGACAGCAGGACCTGAACAACCTCTCGAACTATCTTCGGTTCCAACGATCTCTCTTTCGACTGAACAAGTTCAATCTCAGCACGGAACGACTCGAATCGTCCCTTCAGATCTTTCTGAGCCCCCTCCTCCTCTCACAGTACCGACTCCTTTCGAATCTCCTGCACTCTCTTCTCATTCATCCAATTTCGATTCGCAACCTCCTCTGCCTCCTCCTCGAATAAAAGTCAACGACACCGATCAGAGCGACGAGAAAGGACCTCCAGCGACAACTTTCACTACTTCGGAATCACTATCGGAGCTGTCTGACGAAGACGACAATTCTTCTCAGACTCTCTCCGAAAGCGAGAACGATGAAGGTGCAAAATCGGAAACCGGATCTCTCAACGTGGTCACTCGTTCAGACTCACATCCGGATCCTCGAGATTTACTCCGCACTCAATTAGCGAAAGCTGGTACTGGGCATTCAGACGGCGATAACGAGACGGAACAGCAGAGGAGGATCATGATGAACAGAACGAGTTCCGGTATGAGCTCAAAGAGTGCAGTTAATTCTGGTGCAGACAGTGAGAGGGCCATCGGTAGGGTTTACGAGAAGAGGAGATACTTTATTCTTTCGACTGCAGGGAAACTGGTTTACACTTCGTCCGTACCGGCTCTCTTTACTCACCGTTGAGCACAATTGATCTCTATCTGTTTACAGAGATCCGGATGAAGATATGGCCAGCGGACTCGTTGGAGTCATGCAAGCCATTGTTTCGATTTTCGCCGACGAAGGAGACAAGATCCGGTAAGTCAACTTTCACAAGCTATCCCTTTTGGCCAACAGCGATTGACTCTCTCTTTCTTTGCCGTTCCTAGCTGTGTCGAAGTGGGAGATTCGAGAATCACGTTCCTCCTCAAATCTCCGTTATATCTCGTCGTGTCGAGTTCTTGGGGAGAACCCGAATCAGTTGTGCGTTACTTCCGGGTTTCTCTTAGACAAATGCTTCATCTCACTGATACTTGATCTTGACCTGTGTAGCTGAGGACTCATCTCGATCACCTGTATCTCCAAGTTTTGAGCGTCGTTACTCTCACTCAACTGCAGTCAATCTTCTCCCGCCGAAGCAATTTCGACCTTCGAAGAATGATGGAAGGTACGAATTGATCTCAATGTCGACAGCTCATGCAGGCGAACTGACGCTTTTCTCGTTGCGCTCGCAAGGAACTGAACCTTTCTTCCACTCCCTTGTCAACTCGATGCAAACTTCGATTCCAATCTTGACGGCCTCGATGGAGGTATACCGAATAGATCCTAGTGTCAGATCTGAAATTGCAAAAGCGCTGGATCCAGGCCGAGAAGCTACGAAAGTGAGTCAAGTTTGCCTTTTAGTAACAGTTTCACTCTCTGACTAACTCTCCCTTCTTTACGATTTACAGCAACTTGATCTACTCTATGTCTTGCTATTAGCTCGTGGAAGACTGGTCACCTTGCTGAGACCGAAGAAACATTCGATTCATCCAACCGACCTTCACCTCCTCTTGTCGACGATCTACTCTTCCTCTCCTCGAGCTCGATCTAAACTTCCACAGAACAGTGCCGAATCTTCCGGTATCGAACATGAAGCTAGTGAGGATCCGAATCTCGAGGATGACGAAGCAACAAGATCGTCTCCTCTGACCGAGCCAGGCTTGGAGTCGTGGTTACCTATCTGCCTCCCTCGGTTCAATGCGAAAGGGTTCCTTCACGCTTACGTATCATTTCTTGCCCCGACTTCAACCTCCTCCCCGAGTTCAGCCTCAACAGCCGGAGGAGGTATCGGTTTGGTTCTGCTTTCTTCGGATCGAGAGGGCTTCTTAGGAGTTAAAGAAGCTGCAGAAGGCATCAAGGAGAGATTGTTGAGTACGAGTGGGACAGGGGGAGATCTCGTCGTGTCAGCTGGATCGAACGGGAGGAGTAAGAACCGAAAAGGAGGGAAAGCTGCAGGTGGACTCGTTCACGAGATCGAGAAAGCTCGGGTGCTTCAAGAATACTCTCTTGGTTAGTACTTTCTCCGTATCACTCAATAGACCTTCTTCCACGTGCTGATACCCTACTCGACAGTCGAACTCGCCATCCCTGGTCTTCGACATTTCGTTTACAAATCCCGTACACTGGTACAATCTACGAGGCCTGCTTGGGAAGGCGATTATCGCAACATGAATGATCGGTATCGGTTAGTTCAACATCACTAAGCTCTTCCTCGCGAGACTGTACGACTGACTGCAACCACTGGACTCAGATTGATCACGCTTTATCAGCAACTCTCAGATTCTCTACATCCTCGACCCGCACAGAGTGGCACACCTGCGAAGAAACCTGCTCAAGTACAATACCTACGCACTGCGCAAGAAGCTGTTCTCGGTTGGGTAAGCTCAGAATGACCTTTGATCATTCTCAGCTCAAATCGCTAATTCACAATTATCGTTGTTCTGTCGCAGTCGACTCCTCTGTTCGAGCTCTACGTCGCCACTTCGCCTCTCTTACCACATTCAGCCGTCGTGTCCGCTGCCAAAGGAGTGAGCAAATGGGTCGAGAGAGAAGAACAGAAATTATTTTTGACGAGTAGCCCGTCATTTTAGACTTTTTGTTTCGCTTGAACTTGTTGTTGTAAATATGCATGGCTCGTTCTCTCTGGTATATACCAGACCGTCTTCATGTGATTTGTGCTGTACAACGTCGAAAGACTGTCCTCTGTAAGAGGTTCAAAAATCAATTCTCATGGTTCAACATTTCTCAACTCGAATTCATACCGTCTCTCGGCATCAAAGCACCTGTAGGAGCGATTTGTGCACACGATGTCTACTATGGGTGAGGCTCTCCTCCCTTGACCCCTCGTCTGGCCCTCGCTAACGCGTTTCATCTCGATTAGTTGAATGGTGCGTTCCGACGCGCTCTCCACTCAGTAGTACAACGTCCTGATCAGTCCTTCTGGCCCACAGTCCCCTATGCGAGCAGCTCGTTCCAGAGACCTTCATCAACGCTCACCTCGACTCTTCCTGCAAGTCCTTCCTTTCCAACTCGGCAGCTACCTCCACCTCCACCGCCTCTACCACCCTACATTCAGCTTCTATATCCTCGGAAAGTAAACCAAATGGAAAGGGCTCAGGGAGCGGGAAAGACACGGCGAAGAAGCGCAAATTGGATTCCGAAGCTCCACCTCAAAACTCCTTTTCCAGCTCTCCTTCGCTCTCGAGACAGCCTGCTCTCGCTTCAACTTCTTCAGCTTCGTCAAATAAACGACCTCGGCCTCCTCCAGTAGCTTCCAGATCGAGATCGCAAACAACTACCTCGAATCTCAACTCCGCGAGACCTCTTCCAGATCTCGTTCGCCCCAAAACGCTCGACGATCTGATAGGACAAGAGCATTTGCTCGCAGAGGGGATGCTACTTAGAGGTCTCGTTGAAAGAGATAGAGTAGGGAGCTGTCTTTTCTGGGGTCCACCCGTAAGTTTTGATTGTCGTTTCGAGCTTCGAGGCAAAGACATGAAGCTGATACTGTTCCCCACTACACTGATAGGGTACCGGAAAGACTACTATAGCGAGAGTGATAGCAAAGACAACTTCGAGCATCTTCAAAGAGGTAAGAGATTCCTTTCCAACACCGATTCAGTAGTTTCGCAGTCCACTGAAATTATCTCCCTCGATAGCTCTCGGCAACTAGCGCGTCAACCGCAGAACTACGGAAAGCGTTCGAAGAAGCTACCAACGTACTCAAGCTGACCGGCAAGAAAACTGTATTGTTCATCGATGAGATACAGGTAGGTTTTTTATTCTTCTTCCGCAAATTCGAACATTCCTGAGAGCTAAACCCTTCTGAAATCGGTAGAGATTCAACAAAGGCTTACAAGATCTGTTCCTTCCCGTTGTCGAATCAGGATTGATATCGCTCATTGCTTCGACAACCGAAAACCCGTCTTTTCGAGTCAACGGAGCTCTCCTCAGTCGGTGTCGAGTTTTCGTGCTCGAGAAGCTAGGAGAAGATGCTGTATATCGCATCCTTCTCCGAGCTTTGCGGGTACTCAAAGACTCGAAGGAGGGAGGCGAGACAGCTTCAGACGGTAAAGGGAAAGGGAAAGAAGTCAAGCGCGAGGAAGATCAATCTGATGTACACTCAGCATCTACAAAACTGCCTTCAAAGAACTCACCTGTCGACTCTGCTCCAATCCCGAGCTCGAGCTCTCATCCGACCCTCGACGAAACGATCCTCTCAAACTATCCCTCGCTCGACTCTGAACTCCTTCGGTTCTTGGCAGCTGCAGCAGACGGAGATGCTCGGGTAGCACTATCCTCTCTAGAACTGGCTCTGTCGGCTACGAAAGATGGGACAACAAAAGTTGATCGAGAAGAGTTGAAGAAAGGACTCCGGAAAGCTCATCTGCAGTATGATCGCAACGGAGGTGAGTATGCTCGACTTCGTCCGAAATTAACCAGGATGGCCTTCGATCGACCGAGGACGAAGCTGATCGTTTTCTTCGTATTCCTAGATCATCATTACGACACGATTTCCGCTCTTCACAAATCAGTTCGAGGAGGAGACGCGAACGCAGCTCTCTACTGGCTCGCTCGAATGCTCGAAGGAGGAGACGATCCTCTATACGTAGCACGTCGTCTGATCAGGATGGCGAGTGAAGATATAGGTCTTGCGAATCCTCAACTCTTGACGATGAGCGTGAGCGCTTATCAAGCGACACAACTGATTGGAATGCCTGAATGTGATGTGAGTCTTCCCCCGTCTAGAGTCTTTGCCACAGCCTAACTCGTTCTCATCGCAAATAGTGCATTCTAGCTCAAGTCGTCGTGGCTCTCTGCGAATCTCCGAAATCAATTCGAACCTACTCAGCCTACAGGCAAGCGAAAGCTCTCGTCAGAGACACCGAGAATTATCCAGTTCCTTTACATATACGCAACGCCCCAACTGGGCTGATGAAGCAATTGGGATACGGACGAGATTATCGGTAAATTCTTCTCATTCTTTTTTCCCTTTACTAGCTTCTTCTCGTGTGCTCGCTGACTCACTCTCTCGAACACGATCAGTTACAATCCAGGATTCGCACATCCAGTGCACCAACCTTTCTTGCCTCCCGAATTACTCGCGAATCCAGCTACGAAATTCTTGCGAGACGATGACAGTCTCGAAGGTAAAACAGTCGACGAAGCTGCTCTGAGGGAATGGGAAGAAGAAAATCTTGGTGGTGGAGAGAGATGGCAAGGCCGGCAAGAGATGGAAAGGAAATTACGAGAACTGGATACTGCAGCTCTCAAGTTGTGATTCTCGCCTCAGTCAAAGGGAGAAACTGCAAAACTACCTATTATTTTCAATTTTGAAGCGAACTTCTCACATCTAGACGTATGGCTCGAAAAGAGACTGAAGATGATGAACGAATTCTATTTGAGCGAATTTATTGGGATTTGACAGCTTGAAGAGACTCTTTGAGGGCTGAGAGAATCTTCTCAGCATCTGCAGGCCTCTCGACGACAGAGACTCCCATGTGACCTATAACGATGCAATGTCACGATACCGAGTCAGTTGAAAGGCGATATTGTGGAAAAGAGACGATTTGATCAACCCACCGAATCGAATGTATTTGGTCTTGATCTCTTTATGTAAACCTCCCGCGATGACGATACCGCGCTCGGCGAGAGCACCGATGAGTTTGGGGGGCTCAACTCCTTCAGGAACGTAAACTGCGGTCATCCCGTTCGCGCAGGCGTCTTCTGAAAGTGCGACAGTTTTGAAACCTAACGAAGTAACTTCGGACCTGAACTTCTTGGCAGCTTCTCGGTGAAGTTTGAATCGATCTTGAAGCGAGACGGGACCGGAAACGATGTTCTTGAGAGAAGCTTCGAGAGCGTAAATCAAGTTCTGAATAAAGGTGCAAATTTTTGAGCATTCGTTCGCTTCAAAGTAGGTCGAGTAAGAGAGAGAGAGAACGTACGACAGGAGGAGTAGCAAAGTAAGCGGGAGTTCCCTTCTCATAGCTCTCCATCACAGGTTGCCATCTCTTGAGGTTCGCATAGTAGTTGGGAATAGGAGATTTGCGAGATTCTACGGCCTGAAGAGACCTTTGAGAGAACGCGGTAATGGAGACTCCGGGAGGGACACTGATACCCTTTTGCGAAGCGCCGACGACCTTTTTCGAATTTTCGCCAGAGAAACGAACGTTAGTTTTCCCGCTTCATAAACAGTAATCGATGCAGAAGGCAAGTTTACGTACGACATCGATGTTCCAATCGTCCATCCTAATCTCTTCAGAAGCGACGGCGCAAACTCCATCGAGAACGACAAGAGTTTCAGGAGAGACTCGCTTGACGAGTTCTCCGATCGCCTTGGCGTCTGAAAGAACACCGGTAGCTGAAACCGAGAGAAAAGGCAGAGTCAAGATCGATCGAGAGAGAGTGAGAGAGAGAAAAGGAGACGGACAAGTATCGACATGAGTAAAAGTCAAAACTTTGAATTGATCTTTCTTTAAAGCTTCCTCTACTTCCTTCAAATCCGGTCTACCTCCAACCGGTGCTTTAACTTGAGTAACTTTTCCACCATAAGTTTCGATACAATCGGCGAAAGCATCCGCGAAGTAACCACAGTTGAGTACCAAAGCTTTCTCTCCTTGTTCCAACAAGTTTGCGGCTACGATATCCCAACCGAGAGTACCGGATCCAGCGATGACGAAAGGTTGTCCCTTTTCAGTGTAGAGGAGAGTACGAAGCATCCTGATGCAGTCTCCGAAAACGGGAGCGAATACGGGAGAGACATGCGACATTGAAGGGTGAGCGTTTGCGAGAAGTACTTCATCGCTGACTTCGACGGGTCCAGGTACCGATAATAGTTTGTGATCGTCTTGAGTCCAGGATGACATGTTACTGTATCGAAAGAGAGGAGAGAGAGAGAGCGAAGTGGAGGTGGGGAGAGGAAGAAAATGAGAGAGATAGGGATGGAAGGGATCAGTCTCTGTTCCAGCGAAAGGGTAGAGAATGCACTTACTTTGTGAAGTGTCTATAAGTGATTAAAAGTGAGGGAGAGAGAAAGAGGGAGAGAAGAGGGGAAAGCGGAACGATTCGTGCCGGAGAAAAATGGACTTTTCCTCTTCGATTCTCCTGAGCCGAACACTCGATGCCTAAACAATCTAATATTCTAGATAGAATTATGCACGAAAGACAGGATTTATCAAGAGAGAGAGAGAGAGGATTGTTTTCCCTCGAACACGACAACCCTCTCTCTCTCTCTTTCTCTTCAAACTTCTTTCGAAGAACTCCACCTTCCATCCTCGAAGACTGCGATTCGTCGTTACTACACAGATGATTCCTTCACGGTTTCATCACTTCTCTTCACGACGGGGTCAAGGTCCGAGTCTTTCACCAATCAACTCAGCTAATCTCCCAGAAGGAGTAATCGACAACTCTCGATAGCGGGCGCCACCAGCAAGATCTCATTCAATCTGCCCTCTCTCTATTCCTACTATTTCCTTTTCACCTCGACTCGCAAGGACCGACCCCCTCCTTTTTTATCGACTCGTCCTCTCTTCCCTTTTTTTCTTGTTCAAGCCGGGATTGGCAGTGAGCGCCTTCACGCTTTTCCAACTAGGCCGAGTACTCTGTCCAAAGACGTTCTTCGTTGAACTGAGGGCACCTCGAAGGAAATCAAGAGAGGGAGGGTTCGAGTCGATTTGGGAGTTGAAGCGATGTTCAAAGTTTGGAGGATTCAGCAGATAGAGACGAGGTTGGGAAGCGCCTCTGGTTGGTACGGGTCTCACTCGTTCTTCCTAGTCAAGAGGAGGTAGCCCTCATCTCGAAGAAACCTTTAGAGGGCCTTATTTCCCATTAAAGCGTTTCTCAATCGATTCGGGGGTGAGGAGTGGAGACACCGTTTGAGTGCAATTCGCGGTAATCAGAGGAGATGCACCTCTAGCTCTGATCAACTCGATTCGGACTACTCTCGTGGGATGGAATATTGGAGAAATCCTTCTTTTGAAAGTTTTACAAAAAAAAAGTGATGATTACTTTCGATTCTCTCTTCCTCTCCCTCCAGTGGTTTGGCTGTCTGAGCTCGAAGGCGGGACGTTATACGAAGCGAGTCGAAAGGCTTGCCCCGATATCTGATTTTTTTTTCTCTTTCGAACTGAAAAGTTTCTCGAATTTTGTAGATTGCTTTCTCCCAACTTGTAATAGGAAGCTTCATTCTCCCTCTACTCTGTACTCTTCGTTATTGCCGCACTCTCGTGAGAATTCTTCTTTGCCGCTCGATCAAGTTGCAAGTTGTTCTCGTGCGAAAACAATATTGTGAATCGCAAAACTATCGCAACGGCTCTCTCTCCCTGCCGGCATCGTTCGCTCACCTACTCGTGGAGAGCACTGCCACTTGACGCAGTCTTGCGAGTGGCAACACCCTTCTCTGCGAAAAGACTGCGTTTCGCAACGAGAAAGAGTCCCTTTTTGTGCGAAGGGGAATGTCGGATTCAGGACCGTTTCAGTCAGGGGCTCCGCAAAAAAAAAAGAGTGAAAAAATGATCGAGACAACACGCTGTTCACTCCCATTTTGAAAAAACAAATTAACGGTTACTGTACTCTATCCTCTCCCTCCCTCGTTTCTTCTGTCACCTAGTCGACCTCTCTAGACCTCTACGACACTTCCCAATCATTATCGCCAAGGAAGACCAAGCGAAAAACAGGTAGCGGAGTAAAGGAGACTGTGCTTCGATCAGTGGTTGTTGATAGACTTTCCTCTTTCAAAGACTCAGTATTTCTCCTTGCTTCTCGTTTGTATTCTGGTTCAACGGTCTAATAAGGTGAGTTCTGTACCCCACCTCCTTCGGGTGTGCAGTCGCTGACACGATAAGAGTTCGTGTCCAAATTAGGCCGTCTCCAAAAAAAAGTTACCGACCAGATGTCTTCAGCCTACTCCCTCCTACCTAGATCCCCTTCAGATTCACCACGACGTATATCAGTCCAGTCCATCCTTCCACCAGCAGTCACTTCATCTTCTAAAACTCGACCTCTCGCAATTTTCTTTATCGGAACTCTCTGTTTCTTCGTATTCCTCTCCGTCTCACCTCTCTCTTCGGCTATCGCACCAGATTTCTACGTGCGGTTGACTTCAGGAGGAGGATTGATCGCGAAACCGTTCAGGAAGGAAGGGTTGAGTGAGAAACTCTACAAAGAATTGAAAATTATAGATCACCGGTCTTTCGTACTACGACCGATAGAACGTCCTTATGTACAAGATAGAACACCACTAGACGAATTACCTTGGAAGGAGGAGGAGTTGTTACCACCACCGAGCAAAACTGGAGGGTGGTTATCGAATTTGATTCCTTCGAAACGAGAACCGGACGAATACGAATCAGTTGGATTGATCAGAGGAAGGAGAGATTTGGATCCTCTACCGGTTCACTCTATCGAGGCGTTCCCTCGTAAAGTAGATTTGACGAGAGGACAAGGGGGAGTCGGGCAAGAAATCAGTTCGTTGGATCGGTTCATATTTGGTTCCGTAACTACTACGAAACGAGCGAAACAGATGACGAAGCTTTGGACGAACTGGATGGTCCCGAGAGGTGATCAAGATCAATCTCAACCGGCTTGTTTAATCTTGTTGAGTCGGGAGGAGAAACGAGAAGATATAGAAGAATTGGAGATCGTTTTGAAGAACAGAGGATTGCCTTGCGTTCTGAAGCAAAGTGATCACGAACGTTACGAAGTCAGAGTTATGAGTATGATCAAAGAGATGAAGGATTATGCCGATACGCTGGAGTGAGTGTTTTCTTTTTCCCTCGTTTCAAGCTCTCAGTGACTAATCGAAATCTTCTCGACAGTCGCTCTTTCGATTGGTTCGTATTCGGTGACGAGTGAGTATCTCTACCTGTCTCTCTCTCGAGTTCAGCCATGTACTAACTCTTCTCGTTCTCAACCTCCTCTAGCGACACTTTCTGGGTCGATTACCGAGCTACTTTACGGATGCTCTCAAAGTATGACCCTCGAAAAGAATGGTTCGGTGAGCCACCGCTTCTCTTCCCCTCCTGCTCGACGAGAAGAACGCTAACGAGGTGTAATCTCTGGTCTGTTGTAGTTGGAGCCGCTAGTGAATCGCAAGAAGCACTCGGTTAGCCCTTTTTCTTCTCTCCTAGTCTCTCCTCTCTCTACAGCTTCTGACAGTCTAATTCTCGATTCGTAGGTATGTTTGGTAGAATGGCGTTTGGAGGAGCAGGAGTTTTCGCCTCGAGACCTTTACTCGATAATATGGCGAACCGATGGCCTGAATGTTACGATCAATTCAGAAACGTATTCGGTGGAGATGAGATGTTGACGAGGTGTGCTGCGCTCGCGAAAGGTGTGGAGAAAGATGAAGTGACGGTAAAAGAAGCTGGATTACATCGTGAGTTTTGATTTATCTAGCGCCAACGACTTTCTCCTTTTGGATAGCCTGTTCATTCTCTGATATTCAATTTGTTGAACAGAGTTCGACATTCCTGGAGATACGACCGGACCTATGCAGTACGGCTGGCCAGTTCTGAGTTTACATCGTACGTTTTCCCTCATTCGTGCGACATATTCGTCTCAAACGCTTCAGCCCAGTTTGACATCGATCTTCTCCGTCCTTATAGATTATCTCGGAGGAGGCTGGGTCCACCTGTTCGGATACGGTACAAATCGAACCGATTTCGAACAAATCCAAATCTTGCAACGAGTCGCACCTTTCCTCGGAGGTGACAACCTGTTCAAACGCTACGTTTTCGGAAATGGGAAATGGCTCCTTGTGAACGGCTACAGCATCACTTACTTTGAGGAACCATTGAAGAAAGAGGATTTGAGGTCGATGGTTAGTTTCCTTTTCGTTTCGCTCTCACGTTCCGAATAGAATACTCACGTTTCTTCTATGATCACAGGAACATACTTGGTATGTCGACTACCCTCTCATTCTCGAGGATCGTCCCGGAGTTCCCGAGAGACATGGACCAGGTCCAGCGAAACAAACTTTCTACATTGTGAGTTGATCTTTCTTCCCTTCTTTGCGCTCTCGATGGTCCGTGACTGACGAGATGCAACTCTTCGTCGACGTTCTTCCAGGACGACATCGTGAGCCTTTTCTACCTTGAACCGTTCTCACAATCGAAATCGAACTGACACCCTGTTGTGCTTCGTAGGAAACGACTTCTGACAAGAACGCAGTCTTTACTTATATTCAAGCTGATTCTTGGGATGAAAATAGTAAGTCCGACTCAAACGTTTTCATGAGAAGAGACTCGAGAATTGACCTAGAGTTTTCGTTTCTTCAGTGAAACTCGAAGATCGAGTGAAACTTCAAGTGTATTGGGACGGGGATCGAACTGTACATGCTCGATAGAGCATAATGGAAACTGTGAGAACGAAAAGTATGTTGTAGCGAGTACTGAATCAGAACGTTATTATCAATTTATCTTTCAAGGTTTTTGTTGTCTTTATCAATCCCCTTCTCCATCATCATATCTCTGTCTTTGCCTAGATATAGATTCATTCTGATCTGTCATACTATTCCTTCACCTCCTTCTGTGATTGACTAGCTTTCGAGAAGTACGCGACAAAGCTCCAATTCTCCCTCGAGAACAACATTCCACTTGATCACTTTCTTTCCCTCTCTGACCCTTCCTCTCTTCTCGCTACCTTCTGTACCGTCTTCGCTGGTCGATACCACTTTCTACCCACTCTCTTCTTCGCCCACTCAGTCTCGCTCTCTTTCTCGTTTCCTCGATGTTCTCGAAACTCTTCCCTCTTTGCACGTTCGTTCTCCTCCTTCTGACCGCGACCTGGTGAGTACTGTACCAGCTCTACTCCACCTTGAACCGCGGGTAGGTAACTGACGCGTTATCTCGGATTCATAGTAACGCTGAGCGTTCTAGTCCTCACCGACTCGACTCTCTCTCGAAACGTGCACTCTTCGAGCCGAGCTCGAATGTGATGAAACGCTCTTTGCAGGAGGTGAGAGTTTCTTCAAGGACATGAGAAGGGGCGATTCGATCGAGCTGAATCGTGCTACTCGTCGCTTTTGCTGAAACAGACTCGTTCTCAAGATCTAGTCTCTCGTGATGATGCAGGCGACGACGATGGATTCAATCGTACTCCGTTCGACCGTGAGTAGTTTGTGCACTTGCTTCCACCCACTCGTAGTCGAGCTTGACTCGTTTGTCGGGACTGACAACAAATCTTTCTCGGAATTATTACACTGACTCTTGTTTTATCCGATTCTCCTCCCTCCCCTATGGTATCGATAGTCTCGTTGATCGAGAAACGACAAACTGGAGTGTCACCGAAAGAAGTTCCGGGAGATTCCAACCCTGTTCCTAAACCTCAGAACTTGAACAATTTGGGAGATTCTGCTCCTCTTTCAGGCGAGGCGAATGGTGTGCCTCTCTCTCTTTCTATACATTTTCGACGTCCCTGAGACTGATCGATTGCGTTCATTGATAGGTGCTATGACTCCTTTCAAGAAGCGTTCTTCTTCGACGACTTCAACTTCGAAGACTTCAAAAGAAAAACGTTACCCTCACCCTCACCCTATCCCGGAACCTTACCAACTCAACGAGATCAGTCATCTACTAGCTACACGTGGAAAAGCAGATGGATCTATCGAATACTTCTAAGGTACAAACGAACGAACGAACGATTTTCCTCTGGAAAGCTTTTCTCGTGGACGTTTTGCAATTTGTTCTCGTCGAGCTGGTTTACTCGACTCTTTCTCACACGTTCTCTGTAACGAGCTGATTTTACATACCTATTTCGTGAGAAAACTCAACAGAACCCCTTCGACTGCCAAATTCGAAGCCAAAACTTCGATCGCAAGACAGACTCGGAGAGAGAGAGCGCCGAGCTCTATCACCGTCGCGAGGTTTCGAGAATTCTTCTTCGAGCTCTCTCCCACTTGCCCTTCCGTATCTCTTCTAGGAGGAAATAGAGCCTTTCACGACTTGGAAGCCTTCGCAAAATTTCCTCGACCGGAAGGAAAACCACTCTCGAATTCCTTCAGAATCGACGCTTGCCGATTCTCTCTTCTCTGGCATGCGTTTGGTAGGAGCTTTTCTGCTTGCTTTTCTGGCAACAAGAAGCAAGACGAAGCAGGAGAACCTTTTGAACTGCGAGAAGGAAAAAAATCTTCCCAATCGTCTCGGTGTTTCTATTTCTTTTTCAAACGTTAAAAAAGTCTTGAAAGAGAATCACGATCCACAACACCAAACTCTCTATCTTCTCCACCTCTCACAGAGACGACTGGTCAAAAGACTGTATGTTCAATGGTGGAGGAGGAGGTTGGAAACCTTCAACAACTTTCGTTGCTACTTGTTTGATCGTCTCGTAAGCATTGATATCCATCTTTCTCTCCTCTTCTTCTCACTTCCTGACATTGTCCCCGCACAACAACTAGTTTGTTCTATTACCTTTATTCCTCCTCCCTTACAACAACCACAACAGCAACAGTTGATAGTATTCATTCTCGAACAAGACTTTCTTCTTCTTCTTCTCGATCGAGAGGAACTGGCTCAATTTATGATTTACCTGGAACTCTCTCGACTCACTCTCACAGGTTAGATGGAAATTCAACTGGAGATCCGATACCAGTTTGGAAACCTTTCCTCGACCTCGACAACCAAGACGAGAACTTGTCTCTTCCTGAAGATCATGGTAGATTATTAGAATCTCTACAACTCTCGGTAAGGAACTCTTCCACCACAAGTCAATCGACAGGGAGAAGAATCATTGACCCTCTAGGAGAAGAACATCGGGAGGAGGAAGTTTCAGTTGAAACGATTTTGTTTTTCGGAGATTCAAACGAAAGAGGAATAGTAGATGAATTGTGTTTGAAAATTGGAAGGATTTGGCCAAGAGTAGTTTCTACTAAACGACCACCTGAAAAATCAGAAATGTGGCATTCAGATTCTCATGTTTGTGAGATCGAGTACCAAGGAGACAAGGGGAAGAGGAGGAGGAGGATGTTGAGATTAGTTAGTTTCATGAGTTATGGAGTTTTGATTGAGAAAGGTAGTGAATTGTGGGAAAAGAAATTGGAACTGGATAAAGGACCTTGGTCAATCGAAGAGAGGATTGAATTAGCTAAAAGATTCTTGGATGAAATGGGTTGGAACAAGATTGATTTGATCGTTTTCAATTCTAGTGAGTCTCTTCTTCTTTCTCCTCTTCTTACGAACGATAGTACTGATCATTACGACATGCGTGTGTGTGTATTAGATTTATGGGATTTAATGTATCTACACGACACTCACTTGAAATTGAAAACTCCCTACGAATTCTCTTTATCCCCTTCAACTCTCAATACCTACATTTCTAGATCAGTTGTCGCCCTCTCGAAACTTTTAGAAACTTTCCCAGAGACTGAAAAGATTAGTTTGAGAACTCTACATCCTCTACATCCAGGTCGTTCAGTGATCGATTTTTTCAATTCTAGAAGAGTAGTTCAAATCAATCAAGCGATTTTAGAAATCCTTTATAGAATCAACCATCACAACGAATTAGAGAGGGAGAAAGAAGTAAGGTTGTTAGATCTAGGTAAAGTATTAGAAGGTTGGCCTACAACTACCGATCCGAAAGGTAAAGTTGAAAACCTTTTAAAAGATAAAGTTCATTTAGATTGGAATCCTGGATTATGGATGTATGGTGAAATGGTTTTAGATGCTCTGTATCGTTGATCTTTTCTTGTGCGTCGTTGTTTTCTTGTCTTCCTTTTGTAGCTTTGTTGTGATTATTCCTCAGGAAACGAGTCTTTGCCGAGAAGAGAACCGAAGAAGCGGTATAAGAACGACTTTGCTCGCGCTCGACAGGAATTACGAGAGCGGTCAGAGCGTTGTTCAGAGCAGTAGAGCGTAGATTTGTGGGAAAGTGAGAGAAAGGGAATCAAAAGAGATGAAATCCAAAGATTTCTCGACTTCGAACTCCACTCCATCTACCAACTATATACTCTGCCCAACATGGTGAGTAACTCGTTCAATAGTCTCTAGAACTTTTCCACTGACTCGATAGTACTCTCTCTTAGCGTCCCATCATGTTATCAGGACATGAGCGATCTCTCACTCGTTCGTTCTCTCTTTCTCATCTCTCTCTTCTCTCCCAACTAGAACGTGTCCACTGAACAAAGTCTATCCTGTATGTAGAGATCAAATACAACGCGGAAGGAGACTTGTTATTCAGTTGTTCAAAAGATCACGTTATAAACGCCTGGCACTCTCACAACGGAGAGAGGTTGGGTACTTATGATGGTCACAACGGTACAGTTTGGACTATTGATGTAGATTGTAAGTTCTCTCTCTCTCTATCTTCTTTGTTCAGAGAGAGTTTGGCAAGAGCCCTTTCTTCCACTCTCTCGAGGCTCGGTATACTGATCCTTTCAGCCTCGTACTCGATGTCTCGATGTTATTCTAGCAACTTCAACTTATTTGGTTTCAGGATCTGCCGACAACGCCTTGAAACTTTGGAACGTTCAAACTGGACAATGTCTCTTCACTTGGGAGTTCCCTACGGCAGTGAAAAGGGTTCAATGGTCAGAAGACGATTCAAGAGTTTTAGCCGTCACTGAGAAACGTATGGGTTACCCGGGAGGAGTTTCAGTTTTCAAAATCAATCGAGAAGAACCTTCGAACCAATCTAAAGAACCTCAATTCTTGATCAAACCTTCAGGTTCGAAAGCTACGGTCGCCGCTTGGTGTGGTTTGGATGAATTCATTGTAACGGCTCATGAAGATGGTACTCTCAATTTATGGGATACTGTAAATTCTTCTCTCTCTCTCTTTTTTTTCATTTCTCGAATCACCTTTGTTTCTAACCCTACCACCTTCTCTCTTTATAGGAGGAGGGATACATCTTCTTTGACAAGGAAGAGAGAGGTCACTCTGGATTGATTACCGATCTTCAAATGTCTCCAGATGGAACTTATTTCATTACTTCTTCAAAAGACAAATCTTCAAAGGTCAGCTCTCACTCCCTCAATTGCTCTCGAGACATCTCGTTGACTCACTCGAATGATTTGAATAGATTTGGTCAGTAGGACCTCACAAAGGACCTTCAGGAGAAGAAGAATACCTAACTTTGATCAAAACTTACACTGGAGAACCTCCTTTGAACTCTGCCGCGATCGTGCCCGGTAAACCTTACGTCCTAATGGGAGGTGGACAAGAAGCTATGAACGTTACTACTACCGGTGCGAGACACGGTCATTTCGAAGTTAGGTTCTTCCACAGGGTGTTTGAAGAAGAAGTCGCGAGGGTTAAAGGTGGGTTCGGACCTTGTAACACGGTGGCGGCTCATCCTCAAGGTAAAGGTTACGCTATCGGGGGAGAAGATGGTTACGTTCGTTTACACGCTTTCGATCCTGATTGGTTCACTGCTGTCAGTTTTTCTTTATCTCACTTCTCTCTCTGTCGTTGGATTTTATACTGACTCTCTTTCTCTCTGAGAAATAGAAACCTTACGGAACTCTCGAACCTGAGGATTAAAAAAAGCAGAAAGGGAGGAAGGGGGGAGGAACTATGAGAAATTGTTATATTTTCTCTCGCTTGTCTTTTTTCGCAATTCTTCCTTTTTGTTTCCTTTTTTGCTACTGTAAAATCTGTACTTTGATTTATCGGGTCTGACACTTTCTGGCTGAACAGAGAGAAATTAATTGTCAGAGCGAGAAGTCGCTCGCTCGTCACGAATTCTTGAGTTGCTACCTCTCACTCTCACTCTTTCGTCTCTCGCTCTCGCCAATTCAACGACCGATTCAACGAACTTCTCTCTGCAAGTCAACTATACGACTCGACTGGAAAAGCGCGCAAAAGAGATAGTTTAACTGTCTAACACGACGACAACTCTCTCCTCTCGATGAATTCACTACCATCACCTTTACCGCTACCCGAAGGAGGAGGAGGAGTAGGCTCTTTGCTATCATCAAAGAAGAAGAACCGTAACAAGAAAGGGTTATTACTCGGTTCAGAATCTGCCAAACCTGGTACTCTCTCTGGAACTTCAGCTGCTTCTCTACTCAACAAACCTATACAAGTAACTGGTTCTTCGAGAGCAACAACCTCGAGAAGTTCACCTCCTTCTTCTGCTACTTCTTTGTTACTACTCCCCACTACTCCGAAAACCGCTTCAACTTCAACAACTTCATCAAGTACAACCAGTACGAGTAGAGATAGTAGAGATAGTTTGGGAGGTTTAGAATTGGGAGTAGAATTCAAATTGGATTTGAGGAACGAAGATTTAAAAGTTTTATCAGAATTAGGTTGTGGGAATGGGGGAACGGTTTCGAAAGCTTTACATTTACCTACCAAAGTTGTAATGGCTAAAAAAGTAAAACTTGTTATTTCCCTCTCTCTCTACTCTCTCCTAGTAACGAAAGAAGAGCTGATACTCTTCAAGTTTTTGTTTAGGTAGTACATATAGCAACTTCTTCAAACACTAGGAAACAAATCTTGAGAGAGTTACAAATCATGCACGATTGTAGTTCACCTTTTATAGTTTCATTCTACGGTGCCTACTTGCAAGACCCTCACATCTGTATGTGTATGGAATTCATGGACAAAGGTTCGTTGGACAATATTTATAAAAAAGTTGGACCTATCCCTGAACCGATCCTAGGTAGGATCGCGTTGGCAGTAGTAAAAGGTTTAACTTATTTATACGAAGTACATAAAATCATGCACAGGGATGTCAAACCTAGTAACATCCTTTTGAATTCTCTCGGACAAATTAAAATTTGTGATTTCGGAGTTTCAGGTGAATTGATCAACAGTGTAGCGGATACTTTTGTTGGTACTTCAACTTATATGTCTCCCGAGAGGATTTCGGGAGATCCTTACACGGTTAAATCGGATGTTTGGTCTCTAGGGATCACTTTGGTAGAATTAGCTATAGGTAGATTCCCATTCTCTTCAGATGATGATGATGACGATGATGATGATGAGGAATTGTCTTCCGAGGAAGACGGGGCAGGAGTAGTAGCAGTAGAAGGAGGACTTGACAAACTTTCATTACTCGATGGAGTAGCAGAAGAAGCAGAAGATTTATTGGCAGAGTTGGGCGAAGATACTTTATCACCTAGTAGACCCAACAAGAAGAGGGAAAGTATAGCTTTGGCGGAACAGAAACGTTTAGAGAAACAAAGACAGAGACGACAACCACGGACGACAACAAGGACGACTACAACTAGAAAGAAGAAGAAGAAGAGTGGAGTATCTTTAGCAGGTTCAGGACATCAAATGTCTATATTAGAATTACTTCAATACATTGTCAACGAACCTGCACCTAGATTACCCTCTGGGAAATTCTCGATCGAAGTAGAAGAGTTCGTCAACGCTACTCTGAGGAAAGAACCGGTTGGTTACAACGTTAAAAAGAAAGGACCTTTACCTAAAGAGGTTGCTAGACCTACTCCTAAAGAATTATTAGAATACCCTTGGTTAGTACAATCTGCGAACTCAGATACCGACGTAGAAGCTTTCGCAAGATCTATTCCAAACTGAACAAACCTTTTAATCTTTCGCAAATTTCCTTTTTCTGTCGTTTTTTTCTGTTCTTTTCTGTAATCCTCTGTTTCGTGATACCCCCTCTCTGTCTTTTCTTGCTTCCTTCCCTGACGATTGAAATTTCGAAACTTGAAACTCTGTGAAACGATGACCGAATGAATCGAGAGTTGGATGAGAAATCCCCTTTTCTCTCTCTCTTCTTCTTCTTCCTCAACTCCATTCTATGCCATCTCGTCTGACCTCATATTTCAACCTATCTTCCCGAATCACTCCATTACATGTCGTAGCCTCTTTAACTTCTTCAGCATTATCAATTTCATTCCTAGTATTCATTTCTTCAACCACTCCTTTCTTACTCTCCAACTTTTCTCGTATCCCTCCGAAAGAGATAGGTAGTATAGTAGCTAGACTAGTATTCGTAGATGAGTTGACTGCATTAGGGTTGTATTTACCGATCGGTACTCTGATGGATTTAGATTCGGTAGGATTAAAGAAAGTTACTTCGATAGGTTACTTGTTCGTTGGAACGGGTTTGATAGGTTATGTACAAAGTAAAGAAATTTGGCAATTGGTTCTCAACAGGGTCGTATTCGCTGTGAGTGTAAAAAACCTCTCTTGCTCGAGATGAACCTCAAGTGGGGAAAGGAGAAACAACTGCTAATCTCGATTAGGAATCGAAGGCAGGAGCTGCTGCTTTGGTAGCTAGTATAAGCGCGACATTGTCAAGTTTGACTCGAGTACCTAAACTAAACAAGACAGCAAGGAGCGGAAGGAATAATAATCATGAAACTTCACCTTTGTTGCAACCAGAAGAAGAACCAGTAGTAGTAGTAGTAGTAGAGAATGACAAGAGTGGTAGATTAGCTGGAATAATAGGATTCAGTAGCGGTTTAGGTGCTCTCTTAGCAGGTAAATAAAGAAAACTGAACTCCCACTTTCCTTTTTTTTCTCAAATTTCTTTCAAAGCTCAAATTCCTACCCTCACACAGTATTCGGATACCTTAGATTACCTGGTTTCATCTCCAATCACTTACCGACGTCTCGAGGTGATGACGACAACTTGGCAAGAGGATTGGTTATTACTTTTTACCTAGTAGCGGGAATTGCTCTCTTGGAAGGAATTTTCGTTTTCTTCGCTCTACCACGTCCACTTCTTCCTCCTCTCAAGAGAAGAAGATTTTCTACTTCATCGACTACTAGTAATACTACTACTATTACTAGATCGGTCAAGGGGTTCAAGACAGTTTTGAAAAAGTTAGCAAAGAGATTGGGGATGGGTTTCTTGATTGCGAAAGAGAATCAACAAGTCTCTTTGGCGTTGTTGACTAGTTTCGCGGTCAGTTTCTCGACTTTCCTTTCTCGAGAAGGAACTTCGAACTGACCCAATAGAACCTCGTGAGCGTCGATTTAGACGAGAGCGCAAGCAGTCCTTGTCACAGCTATGATCCCTTTAATCGTCAATCAGGTGAGGTCATCTACATCTCACTCTCTCATTCTCTCTCCCTCTACACACAGAAGCGCTGACTCTCGCTGTGGAATCCCGAATCGATTAGTATTTTTTAAATCACGATCTCTGCTCGAGCTCGTTTTCTCCTCCTCCTTCTTCTTCTTCAAATTTACAACCACCCTCGACGCCGACTAAACACTCTTGTCGACAAGCTTATATCCTATCTTCAATACTTTCCGGAATCGTTCAACTAGTCACCCTCGTCTCCTCCCCCCTCGTAGGAATTTTCACTTCTTCTTCGTTCCTGTCGAGTTTTTTCAAAAACCCTCAAGCTTTAGTTTTAGCTATTACTTTCTTGTTAGGTACTTTGAGTTGTATAGGGTTCAGTACCAAGTTGATCAAAGATCCAAATTCTAGATTGAATTGGTTTTTCGCGATAGGTTTGGGAATTTGTCAAGCTAGTGGTACAGTAATCAGTTTGAGTTTGTTAACTCAAAGTCGAAGTATGATTTTGAGTAATATTCAACAACAACAACAAGAAGGAGAAGAAGAAGAAGAAGAAGGAGAAGAAGAGATTTCAGAGATCGGAGGTAGTTTGGCTTCAGCTTATAGCTTTACAGGAGGTTTGGGGATTTTGACCATAGGTACTCTAGGAGGTAATTTGTTTGATAAATGGTACGAAGGAGGTCCTTTTGTCTTACTCGCTGGAGTTAATCTAGTCGTTGCATTGAGTTCTTTAAGAATTTTATTTCGCTCTCGAAGAAACGAACCAGACGAAGATGAACGATGATCATGATATATAGATTGAAGAATAACAAACGAAAGAGAAATGGAACAGAAACGATACACCTTAGGAACCCCTTTAAAGATGCGAATACAACAAAAGAGAGAGAGAGAGAGAGAGAAAATTCTATGATAATAAAGGTAAATCGATCGCTTTTGGTTCACCCCTCAACATTTCCGACCTCAATTCAGTTTCTTCCAAACTCACTTTTCTAGCAAACATTGAAATTGAACCGAAGATGTGTTCTAAATCCTTCATACCTAAACTACAAGGGTGACCGACAAATTTCTCGACCGGATGAGACCTACAAGGTCCCCAATGAACGTACATTGGAGTTCTCAACCAACCGGTCGGTGCACCAGGTTGAGCGTATTTGATCGTTGCGAAAAAGTGTTCATCCGGTACCGCCGTTTCAGTAAAGAATTCATACCATTTCGTCGAGTCTTGTCCAAAGATTGCGTATTTGACCATGTTCCTAGTTAAGACTGTCCATTGATCTCCTTTCCTGATAGGTGCTTCGTGAGGAGTACCCGACATTTTACTACAATCCTGGTTCAAACACCTAGCAGGAGTTCTCCAACAATCGGTTTGGAATTCAATCACTTCTTCTCCGAATTTACAAATCGGGGCAGGAGCTTGTCCGTTACCACCTCGTGAAAGTTCTTCCTCGTAAATGTCTAACCATTCTTGTCTCCTCGAAGCGTCTAGGATTGGCCAACTAGTTCCATCGACTAGGATCATGTTGGTCCAAGGTATCGTGGAACGTAGAGCTTGTTTGAGCATGACAATCTCTGCATCGATCATAGTCTAAATTGAATCGTCGAGAGAGTGAGAGTAAGTATGTCGACACTAATGGAGCGAGCTCGTTCCCAAAACGAAAAACAGAGAGAAAAAGAAGAACTTACGATATCTCCCCAACCTATATTCACTCTCTCGTCATCCGGAACGAATACTACGTTGCCACAAACTCCCAAACTCTCCTTGTACTTGAAGTAGAGTCCATCATCCATTTTTTTGTCTGCGTGAATCAAGAATAGATCATAAGGGTCGTAAATTTGTTCAACTAATTGCCTGGCTCCTTCCAAAGTAGTTTCTGAATGTACCATGATCAAGAATGCAGTAACGTGTCCAGGTTTCTCCCTAAGTCTAGTAGGTTTACATCTAGAGTCCTCCTCCTCCTCTTCTGGTAATGAAATTGAGACTTCTTCCTCCTTCGCTTTCCCTATTGTTTTTGTTAATGGTGCTTCCCATTGAGCCAAACCTTCTTTCAAATCTGCGGTATCTGATTTATCCAACAATTCATCTTCTAAATCGAATCTACTACTACCACTACTAGTACTAGAAGAGTGACGGTGTTGACTCCATAACAAGATTGAAATTATAAAGAACGATAACAAACAAACGTGTAACCTTCTACCTGACAACCCAAACAATCCTCTGTTCACCATCTTCTTCTTCTTCTTATTATTACTAGTTGTGGTTGATCCAGTTTGACTACTAGTAGACGTTGTTGAGGACGAAGACGAGTATTCAGGTGGAGGTGATAGAGTCGTTAAATCTTCTAAATCTTCTTCTTCCTGATCGAGGTCGTTAGTAGATAGCAGAGGTACTTCTACTTGAGAACTCCTACGCGGCCTAGCTGATGCCGACGTAGGTGGTGGTGGAAATGTTTGAGAAGACAGTTTGGAAAAAGAGAGAGAGAGTTGAAAGTTCTTTTTGCTTCCAACGCAATCAGGAGATCGAAAGAGAGAGAGAGAGAGATTCGATAGTTGGAGAGTTGGAGAACTGCTCAGATTTTTGAACGCTTCACGGACTCTTTTCGCTACCTGTACTTTGATTGACAATCTATTGTATTTGCATTTTTTTCCTTTTTCCAATCGAACCCATTTTCACAGGGAGGGAGGCGCGGAACTCCGAGCTCGAGAAGGTCGATCGATCACTTCCCCGGGTCGACGTGAAAGAACAGTTTTACCCCGAGCTCAGTTTTCTTTTTGTTCTTTTTCTTTCTCAGCTCGCTGCGCAAGGGGGATCAATTTACCCGGAGTAGACTGTATCGAGCTGTATCGTGCGTATGTTTACTGTGAGCTCGACGCGTATACTTCTCTCGCACGGTACCTCTCCGGTCCCTCTGTGAGAACGGGGATCTACAACTTGCCGAAACCGTCGAATCACAACGGTTTTCGCGGCAAAGAGAAAAAGTAAGCTTACTTTCGCTACGAACGATAAGGTCGGGACGCGCTAAAGAGAGTCTCGAAGACTCTCAATACGGCGCAGTCACAGTACATAGAGTACAAAGGCTGGAAGTGGAAATGAGGCCACAGCTTGTATAGGTTCAAAGGTAGTAAAAGAAAGGTTCTATTGTACGCTGTTACCGAAGTTTCTATAACTTGTGATCACAGTATGTACAGCGAGAGATTCTAGAATTCTAGCGAGAAGTTGGAGAAGAAGCTTCGAAGAAGATTAACGCTCGATTTTGAAATCACGAGCGAAACTCTTGGACTCGGTAGAGCCTCCGTTGCCTTCCTGCTCTGCCTTCTCCACGACTTTTTTTGTCTTCTATCGAAAGGAACGGAACCACTCACACGACCTGGGTTCTTTCTCCTTTTTCACCACGCGACTCGACTCGACTGGAAAGCGAGGTAGAAGAATGGCAGCTTACAGTTCGCTCAACAGTCCGAACCTGAACCGATCTCGTCACGCCTCTTCTCCTCGAGTCTGGCTCGCGATAGGTGGACTAGTAGTACTAGGTTTCCTGTTATGGCCATCGACAAGTTCTTCCCTACCAGACCTCTCTGAACTATCACCTTCCTTCTCGAACCACTTTCAATCTTCCTCCACTTCCTCTCTTTCACGCGTCGAACTCTCTACCGATCCAGTACCTATAGAGGAAGACGTCGTAGTACCAGGTGTTAAATGGTGGGAGGATATCTCGATCGTTTATACTTGGGTGAACGGATCAGAAACTAGCTTCTTGGAGGATAAAGCCAAAGTAACTGGAGAAGATGTCGGTTCAAACAGGTTCAGAGACGATGGATTGTTCAGGTATTCGGTCAGGAGTATCGAGAGATACCTACCGTGGCACAAGGGAGAGATCATTCTACTCTCGAGGAGGAATCACGTACCAGATTGGATGGATCTTTCTCAACCTAGGTAAGAGCTCTTCTTTCTCTCTCTCTCTCTCTCTCTTCTCGAGACTCTCTTAATCCACGTACTGATTGCTCTACGTTCATGGAGAGTAGATTTCGACACGTAGCAGTAGAAGATATCATGCCTAAAGAAAACTTTCCAAATTTCGATTCAAATGCTATCGAAGCTTACATGCATCTCATTCCTGGACTGAGTGAGCCCTTTCTCATCCTGACTGATCACTACAGACGTCTCACTGACTGACACTCGTGACCCTCCTGCCTATCAGCGAATCGATTCTTGTACTTTAACGACGATTTCTTCATTTCTCGACCTACCTCTCCCGAACTCTTCTTCAATCCGACCGGAGGAGTCAAACTATTCCGGGAATGGGACGACGTACGAGATCGAGTAGGAGAAGACGACTGGACCGTCTCTGTCAAAACTACCGGCAAACTGATCGAAGAAGCCTACGGAGCGAGACCCGCAACCTCGATTCGAGTTCCCGCCCATGCCCCCTACGCTTTCCTCCGCAACGCACTTCGAAACCTTCACGCTCACGACAAGTTTGGACCGGCGATCAGGGAATCGGTAGCTCACAGAGTTAGGTGGTCGGGAGATATCAACATTCACCTCCTCCACGCCGCTTACGCCATGTTTGACAAAGCCGTACCTTCCGACCTCACCGCCGAGATCGACGACGACCACCGAGCTCACTTTTTGGCTTGGACCGACGATTTCCCCACGAACGAAGCTGGTTGGTCAGATTTGCTTGATTCAGATTCACCTTTCTTCAACATTAACGACGAAATGGATTTGAAAGCGGATGAGGCTTTGCTGGATCTGTGGAAAAAATTGGACAAGTTGTACCCTAAACCTTCTTGGTTGGAGAAAGGAAAGATTCGTGGTATGCAAAAGAAGAGGACAATCAAGTTCAGTCAGTAAAAAAAGGTTGTTCGTTCGTTTTTTTCTTCTTCAGGCTCGATTCTCTGTACTAGGTTTCTCTCGATACACTCTTGTTTCATTCATGCCTCTCGTTACTTCACTTCACTTGTTTCTCACCTCGCATGGATTTTTTTCCTTCTTCATTCGCAATCTCTTTTCTGTAAATGGTTTCTATCAGTTCTTTCTCCCTTAATCGTGCCTATTCGCCTTTGTTCTTTAGTTGTACTCTGCATATGCAATTTGTCATCGTTCTGGAACGCATCGTCTCTCTAACAAAGTTTTCAAAGGCGAAAGTGAGAAGATCTGAATCCGAGGTTTTTGTATTTGCGAGTGTGCGAGTATTGAAACGATGTTTGTACTTCTACTTGATATCTCTATACATTCATGACGATCTTGCCGCCTTCATATCCGTCCACCGAACCAAGAGCCGTTCCCCTTCCCTGTCGACTCAGCAGAAGATTTGCCCTCTGGTTCACCTGCTGATTGTTTCTCCCGAATCATTTCTTTCCCTCTCTCTCCAAGCATGATCCCTCCAACAGGTCCTGCTCTCACACTACTGCTACTTGGGTCTCCTTCTTCTACAGAAGGTAGACTACCGACTACAGGAGCTGAAGTTCTTTGTTTTGCGGCTTTCGCGGCTTGTCTAGATTTGATCTCTGATACTAGAGCTGCCATTCGGGTGGCTTCTGCTGTTTGACGTGCTCGACATGTTTCCCTATGAATTGAGGGATAAGGCGAAGGTAGAAACCGGGGACGAAAGAGAGTCGAGGAGAGGCGAAAAAGGACAAAGGTAGAAATATGTGACAGAACGTCAGCTTCTTCAGTAGACGAGAGTCGCTATAGCCGTTACGAGATGAGTTTCAACATACCATGCACCTAGACTGGCGATTCCCCATGCTCCTACTGCCCAATTCGCTGCAGCACCAAACTCACCCATGCGATTGTTGCCTCCATTAAGCGTTCCTCTCCCTCCTCTACTGAAGATGAACCTCAAACCGCCTATCGAAGCACCTGCGACGATTCCGAACAACAAGGAAGACCTCGCACAGGGCATAGAAGGGAGCCTTTGGAGATCTTGAACTGGATTGATCGTTTTCACTGCGTCTAGTACGGTCAGCTTTTGAGGTGATGATCCTGAAGGTACTGGTGAATCTGGTAGGTCGGCTTGGAGGGAAGGAGGGACGCCGGGAGGTGGTGTAGTTGCCATGATGTAGCGATGAGGAGAGACTGAGAAAGAGGAGGAGTACGACTAGGGATGTAGGTGAGAGCGGTACGATGCTGTGGACGTAATGAATATGAGCGCTTGTATAGATGTGGCGAAATGCAGGCGATGCGGAGTGGAAGAAAGCTCTGCTTCAAAACTTTCGCTCAGAGAGTGAGAAAACTCCGTCAATCTCCTCGGAGGGCGCAAAGCCGAAATTTCTCCAGTCTCGCTGGCAGAGTATTGGATCTGTCAGTCATCCAGCTCAAAGGTTCTCGAGATACTACATTACATGTCAAAGAAGTGCATTCACTCAGTCGCGAATCACGAAATTTTTCAACTTGAAATTGCGAATCTCTCTCGACCTCTCCCATCTTCAGCACTCTACCGATCTCTTAAGAAACCGCACAAAACAGCTTCAGATAGCTACAGGGAAGACTGGCAACGCGCTGAACCTCCAACGAGCTCTCGCCGCTTGACTCAACCTTTACATCTCTCAATCCCGCATCGGCACCAGAGCATCCCTCTCGAAGGAAAGCACTCGACTAGAGGCCTCCATCTCGGTATGTATCATACATTAATCTATCGCTAGAAGGCTGGAGGAAGGGGACGGCGTTGAATTCGGCAGGAGTGCGGATTCCGCAAGACCTCTAGCTCTCCAAAGAGCCTTGCATTCGGGATTGCTTCCTCGGTAGAGACCAGGAAATGAGAATAGAGCCGCTGTGCCAGCTCCGGAGGGAAGCTGATCAGAGAAGATCACTATTCGAAAGACTATTTCTCTCGCAAGATAGCATTTTCAGCTCTTTCTCTCGTTCTCAGCTAACCTTCCTCCTTTCGTACATCGTAAACAGGATAATGCCAGCATTCCCTCAGCCGCAGTCAGGCGCCTCCCTCCTCCTTTCGTTTTCTCCCGCCACTTTCGATTCGACTGAACCCTCTCCAACTGTACTCTTACTCGGCCCTACACGTCTTTCTGCCCTACGAACCTTCGCAGCTATCGAAGCTGGCTACAGAGTCATAGTTGGCGGGCCTTCCCCTTTTCCTTCCTCATCCTCTCCTCCTACTCCTTCATCTTCGCAACAGTCCCCATCGAGCTCTTGGGATCCCGAATTACTCCATCGCCTCGGTTCACAAGAGATCAGTTCAATCCCATTCGAATTGTCAAACACTGCTTCTCGAGAAGAATGGTCAAACTGGTTCGACGAGTCTTCCCAAGCTCTCGAAGGAGTGACTCTGATCGGTCTCTCCGACACTCTCGTTTCCTCCAAGACCTCTAGACGGACTCTCAACAGCGCAGTTGCGTTCAGGAAAGAAGCAAGACGGAGAAGGTTCGTGATCAACATCGCTGATCGACCTGAATTGAGCGATTTCAGTTGGATGGTCAGTCATCGATTCGATCTCGTCTACCCTTCCTCGGCTCCGCAGTCCAACACAACGAACGGTACCAAGGAGGACGAACGGCTGAGCAAATCTCCTTTACAATTAGCGTTGACGACGAATTCCTCAGCATGTCGACTAGCGACGAGACTCAGGAGGGAGATCGTCTCGAGTCTACCGAAAAGTGTTGGAGCGGCAGTTTTGGCAGTCAGTGAGCTGAGAAAGGAGCTCAAGCGGGAACAAGAGTTGGAGAAAGACGAGAGTAACGAGATCGGAGAAGGAGACTCGGAGGAAACTGAGGGAGTTGGGTTGAATCGACCTGTCGAGCAACTAACGAGGGAGAAAAGTAGATTGTTGGAAGAACTCGCTATCTCGAAGAGGTAGGTCGTTGTCGATCTTTCCGACTACTTTCGATGTGTTTGCTGATTCGAACCGTCCTCGTTGCCAGTAACGGGAAATCGTCACCTTCAAGCAACGATTGGACTGCATCAACAGCACAACTTACTCGCATGCGTTACGTAGCACAACTCTCGGAGTACTGGCCTCTCGATCGACTCGCAACCGTCACTCTCGCATCGATTTCTGCCCCTTCTTCTCCTCTTGCAACTCCTCGTCCTTCGTCCCCTTCGCCTCTCTCTGATCCCTTCGCTTTCACGACCACTACTCCATCCACATCGTCGCATCATTCTCTCGATATCGCTCCCTTCTCTCCTCAACCTGTCAAGAGAGGACGAATTCTTCTCCTCGGTGCCGGAACTGGCTCGACTCTCCTTCTCACTCGACTCGCACACCTCCTCTTGACCTGCTCTGATCCATCGTCTCCTTACTACGTCGACTTGTTCCTTTCCGACAAACTCGTCCCTTCCCAAATCCTCGATTTGATTCCTCCGTCTCGAAGATCAGGAGTAGTCATCGCTAGGAAGTACCCTGGAAACGCAGAAGCCGCTCAAGACGAGTTGATGGCATTGGCAGTTGAAGGAGCTAAAGCAGGCAAGACGGTCCTAAGGATGAAACAAGGAGACCCGTTCTTGTACGGAAGAGGAGGAGAAGAAGTTTTACATTTCCGCAAACATGGGTTCGAGAGTGTCGTCATTCCTGGGTTATCAAGTTGTTTAGCTGGACCTACGATTGCGGGGATTCCGGTTACTCAGAGAGGGGTAGCGGAAAGTCTAGTCGTTTGCACAGGAGTCGGAAGGGGAGGAAGAATCGTACAAGTCGCGGGTTACGAGCGAGGCAAGACGTTGTGTGTGTTGATGGGAGTAGCGAGGCTGAGATCTCTCGTAGAATCGTTACTCGACCATCCAACCTCGAGTTACCCTCCTTACTTGCCAATCGCCCTCATCGAAAGAGCTTCGTCTCCCGATCAAAGGGTAGTCGCTTCAACCATTGAACAACTCGCCGACGTACTCGACAATCTACCTCCTCATCGACCTCCCGGAATGATCGTTGTAGGATGGGCAGTCATGTGTCTAGACGGAGAAGGAGACATGACAATCCTAGATGACCCAGAAGACGAAGGAAGGGAACAAAGAGATAGGGAGAGAGTCGAGAAATGGAACGGAAAGCTTGGATACAGGGTGAGGGAAGGATTGGGAGAGGATTGGAGAAGCGTTGTGGAGGTTATCGAAGCTGAAGACAAGAAGAAAATGGAGGAAGCGAAATGAGCTGTTTTTAAAGTTCCCTCTCACACAAAATAGTATCTAGGTTGTACTGCTTTTGTATAGTCATCATTCGCATTTGTTAGTTATCATTTTCGCAAGAATAGATTCCACCTCATGAATTGGGTGATTGCAGAACAAGAGATGAAAAACAGAGAAGAATGCGATGCGATTCAGGGAGCGAAAGAGTACAACAGATATTCACACGGTCTATGATCTGACGGTCTAAGAACGTCTAGAGAAGTCAAAGTCTCCAACGACAGCGGTCGCAGCTGAACAAACGTGAGCTCGATAAAGTCCAAACTTGACTGAACCTTTCGCTGGGACGTCGATGTCGGTCGCGACGTATCGCAAGAGCGTCTCATTCGTCTCGGAGTCACGCACGGAATCTGAAAAGAAAGCAAATTTCAGCAAGATTCGAACAGAATCGAGCGCGAAGGAAAAGCTCACAATCAATCGAGCCCTTCGGTCCCCATCGAACCAACATTCTGTGAAACGTCGTCCTGCCCCAGTACCTCTCAGCATCACATTCCATCACGTTGTCTTTCGCGACACCTTCGCACTCGGGAATGATCGAACTAATTTTCATTTTGTGAGGATGAACGAGTCCCAAAGAAAGAACAAATCCTCCTTGTTCGCGAGAGAATAGTTGCGTCATGTGGAAGAACTTGTAGGCTGTTGGTAGATGGGGAGAGAGGTGGAATCTCCATTTACTGACGAAACGACGGAGGTTAAGCTCGAGATCATCTTTACGAAGTGAAGAGGATTCACTTACTAGAGATGCGTTTGACCAGCTTCGGCAGGAGGCCATGACAGGAACTCTGTTCGTTGACGTCCTTTTTCGTCGGTGCAAGTATCTGCGCACGAAGCGAAACGTGATGAGCTTTTCCTCTACGGCGTGAATTGGATGAGGTTCTTGGAGAGGAGCTGGCTCACTTTCTGTTCCCATATGGATAGTGTACGGATCTCCGATAGCTACTGGCTGACCTGGAAGGCTACAGATTTAGGCAAATAGAGGTCAACTTTCAGTGCGAAACGAAATACGAATTTACGAGGTGGTGCTCACTTCGCTCCTCTCTCGAGTATACCGCTAGCTTGCCATTTGATACCCTTCTTGAGCAATCCCGATTGAGCACAAGTACCGTCCGCGATCAGCTCGCCTCGAATGACTGGAGGAAAAGAGGGAGGTCCCTTTGGAGCTTCGGCTCCTCCTCCAGGTCTTGGCGGGATTGGTGGTGAATTTGTAGGCCGCGGTGGAATAGACGGAGGTCCCTCAGCTGACATGTCTCTAGCTGCGCAAGGAAGGGAGCTTGACTGATAGGGAAGACGAACCAATTCGCGAGGCGGTGCACTTCTTCCCTCCTCTTACCTCTCTCTCGATTCCTCTCCACACGTCCAACAATAGCACACGAGGAGTTTCCTGAACATTGTATATGGAGCAGTCAGCCGCGACGAGCTGTTCTAACTAGGTCTCTATTTCAGGTCTTCCCCCAGGTCATCCTTTTCAGCTCTGGAAGAAAGGACGAACCTAGCAAGATTGCCAGCTTCGACCATTGTATTCGCAAGACTCCTCAGAGGTAGAACGTTCTCCTGATTCAAGAGTGGCTCTCAAACTCTTCGATCAATTTTTTTCAAGTCTTTAGACTTCTCAAGCTGCGATGCACGTTCTTCTCTCGAGCTCTCCGCTCCAAATCAGCTGTTTGTACTGCAATGTCACTCCACATTTGACGACAAGTACGACTACTCGGTACGACCTCCAGACACAGGCACAATAACTCTCGATTCCTCGTTTCCACACTCCGTCAAGCTTTCCCCTTCGCTCGAGATTTCCAACGTGCAGCCTGGAAATTCCACCTCCCTAGACTCTGTATTTTCACCTCTTCGACTGACAACGACACCTGAGGTCACCCCTCGTAACAAGGAGACCATGGTGAGCTCGAGTTTTCCGTTTGTATGTGTTTTCTAAATCGCTGACTGCGTTTCGCGTCAAGTAGTACCTCGCCGCTCTTTTTGACATTCGACAGCACAAATACCACCGTATCGACTCTGAGAAGCATCGAAGACGATCGAGTTCAGACGATGAAGAATCGACCCTGGCTTTCACGCCCTCCCTCCACTCTATCCCTCCATCACGACCTCTACGCTTTCGATTGCTACTCGGGATCTGTACCAAGATCTCTCTCGCTCTCACCTCCTTTGTCCTGGTCATCTACGTCCTCTCGCTTCTCCCGCCGAACGAAAGAAGCATCGAGAAAGACCTCAAGCGTTACTTTCAACCTCTAGGGATTAGACCGGCTGCATGGGATGTAGTCATGGAAAGGAAAGACGTCGGATGTGTGAGAAGGTATTCAGGAGGAGGGGAAGTTAACAAGAACTCGTCGTTTTTGGCAGATTTGGGAGAAAGAATTGTCGAATCAGGTTGCCCGGTTTTCCCTGTCCCAGATTCAGGGCTTATCGTGAGTCGTCTATTTTCGTCAAATCCTTGGGGGATCTCGGTAACTTACTGAATTGACTCTTCGCTCGAGCCAGACTCACCTCTTCTGGGCAGGAAAATGGAGAGACGCTTCTCACGCTCTTACTCTCGATGCCTGGCTCGCAACTCAACCTTTCGATACAAGCTCGCTCATCTGGTGGTACGAAGGAGTAGGACCTTCCGACTCGTTCCGCGAGAAGTACACCGGAGCAGATTCTCCTTACCGAAATGTCGTCTCGTTCCGGAAATTCGACGAATCTCTCGCAGAAGGAACCTGTTTGACTGGTATGAGGGAGTGGACTGACGCGGAGTACCGCAAAGAGATCAATTTGCCGATCCCGTCAAGAAGCGATCTCATTCGGCTTTTACTACTTTCGAAGTTTGGAGGAATTTGGCTCGACGCAGATAGCGTTCCGCTCCGAGACTTGACGCCTCTAGTTCGAGCTGGACCGGCAGTTGCTTCTTTTGAGAACACGATCAAGTGAGTCTCATATCCGCAATCGTCGTTTCACATTCGTCTGACCTTCCAACGAGCTTGACTTTCTTCTTCCCTTCAGCAACAACTTTCTGGTCTATGGACCCGCCTGGTCTGGAGTAGGTAAACGAGTACTATCTCTCGCCTGTCAGATGCCTTACAATGAGACGAAGATTAATGAACTTTATCCCGAGCTCAAAACGAAAGGTTCGTCCCGTCTCGCTTCTGTCGAGTCGTTCTTTGTCACTGATGTCGAATATCTTTGACAGAATGGTTCTCTTTCTCGTGGATCTGGAACGCCGGTCAGCTTTCCTGAACCTTGCTTGAATTTCACAAATCCGAGTAGCTCATCCTCGTCGACTCTCCCTGACAGGTGTTCATCAACTTTGTAGGACACGCGGCTGTGGAGTAGGAGATCTAGCGATGCAACTTGTCGACGGGATGTACTGGTCAAAGAACTTCTTTCGCCCGTGCGAGGGCGGGAAATACCCGGCTGGGTCAGCTTTTCCTCCAAGCTTGCACGGCCCTTTCACCTGGCACGCTAGGTAATCAATGACTTTCTCTCTCTCTTTGCCAACCATAGATCTTCAGCTGACAGTCAGGAGGAGAGAATAGAATGACTCAACTAGCAGATCGCGATACTTGCTTGAATCGGAACAGTGGGACCTTACTCTCTGCGGTCAAGGAACGGGTCGAAGGAGTACTACGGTATGATCGATTGTCATTGGGACAAGGGAGAGATTTGTTTCCGGGACCGGGTTACGTAGGTTGAGATCGTTGAGCTATTCTCTCGTTTTTCGTTCTCTCAAGCTAGACTTCCGTTTTCAAGGGTATAGAACATCTGTAATGTTGTTTTCACTATACACAAAACCACTCCATTTTACACAGATTTTAAACTTCCCACAAAAACAGCAGACCGAGAGTTTAGGATCCTCCTTTCGGCCTCTTTGCATCTCCTTCTCCATCTCCCTGATTGTCCCTCTGTCGCTTGACTGCTCCAGCTGCCTGATTTCCTGCTCCAGCTTGACCTCCAGCCGCACCTTGTACGCCAAGTCCACCTTGACCTAACAGCTGACCTAGAACTCCTCCTCGAGCGACTCCAGCTGCTCCTCGAAGTGCTAAACCAGTAGGAGAAGGTTGACTTTGAGGTGAAGCAGCTGCTACTGGGGGTTTCGCTTGCGGTGTTGCAGGTTTGACTTGAGGGGTTGTTGTCGAAGGAGGGGAACTTGAGTTGGCTACGTTCGCGGCTCCTCCTCTTCCTCCTCGATTCGCTTGTCCAGCTCCCCTAGCTCCTCTCGCTGCACCTCTTCCGCGAGCAGCTTGAGCTCCTCCCCGTCCTCCTGCCTGAGCTTGAGGTTGTGCCGGTGCGGTAGGGAGAGAAGAAGAAACTGCGGGGTTCGAAGTTGTGGGACCAGCTCCGTTCGAAGTGGAGACGGGCTTGGAAGGAAGTCCAGGAGTGGATGGGGTAGGTTGAGAGCTAGAAGTAGAAGGGGAGGATGTTGATGCAGCGGTAGAGTTCGGTTTAGGAGGAACCGCGGGAGCAATTCCGGCTTCTTTGAGTTGTTTTTCGAAGAGTCCAGCCTTTTCTCGTAAAGAAGCTACGGACCTGTTGAGTAGGGCGTTCTTCATTGTTGCTTGCTTTTCGATTTGAGCCTTCGTGTCGGTGAGAATCTGCTCGTGAGCAGCCTTCTGCTTCTCGAGCGCTTCCGTAACGGCTTTCGAGATAGCCTGTTGCTGAGCGGCTGAGCGTTCCTTGTCGAGTTGAGCGAGTTTCTGTTGTACGAGAGCATCGACGTTCGGTGGAGGTGCAGTTGGAGTCGAGGAAGAAGCGGAGGCTTGAAGTTTCTTGATCTCGGCGGTAAGTCGATCCGTGATTTCCTTCTCTCGTTTCGTCGATTCCTCCTGCATCGTCTTCTTCACCTTCTCCAACTCTTGTTCCATTTCCTTCTTGGCGTTCTCCAATGCTTTCTTCGTTTCCTCCTCACTGACTCCTTCTCCGGCAGCCGTCACTCCGCCTGCTCCTCCAGCAGCTTGAAGTTTCGAGATCTCGTCCTTGGCAGCTCGGAGTTGAGCTTCGAATTCGTCGGTGACTTGTTTGACAGCGAGTCGAACGGCTTCGTCTCGTTGAGCAACGAGCTCGACTTCCTTCGCAGCGATCTTTTCCTTTGCGGCTTCGGCGATCTGCTCCTCAGTAGGTTGAACAGGAGCCGGTCCGAGTTCGGCGAGTCGAGTTTGAACAATCGCTTCGATGGCGGCAGAGTTGTCCGTAGAAACTGAAGCTTTCAAGGTTTCGATTTCCTTGAGACGAGCATCGAGTTCAGCTTGACGAGTCTTTGCTTCCGCCGTCAACCGTTTCTAAAAGCGAGGAAAGAAGTTGCATCAGCTCGAGCTTAATAGCTGTCAAGTGAAGGGGAACAGATTCGACGACTCACGTTGTCTCGGTAGATTGGCGCTTCTCGTGCTGCCAGTCGATCCTTCTCAGCGACTACGGTCGCTTTCTCCTTTTCGAGAGTCGTGAGCTTCTCTTGAAGCGCCTTGACAGACTCGTCGTTGGTGCTTTGTTGAGTTTGTTGTTCAGAGAGTTGAGTAGCAAGAGTGCTCTTCTCAGCCTCGAGAGCGGCGATACGAGATTGCAGTTCGGCGAGAGCAGCTTGAGAGTCAGATTGAGCTTTGGCCTGTCGAGAACAACGCATGTGAGCGAAAGGCGTGATATTGGAGAGAGATCCGAGAAGGGGAAGAAAGAACGAACAATCGCGGCAGCAGCAGCTTCTCCTCCAGTTCCGGCTTCGAGCTTCGCCTTGAGCTCCTCGACTTCCTTCGTGAGGACATTTCGCTCGTCTCGAGTGCTGCGAGCTTGAGTTTGAAGAGCCTTGAAACGATCTAGACCGTTTTGCCAGTTTTGCTTCATCGATTCTCCCTGTCGATAATGAGCGATGTCTGATTGTCAGTTTCTATATGTTACAAGTCGTAAGGAGGGAAGGAAAGGAAAGGGTAGCTCACGTAAGCGGTCTTTTCTTCGATTTGTTTGGCGAGTGCGGTCTTCTCGGCTTCGACAGCAGCGAGAGTAGCTTGAACTTTCTCGACCTCGTTCTTGAGCACTTGTAATTCTTCGGGATCGATTCGTTCGTACTTGGCGAGAATAGTCTGATTGCGAGTCTTCCATCGTTCGTTGTCTTCTTCGAGAAGTCGCATGTTGTTCTGTTTCGACTCGACTTCTGCTTGGAGAACTCGAACTTGTTCCTTGAGAGGTTCAATCTCGGCTTGGGCTTGTCGGAGTTGACTGTCGAGAGATGATACTTTGCGGAGATTGGCTTCGTTCTCGTCTCGGAGAGTTTGATTGCTCTCGCGAAGAAGTTTTGCCGTGTGAATAGATTCGAGAAGTTCGGCGTGTTGAGCGGAGGAAGCGATAGAGTCGCCAGCTTTTTGTCGTTCTTCAGTGAGAGCTTGCCGAGCTTCGGTGAGGCTACGCTCGGTGAATTCGAGCTGTTGACGGAGACGAGCAGCTTCTTGTTTGCTGTAGTCGAATTGAAGGTCGATGATCTCCTTCTCTCGTCGGAGGTAGCGAATGACTTCACGGAGTTGCTCCACGGAGGCGGCGTGCGAAGCGGTGATCGATTCGACTGCTTCCGAATCGGCGACTCCTCCTTCCGTAGAAGTTCCAGCTGCGACGGCAGCGTGACGAGCGTGGAGCTGACTTGCTTGAGCGGTAGCGCTTTCGAGATGTTGAGCGAGAGTAGCGTTTTGTTCCTTGAGTTCCTCAGCACTGTGTAGTTTTCCCGTCGATCTCATCAGTTCCCGGCAAGCGGAGTCGAGGGAAAAACCTGTGCCACTTACCGTTTGCGAACGTCTGCCAGCTCTTGTTCGAGAGCTTGCTTCTGTCTTGTCCAGCTTTGTTCGGAAGAGACGAGGTTGGCCTTCGATACCTCGGCGGCGGTTTGATGTTCTCGAATCGTCGCTCTGACGCTTTCGAGTTGTTCCTTGACCTCGCTGAGCCGTTTGACGTCTTCTGCATGAGCGACGAGTTCTCGTTCGTACTTCTCGTGAGCGTCCTTGGCAAGTTGAGCTTGTCGTCGCATGTCGTCTTGAGCAGCGAGTTGCGCTTCTCGAGCAGCTTGATCGGCGGAACGGAGAGAGATCATCTCGTCTTCGAGGACTTTGCGTTCCTTCTCGAAGTCGACTCGAGCGGATTCGATTTGACGATGAAGGTCGGAGTTCTGAGTGTTGGAAGCGGTGAGATCGGTGGTGAGGGAGTGTAAGCGTTCTCGAAGGCTTGAGATTTCTCCCTGCAGTGAATCGATCAGACCGTCAGGAGGTGAATCCGACAATGAAGGAGACAGAGACGAAGGAGAGAGCTTACGTCTTTCTCAGCGAGGGATGCTTCAGTCGAAGCCTTGTACTCCTCGTAAGTTGCAGTCAACTCGCGAAGACTCTCTCCCTCCGTTTCAGCGATCGCTTGGTATTGCTTGACGTGCTTCTGAGTGCGTTCTAAGTCGTCCTTGACCAATCGGAGTTCGGCACGAAGTTCAGCGACGGTGACCTGGAGTTGTTCCTCGACAGTTCGACCACCTTCACCTTCAGAGGAAGTAGAGCGGCCTTCGAAGATGGCAAGCTTCTCCTCCTTGGCTTCGATTTGCAGAACGAGGTCTCGTACTCGTTGTTCGAGATGTTCTTGCGAAGTTTGAGCAGCGACGAGCGATTCACGAGTCGAGGAGTAGTCGGAAGTCTAGGGGAATCAGATGCGGATGCATCAGTTAAACGATACTTCCCTGTAAGCTGAGACGAGAGGGGACTTACAAGTTTGTCAATTCGCTCTTGGAAAGTCTTGCCCTCAATCTCTTTGCGAAGAGCGAGTTGACGGTTGGTATCCTCAGCTTGGTTGAGTTTCTCTTTGAGTTCAGCGCTATACGGAGATGCGAGAGCGTCAATAAGAGAAGGCGAGGCAAAATAGACGAGAGGAGATCGCACTCACGCTTGAGATTCGAGTCTGACAACGTTGTCTTCCAGCCTCCTTCTAGCATCGTTGCCACTTCGCTCAAGTTCGTTCTGCATCGTCTGTAGGTTCCTCATCAAATCCGAGAGGTGAGCTCGTTCGCGACTGAGCGCAGCGTTTTCTTCGACGAGTCTGTTCTCGACATTCTGCTCAGACGTCAACACGTGAGTCAGTCAATGCAGAAGAGTGGATCCAGGTGGTAGGTTTGAATACCGTACCTTGGCGACTTCTCGTTCCGATTTGAGGTTCGTGTTCTCATGGCGAAGCTGTTCTGCCGAACTGCGAAGTTCGAGAAGGTCCTCCGACATCTGAGGAGATCGACAATGATAACGAGAGTCAATAAGAGGAAGTGATGGTACAGCGAAGAATAGGAGAATGTACCTTGTGAATCGAAGAATCTTGTTTCGCGAGAGTTTGTTGCAATTCGAATGCACGTTTCTGACTTGCCTTGATTTCGCTCTCTCGAAGTTCGTATGTCTCGTTGAGTAATCGGAAGCGTTCTATAGGTACACAATCAGTCAGATCGACCAGTTTTTACGTATGAAAAGACAATGGAGGGCGTACCGGACATGAATTCTGATTGAGCTTTCGACTTGGCCAACTCGGTTCTCGCTGCACTAGCATCCTTCTGAGCTTGAGTCAAATCTTCCCTCAAACGTTGAGTGTCGATCGAGATTTCATTCTTGTAGGCGTCGAAGTTAGCTTGAACTTCTGAAAGAAGTCGAGAAGCTTCGATATCGGACCCCGCGATGGTTGAACCTCCCTCGCCAGCTCCAGTTGAACCGTTTCCTGATCCGCCTCGTTGAGCGAGCATCCTCCTGAACATGTCCCTCTCTCTCTCGTAAGCTTCCGTTCTCGTTCTTTGACTCTCGACTTCTTCCTTCAACCTCAAGATCAATTCGTGAGCTTCTTCGACTGCCTTGTTCTCCTCCCCTCTCCTTCTCGCGGCGGCATCCTCCTCTCCCTTCTCGAGTTGTTGACCCATTTGTCTCGTAATCTTGAGTAGTTTCTGGTTCTGGATCTGGAGTTCGTTGATCGAGCGGAAAGTGACTAGATGAGCAGAAACAACTGAATCGGTGTCTCCAGATTCTTCAGCCCTACGGAGGATTTCAGCCTCTTCTTCATCGAACGCAGGATCGTTGACATCTCCTTCGATCGAAGAGTTTTCTGATTTGGCGAGAGCACGAGATAAAGTGCGGATTTGTCGACCCAAGTCGGAGAGTTGTTGAGTGAGGATGACGTTGTCAGTCGAAAGTCGTTCAACGTCGAGTCGGAAGGATTCTGAGCGGCGCTCGGAAGTGTCGCGGTCGGTGAGAGCTTGAGCTAGTTGAGAAGCAAGTTGAGTAGCTTCGACTGAAAGTCGTTCGTATTCTTGTCGTTGCTCTTGTAGGAGAGGAGCCTTTTCGTACATAGCAAAGCTTTCAATCGTAGATCCAACGAGAGATGGAGGAATTGTCGAGACTCACCCTTTCTTCGATATCTCCCAAAATCTGAGCCAAGATCTCTCCCAAACGTTTCGTCTCTGCTCGTTCCTTCGCCAACTCTTCCTCCATCTTGATATACTCTCCATAGATCTCTGCATAACTCCTGCCGTTCTTTTGACCACGAACTGCACGTTGAGCCGAAGGTGAGAGAGCGAAAGAGTCGGAAGCGACGGATCCAGGAGTTCCAGGAATGTAATCTCCTCCATCCCGTTGACCGTTACCTCGTTCGAGAGCTTCCCTCAAGTCTTGATATTTGACTTCGAGCGAATCTCCTCTTTCCCTCTCTTGAAGCAATTGATCCCTCAGTTCATCCTCTTTTTCTGCAAGAGAGTTCCTCTCTTCCTCAAGGGCTTTCTCAACATCTTCTACTCGCTTCTTCCTCTCCTCCTCCCTCTTCTCCATTAATTCGACCAACCTCCTCATGCTCGCCATCTCTGTGGTGAAATTTCCTTCATTCGTGACCAATTCTTCTCTCACTTTCGCTAATTCGGCAATCGTTTCGTTGTGTTTCTCCTTCAATTGCTCGTGAACCTTCTTGAGAGTTTCGTAACTTGTTCGAGAATTCTTCTCTTCGAGAGTCTTGCTTTCGAGTTGAGATTGAAGTTGAGCGATTTCGGCATGTTTCTCCCGACGATAACTCGACCACTCTGATCTTCCTCGTTCCAATTCAGCTTTGAGAAAGGTGTTGTCGGCTTCGAGAGAGGTTACTGTACTCTGGAGGGTTTGAAGACGGAGAAGGGAAGTACGAGAGGTCGAAGTTGTCGAGGCGAGGTTCGCTTCGAGTTCGGAATGTGAAGTTTGTAGACTCGTGTGAAGCGCTCGAAGTGATGTGAGAGTTTCTGTCATATTCCATGGAGGGTCAGTACGTTCCTCCATGACTCGCGGGCAGCTCACTGGCAGTTACATCACCGTCGAGAGCGGAGAAAGAGAGGTTTCTCACCTTCGACGCTTTGACGATCCCGCTGTTCCTTCTCGATCACTTGCATGAGCTCTCTCTTGTCCTTCTCGGCAGCATCAAGCTGTTTCTTCAGTTCTCCATCGCCTTGAAGTTCATTCTTTCTCGATTCCTCCAACTGTTTGAGTTTCCCTTCTACCTCTTCACGTTTGCGTTGTTCCTCTTGTACTTTGTTTGTAGCTTCTTGAGTAGTAGCTTGAGCTTGTTCCAACGCAGTTACAGCGTCGGACAGCTTCGAGGAGAGGTCGTGGAGGGTTTGTTCCGCTTCAATCTGCTGCCGAGTAGATTCAGCCTGCAAGGCTTCGTACTGCTGTTCAATCGTTGGTGGTGGATCTGACATGGTCACTCCTCGCAAGTGATGCAAGGCGAGACCAGCCGAGACGGTTGAAGGTCAAGAGTCGAAGATCCGATCAAACTATCTTCCACTCTTACCGTTCACTTCCACCCAGCTACGGCAATACTTTGGCAACCATTTAGTAATGTTCAGAACGCCTTCACCCGAATCAAGCTTTGTAGTGCTTCGAGTTCCTCATTTCCCCCTCCCTCTCTCCCGATTCTGCTCTCTCCGGTATCAGATCACGCTCTCACGCAAGCCAGCAAGTACTGTCGACATACAGTTGTCTACCTTAGACATCTGGAGAAGAAGCGGCTCCGTCCTCGCAAAAGCAATGCAAGAATCGATTGTCAGAAAAATAGACGGTCTACTTTTGCTGCCTTCGCGTCACTGTCACGCCTTTTTGCGATGGCTAAAGCTGCTCTGACGACTCTGTGACATACCCTTCGTCTATGGATCACCCTCGGAGGCCCAACGCTTCCTCAAGCTTCGCTCTCAGTTCTCTTTCCAGGCTAATTCGGGATTCTCGAACGTGAATCCAAGAAGTTTCTGATTTACCTTAGCTCATCTGAAAGTAGTCGGTCATACACTATGTCCGTAGAGCTATCGAATTACCCAGTAAGTGGTCTCGCTCGGCTCAAAAGCTGTTACTTTCGCGCTGACTTGTTCTCCAGTCGACAATTCAACCTCCGAACAGGTCTTGTATGCTCTTGCAACATGCTCAAATGAGCTAGCGATATATCTCCAGCTCAATACTACCACCTCCGGTCGATGTGAGGTTTGGTACAAATCCCACCACGGCTGTACAAATCCCACCACAAGAATGTGTTGGGAACGCGGTGGGATCTGCTTCCACCCTGTTCCCACCACCTCATCTCCCCTTGTGGAGTGTACACAAAACGACTGAAGGTGAGTCTTCAAGAAACTCTATTCCCCCAAAGCTCGAAAAGTTTACATTGTCTTCTCTTCCTTCTATACAAGTTTTCCCTTCTCTGCTCCTCCTTTCAGCAGGATGTGCACATTATCTGCCTCTGAGGTTCAAATCCGCTCATTGTCGAGCACAATCCGTCCGAGCTGCAAGTTGCGAAGACCTTCAATCCCTTTTGCGGATGAACAATTGTATACACCTCCGCCTTTCTACGATCTCGAACAATTCTCCAGACTCGGCCACGACGGGCAGTCGTCCGCGCTCGTCAATCTTCCGAAAAACCCCAAGTCGTAAGGCTGCCCCGCTAGAATGAGTAGATGTAGGAACACCTCGAATTTTCCGTGATGCTCAATTCGCGATTCTAGACGATCGAGAATGCCTTGCTTTAATTCTGTTCCCGCGTGTGAAGCAATCCTCCCTCTGGTAGACCGAGTCTTGAGAAGAAGAAAAAAAGCGGTACTGTAGCGCTTTGATCTCCAAGCGAGTCCTTTGCTCTGAGCGGAGAAGAAGAGAGGAGAGAAGAAGCTAAGGGACGTACGGAGAAGACTGAGAAAAGAAGCTTCTTTGCCTTGATAGGAAGGGGAGCGGAAACCGTTGGCAGCTGATAGAAGAAGCTGCGGTCAAACCTTTGCTTATTTTTTCTCGTCGAGTTGAACGAACGGCTATCATTATGTACAGACCTTTCTCTCTCAGGTAAAAGAGCGAAGAGGAAGAGAATATCGAAGAGGAATTTGCAATAACTTTCGGGCAAGGAAAAAAAGCGGAACCTTAATCTCACTCCTCTCACTGTATCACTCATTCTCCAGCTGTGCACTCGCAAGGAGCCCTCAGTAGACAGCTGTATACCCTCTAATGTCTACGAGTGACCCGTTCCTGAGTCCACCAACGACTGGGAGTGTCTCCGGCCCGTTCCTCACTTCGACTTCCACTGCTTCTCGACCTTCTTCCCCCAATCGTTACTCGTCCAACTCGTACAACACGCTCCCTACACCCCCTCTATCTTCCACCAATCCCTTTCAATTCGATCCAGCTACTTCTACCTCTTCCGGATCGAGTAGATCTTCTTCGTTCAACCATCAAAACAACAACACGACAAACAACAATCCTTACTTCGAATCTCTCCTCCCTCCCGCAGGTTCCGCACCTTCCAATATGATGACAAGAGCTGCATCTTCATCTTCCGACCCTTTGCAACAGCATCAAGGCGCGTCCGGTCTTGGATCGATTCCATCACAACAACAAAGCGCTCCTCCCATCATTGCCTACGACCCGAATGGCTCTCCTTCTGATTTCGAAGAGGACGACGATGTTGCAGAGAGTGGTGTACCTGGTCGACCGAGGAAACGCAAGAGCACGCGGGATTTGAGGGCGACGGCATCGAATCAAGCGAGCGCGCAAGCTAGTTCATCAAAGAGTAACGGTGCACCTTCTGGAGATGACGATGGGGGAGATGACAAAGGGAGGAGAAAGATTCAGATCGAGTACATTGAGGAGAAGAGTAAACGACACATCACCTTCTCGAAGCGAAAAGCGGGAATCATGAAAAAGGTTCGTTTTCGACCTCCTCTCTCTGAAGTGTTCGGCCAAACGCAAGCTGACAGTCACTATTTTTCAGGCATATGAGCTGTCGACACTGACCGGTACTCAAGTCTTGCTTCTCGTCGTTTCGGAATCTGGATGGGTCTACACTTTTACGACCGACAAATTCAAACCTCTCGTCAAGGAAGACGCGAATGGAGAGTTATCTCAAGGTCAAAAACTCATCGCTGCATGTCTCGTACGTACTATCCCGTACCTTTGTGCTCACTTCTCCAGTGCTGACACGGCGACGATTCGAGCTTCTCGTAGGAAGGAAAAGAATCAATGCCTAATCTCATTCCCGGAAGTTATCAACCTTCAGCTTCTTCTACTGCCAGTAATTTTGAAGCCAACTCTGCCCAACACGGCGGTCAAATCTCTCTCAAAACGAATCAACGCAATCGACCGACTGCTACGAATCGACGAGTGTCTTCGAAAGGTCGTCAACACATTCCAGTCGCGATCAACACCGGTTCTGGTCTCGCTATCGACAACACTCTTCCCTGTCCTCCCGGAAGCGGAGGTATTCCCCCCGTCCCTCAGCTACCTACACCTCACTCGGGAGGTTATCTCGATCTAGCTAGTCCTCTTTCCCCTCGAGATCCTCGTTCGATGAGTCATCCCGTATCGCCAGCTCGAACCAACTACGGAGCGATGCAGCAGCAACAGGCCCAGGCTCAGGCTCAGCACCAACAAGGCTACTCGCAGGGACAAGATTACGCCGAAATGATGCATCGAGCAGAACTAATGCAATTACAGAACGGTGGATACACCGACGATCAAGGTGGATACGACTTGAACTATGGAGTACGTATCTTGTCTCTCACAAGCGCTTACCATATTGAGTTCACACAACTTCGAACTGACGCGACTTTGCACTTGCATCGTTTTTTTTTTTTCAGTTACCGAATTCTTCAATGGCTTCAAACCACAACTCTCTGCACGCTATGCACGATCCTCACGGTTACTCTAACGGAGGACTCCCACAACCTCCTCACCTCAACCAACCTCAATCTGTTCACAATCCTCCTCCTCAACGAACTCTTCATCACGCTCGTTCTCAACCTCACATGCGACAACACTCTATCTCGAACGACTCTGCTTCAGCTTACGAGATGTACGGAAGTCATCCAGGTGCTCCAACCTCCCAGGCCGGGGGAGGAGGAACAGGGGGAGGAAACGGAGGTGGAAATTACACTCATGTCAGAGATTCGTCTCTCGGATCTGGCTACGCTCAATCGGGAATGGATCCGAGACAGAACGGAGTCAACGGTGGATATCAGACACCTCTGCACTCGATCAACAACAATGGAGGAGGAGGAGGAAGTCAAGCTTCGAGCGTTCACAACACTCCTCACGGTCATCAGCAACAGCACCTTCCTTTGTACTCGAACGAAGATCAGTACTCTGCCCGATAGACGTTTCTTCATCGCTTCATCGATACCCTTATAATCTGTCCTCTTGCTCTCTTCCTTGGGCTTTATACTGATTTCCTCAATTTTTCCATTCCTCCCTCCCTCTTTCACTTGACCTGTTCCCTCCCTCGTTTTACGACCTCCCTACGTCCCTTCTCCTTTCTGTTTCTATTGTTGGTATTTTGTCTATCCTTTTATTTATAACGTTCTCTCTTTTGAATTTTCTCTCTTTTTTTGATACCCTATTGCCTGGAAATGTTAACACCTTCTCTCACTTGAGATAACCCGCTACGCTCATTGCCGCATCTCAGACTAGTAATTCGACGGCGGGCAGCGGGACCCCATGCGCGCAAGTCATTCTCGCAGGAACGTATTCATCCTGAGAGAAGCACGAAGCCGTGCGGACCGGTAATACTGGTCGCAATCTCGCTTGTTAGAGCCTTCATTTCACTGCAAAAGAGATCCACACAAAAATTCATCCACCCGGAGACAAAACAACTTGAGGGTAGCTTTGAGAACGTTGTGAGCAAGACAACGAAACGTTCGAAAGCGCTTCGGATTGACCTCTTTTGGGCTGCATTGAGCGCTGGAGATTCTGTTTGCTAACGAAACGCGCTGGATCGAGGGTATTCGTCAATTCGTCTTCTTCCAGTGATCGCAATGCAGCTCAAAAAGAAAGGAAACTCACTTTAAATTACGACGGTTTCGAAGAAAACCTAACTACGAGTACTATAGCTTGACCTCCGCCAATTGCCGATCTAGGCCCTCTTCGCATATTTGTACAAAGCTACGAGCAACTAGAGATTCGTGCATGAAATCTACTTCTTCTTCGAACATTAATCTAATTTTCCTGCTCTTGCACCACTCCTCCACCTGAGTGATATCGTTGCTCAACTTGCACTTTTCCGGTAGATAGATCGTATCGAGCTTGACATCTGCTCCGAGCTGGCTGATGAGCTGGAGGAACGGATCAAAGATGAGAGGGCCTTCGAAATCTGAAAGTTGAAGGTGTTTGAGAGGTAGTTCTCCGAGGTTGGTGAAGCCTTCAGCGACGGACCAGAATCGGTTTGTGTAGAGCGTGGTGTCGGCCGCTGCTGGAAGGAGTGAACGACGGAGCTCGGAAGTTGTGATGACGATTGTTTCGACGGGGAGACGAGAGAGGAAATTGTCATCTGGAATTGGAGAGTAGGCGAGGGCTATGAGTTGTATAGAAGGAAGAGATAGAGGGGTGAACAGCTCGGAGATTTTTTCGAGGTTTTTGACGCCGCAGAACGAGAGTTCTCGGAGGGAGGGAAGTCTGAGAGTCGATTTCGCAAACGTGTCAATTTCGAGTGTAACCCCCCAGATGACAAGCTCAATGAGCTCTGTAGGCGAGACGAGACGAATCAGCGTTGAAGCTGTAGGACAGGAGTGGGAGGAACTCACTCTTGAATGAGGAAATCCGCTTGAAAGACATGGTTTTCGTCGCACTGAGGTACAACTCTTCCAGGTTCGGCATCAGCGATCCATCTATACTATCTCTCAGACCGTGAACTCCTTCTCCTTGTAACCTCAATACCCTCAAATAGCTTCCGAACTCGACATGTTGAGTGAGAGTCGACCTGAAAACTTCGGCTTGCCTCTTGTTAGACAAGCGCGCCCTTCCATACATCATGGGAGTAGCTAGTGCGTTCCACCTCTTGCTGACTCGGCTGATCAAATTGCACCTTCTCGAGTGGAGAGGGAGAGTCGAATCATTGAGGTCATCGAGGGTGTTCTGAAAGATTTGGGAGAGTAGTTCTGGTGGAAGATCGTCGATGTGCATCTCTTGCGCGCTTTGAGGGGTAATAACGGCTGATTGGAGCTGGAAGTGAAGTGTAGAGCGTCAAAAGACTCGAGAGTTCCTTCGAGTCTCTCTCTTTCTTCCACTAGTCCAGACACCCTCGATCGACTTCTACACCAACCTAAATAGAGTCCCAAAACTCGTGTCAAGCTACAGAGGCTCGTCTCGTACTCGATCGAAGCGCTCGTTCCCCCGCTCCTCTTCTTATCGATCAACTCTCCTCTCAGCTCTCTCAGTAACTCTCACTGGACCTCGGAAAGACCTCCACAGCTTCAAAAAACTCTACAGCTACAGAAGCCTAGGAATCGTAGTCCCTCGCCATGCCTCCCCTTCGATACTCTCGACCCTCTCAGAACAGACGACCTCCCTTCTACCCTCTAGTCAACCCCAAAGAGCTGCAAGATCTCTCTCTTGAAGACTCAGAACTCTTCAACGACGCCCTTCTTGTAGAATTCGACGATGGAACCTTCGAAAGTGTCAAACAGTGGTACACCGAGCTTCTAGCCATCTCAAAATGGTTGTATCAGCCCGGCTCTCCGTGTTTGGTAGACCCATCACTTCCGACTCAGCACTCTGTTCACCTCTCTGAAGCTAACTTCTCTGTTCGAGAAAAGGCGGCTCCGGCAAACAGTTTCGTTGGAAGACGACTCCTCCACCTCCTCTGTTCGCCAACCTTCCAAGAGAAGTACATCAAGCCGTGGTCTACGTTATCAAAAAAAAGCAAGGAAGATCTTTTACTCGGAGTTTTCGCAGACTTTGAGCGCTCAGCTGTTGCTGGGCATGGGGGTCTATTCTCCAGACACCACAAGCTAGTTCCAGAGTTCAGTATTCCCGACTTGGTTGCCAAGGATGGAAAAGGGTTCACTGACTTGTTGGATCTTCTTCGTACTCACCTCGCCGACCCTGAGAAACTCTCGACGCATCCGATTCCCAACGCGAAGTTCTACAACAAGTTCGGTATCGGTCGTTCGGGAGAAGAACTTCCGTTGACGAGAGCTGATCGAGCTTTCCACGAAGAGTATCTCGCTAGGAGGCATTCGCTGCTCATCAGCGTGACTATCGAGATTCTTCTCAAACTGGTAAGTTTTTTCTCTCTCTCTTCTCGAGACCTCGCTCAGGCTAGATCTCGCCCAAGCTCACTGACTCTTTGCCTATTCACGATTTGCTTTCTCAGGCTGGCAAGAAGAGTAGTAGCTATGGAGCTGTTGGCAACACCGCAAGTGAGATGACGAGGAAGAACAGACCCGACCTCGACGACAAGAACCCTGGGATGTCGACTAAAGCTCTCAGTGAAGCTTTAGAGAACCTAGTCGATGAGAAATGTGAAGCTTGTGGACTCACTGGTCGGTTTGACTCCACGTTTTCTGCAGCTTCGGCAAATCGCACCAAACTGACTCAACTCGAAACTTGTTCGGAGATAGCTCAAAATGTAGGATTGAAGAAACTTCTGTACTGTGGCAAATGTAAGAAGGTCGATCGTATCGTACCATACTGTTCAACGTCAGCTTCTCTCGCTTTTTGTCTCTCTCAGATTTGCGAGTCCCCTTTCCCCGTACTAATCTACTCATACTACCTCACTCCTGTACAGTACATGTCAAAGATCAGATTGGACAGATCACAAGTCAACGTGCGGCCAGATCATTAGCTCTTACCACCCAGTTCCGATCGTTTCCTCGGAACCTACTTCTTCGCTCTCGAACGACCTCCCCCCTCGTCGTCGTCTCGTTAAAAGCGCTCTCGACCTCTTCTACAACGCCTATTGGGCTTATACCACTCCTCGAGATGATGGTGGATTCGAAGCTGAAGGATACGAGTCAAAAGATCGTGCTCAAGAATCTCGAATCCGCAAGACTATGAGATCTCTCGCTTTCAGAGCCCTCGAGACGGATGATCCCATCGCCATCAGTCTCCTCGCTGTAGCTATGTACTCTTCAGACCTTCATCTTCCTACATTCGCTATCAAAGGAAAGAAGAAAGCAACGCCAATTGATTCAGTCAAGACTTCGAGTCAGAAGGAAAGAATCAGGCAATTCAGGGAGGTCTTCGGTATCACTTCGGACGGAGCTTGGGAGAAGGTCCTCAAACGAGGAGAGGAAGAGATTGAGAAACCTGGTTGGGAAACTGTTAAGGAATTGAGGGACGCAAAGAAACGAGGAGCGTACGCTACCATTGCTTTCCTCTGATTTACTCGTTTTGCAGCAGCTGATGCCTCGATCTCTCCCATCAGTGAGGAACAACGGGACGCGCTTCTCGAATCTCTCTGTCCCACTGATCCTGAAATGCCCGAGGAACTACGAGATGTCAACAAATTCTTCCTCGAAACTTTATTCGGTTTCTCGTGAGTTGCCCTCGGTCTCTCTCGCTCTCATTCATAGGTGATAACAAATGAACTTTCATTTGTCTTTCAGATGTGATCGCTCAATAGCAGATGTCATGCGATCAGGATCTAGTGAGGATGAAGATGAGAAAGACAAGGAGAAGAAGCAAGCCGGAGGTTCTCAGCAAGGAGGAAAGTAGTATCAGATCTAGTTTCCCATACGCAAGCTCGCACAATTATTCGATTTCGCTCTCGTTTTGTACTCTCGGGTTTTCTCTTTTTGTTCTTTGTTTCTTCTTTGCAATTTCTGCCTCTCTCCAAAACGCTCTCTACTCGGTCGCTCGAAAGCCGTAAAGCTTAGCCAGGGGTTGCGGGCGGAGAGACCCCACAAATTCGATTGTTCGAGTTTACGATGGTTCATGTTTTGATCGAGTTATTTCACTCTTCTGCGACAGTGCGACTATTCCATGCTTCCATCAACTCTTGATACTCTTCTTGTTCAGACAGAGTGAGAGAAGCTTGACTTGCATCTTCTTCTCCATCGTCTTCGTCTCCTTCGCTCGATTCTCCTTCCTGCTCCTCGAGCGCATAGATCGAGTTCAAGATCCTTCGAGTCGTGCCTTCGTCCCCTTCTCCTCCCAGTCTCTCCTCGTCTTCCTCTCCTCCATGTAGACCTCCTTCTGAATCTTGACCGCTCTCCCCTTCCTCTTCGTCGCTACTTTCGTCCTCCAATCCATCTATCTCTCCCTCCTCCGCATCTCTCCAAACTCCCTCGTAGTCTGACTCTCCAATGATCAATTCATCAAAGTACTCGAGAACTTCGGTATCTTCCTTTCTCAACCGTTTCTCTCGTGCTTCCTCTGTTTCTCCTGGTAGAAGCGAAGTTTGTAGTCCAGGATCTGCTGGGCCGAACAATGAAGAGAGGAATGAAGTAGGTTCAGTTCGAGGTGCTCGAGTTTCGAAGGACCAGCCTGAAGTCTTGCGAGGGAGAGATGTCTTCATGCTTGGAGAGGGAGAATGACGAATTATGACTTTCTCGACACCGCACGAGTAGAGGTATGGTAGATGAGGATGATAGAGTGTAGTATTAGGTATCGAACGATGAGCACGAAGGATCGATGAGGGTTCTGAGATTGAATGAGGAAATGCAAGAGCAGCTGGAGACGTCGTGGTCGAAGGTGCAAGATAACCTGTACATATCAAGTAGTTGCCAGACTCGTAAGTAGATGGTTTCGCACAGAGTCTAGTGTACTTACCTGTCTCATTGAATCCATCAGGCCAATCTCCTTGCTCAAAAGTAGCGGTTCTCCTCCCTTGCTCGAGCTTCTCCCTGCTCGGGATCTCCCAGACATAGACTCCAAAGTCGTCACTTCCCGCAGAGTAGAACAGTCCTTCTCCCTCTCTCGCAGTAGGTCCTCCTCCGAACGAGCCATGTTTTGTCGTGCAAGCGTTTCGATAGGTTTTCGGAAAACGTGAGGTCGTCTCTGCTGATGCTGTCGGGGGCGGAGGAAGAGGAGCTGAAAAGGTGGCTAGAGGTGAAGGAGACGAAAGAGTGTAGAGGGTCGGGAGGTGGCCCGAGAGTGTCAGAGCGACTAGACTGCCGGTCGGAGAGAAAGCGAGAGAAGAAGCTGCGGGTCGAGCCCTTTCAGTCTTTGCTTTCGATGTCGTAGCTGCTTCCGCCTCCCGTAATTTCGGACGTCGGACCAGGTTCGCTTGCCAATTGACGACCGCGACTTCTCGAGCGATTCGAGGTCTCCTTGATGTTCTTCCTCCTCCGCCACTCGAGTTTCGGTCGCTCCAGGCCATTCTCGAATCGACGAGACCGGCATGAGCGTCTTCTCCAGCGTAGGCGAAGAGCTCATGCTGAAGAGGATGGTAAGCAACGCCTTCCATCTCGTGAGCGTCTGCGAGGATTCCAACCGCGTTCGTGTCCGCCCTTGAATCGTATTGCCGAAGAGTACCGTCTGAAGAAGCCGAGAGGAAGAGGTGAGGATTCGAAGGGTGACATGCTAGGCCGTGAACCGAGTCGTCATTGTCGATCCAGACATCTGAAGGTCCTCCCGGAGCGTCCAAAGTTGCAGAGGTAGCGGAAGTTTCGAGATCGTGACAAATGATAACGGCGTCGTTGCCGGCTCTGCGTAAGACCTGTTTTGTCAATCAGTCTAGTCCCTCGCGTCAGAAGTTCGAGGACCTCACGAGTAAAGTTTTCGACCTGCAGAATCAAAATCGAGCGCAAAAATGTTGCTCTGTGTGTGAAACGAGAATCAGCTTCCTCAAAATCAAATACAATGAAGTCTGAGACGTACTTGTGCTCCCTTATACCAAGCTCTTGGTTCTCCGAGCGTTCCTTCCTCATCATTTGCGAGAGCTTCGTGAATAATTACTCTTTTGTCGTCTCCTCCGCTTGCTAACCATCTTCCTTCTCCTGGCGAGATCGCGAGTGCGTTTACACATGAGTGATGTGCCTTATATGCAGAGTGTTCGGTGAATGGAGAGTTGTACGAAGAAGACAGGAGAGCCCGGTGTCGAATGGAGGGCAGAGTCGAAGGATTCGAGAGAAATAGATCTGTAGAGCTCAAAGTTCGCTTCCTTGAGTTCATCGGAGAGCTAGAGGTATTCTCAAATGCGAGTAAGAGTTGTGAGGCGTGAGCAGAAGAGGAAAAGAGATGGAAGTTTCCAAATCGCTCTTCTTCAGTCCTCTCTACCTCTATTTCGATCCGAACTTGACTAGAATGTGCATAGTGTTCTTCACAGCTACCTCAAAGTATTCTCTGTGAGTTTACTGTCCTCCTTTCCTCCTCTCTCCCCCTCTTCCTCTTCCTCCTCTCTCGGCCCCGCTTTTCTAACCGGTTCAGCTTAACAGAGTATTAGCTTCGAATCGCGATGAGTTCCTAGCAAGACCAACGACTCGAGCTTCGTTCCATTCCTGGTCTCCTTCTCTCGAATCTCACTCTTCCTCGCCAACTCCGACGAATCGAGTACTCAGTGGATTAGACCTAGAAGCAGGAGGGACTTGGCTCGGAATCTCCTTTCCTCCAGATAGAGAGCCGAACGAGGAGGAAGGAGGAGAGAAAGTGTTGAGGATCGCAACTTTGACCAACTTCACGGAAACTATTATACCGACAAATCCTCCTCGACCTTCCAGAGGAAATTTAGTGAAGGATTTCCTAGATTACGAAGGAGGGAAGTCACTTGAGGAATACTTGGAGAGTCTGGAAGGAGTCAAGGAGGATTACGCTGGATTCAACCTACTTGTGCTCGAACTTCGACATTCTTCCTCTTCATCATCAAGCGGAACGACAAACACACAAGAGGACCCTCTCAAGGTCGGTTACTGTTCGAATAGGGAGACGGTGACGAAGAAAGCCCGAATTCTACCCACTTTCGGTCCTCATGATCCAGTGCGAGGATTGAGTAACGCAACTCTCGAAGCTGAACCTGGAGAAGAAGTGTGGCCTAAAGTTAAAAGCGGATGTCTAGCGGTAGAAAAAGCTGTCAAGGAGGTAGAAGAAAGTGAAAAGTCGGAAGAGGATCTCGTGCAAGACCTGTGGAATACCCTGAGGTGAATTTCCCATTCTCTCTCTCGCAACTTGCTTCCGAATTGACTGGTTCAACCTCGACTCGCAATTCAGTACTGCCTCACTATCTCAAATCTCACATCGTTCTCACCTTCGACACACCGTCCTCGTTCGACCTCTGTCGATATCTCCTTCTTCGCCTCTACCTCCAAGTCCTCCTCCACTTCCTGCTCCTTCTACTCCTTCTTCACCAGCCGATCTACCTGAATCAGTTACGCATGGGAAGAAAGAAGGAGAAGATGGAACTCGATGGTACGCGACTAGGACTCAGACTGTGATTCTGATCGAGAGGGAAACTGGTCGAGTAGTTTTGAAGGAACGAGAAGGTTACTGCGTCCGAGATGGAAGACCAGTCTGGATTGGAGATAGTGAGGAAGTACATTCATTCGAGTTTCGGGTCTAGGTCAAGCTGTCTCTCGTTTTTCCGTTTTTGCTATTGTTGTTTTAACTACTCAATTTGCATGCAAAAGATAACCCCTCGTCTCTCTTCCTGTAGAGGCGAGCTATATACACTGAACAGACAATCTTCAATTGTCCTTCTCCTCGTAGTAAGACAGAAAGCCGGGGCCATCCCAAAGTGAAGCTAAAACTTTTCGATCTCCAACCCAAGGTTCTCGCGCGTGTTGAGTCTGGAGCAAGTCGCGAGTCATCAGCGTTGTTTACTGCAAAGTAAGGAATGTAGAACTCACGAGATGGTTGTCGAGCAAGAGAACGTCTCCTTTCTTCCAGGGAATCAAAACTCTCAACTCTTCGATAAGCTCGAGAGTCTTCTCCAGGTACTCCCTCGGGATTTTGGTTCCGTCCCCGTACTATAGATACTCAAATAATTGGTCAACGGTATTGAAGGCTGCTAAGAGCGGGAGACCGGCTCACAGTCGGAACATGGTGAAACGCTCCATCTTTCCCTTTGAACGGATATTCGAGAGCATCTTGTTCTTTCGCTTTGTGATACATCGAGCTCAAATTGCCAAAGTAAACAGGAATCTTTGAGTAAGGGTGTCGACGAATTGCTGTGGAAAGAGCAAATTGGTGAGCTTGGAACAATCAAGCGAATTTGCAGCGAGATCAAGAGAGCGGGAAACATACATGACAATCTGTGAGTGACCGAAAGAGATCCATCCTCTCCCCATCTCCACTCGTCGCTGTGCCGCTTAACCTGTTCCTCAATCTTTCTTCGTTTCGTTTCCTCGTCGTCGGTCGAAAGCAGATTCGCTGCGGGATAAGCTCGAGCGATCGAGTTGCCGAGGTTCGAACCGGGGTTCGCTTCTTGTTGATACTGGTAGACGTACGAGATACCTTTCTTTGCTAAATCTTCTACAAATTGCGGAACTTCTTTTTGCAATCTAGCAAACATTTCGGCGCCGTTATTGATCGGCGTTTCTCCTCCTGATTCTGCTGCCGACCTACAGAAGAAGAATAAGAATGCCGGATAATGCGAAGACCATCCAAACTGAGTAGGATGGAAAGAAAGAGTCAGTAAGCTGTGAGTAGTGGAAAAGCCAAGATTTATGGTAAGCTCACTTCGTTGTGCATTCGGACGTGATGAGTCGAAGGTCCCTCATTCGCTGTAGCTACGTTCTTTGCGAGTACTGTGCGAATGACCGGATTACCGAGCTATTCCAAGAAAACCAACTTGTCAGCTTCTCCAAGAACCGAAAGAAAGCGAAAGTGTGTAGAAACTGACTTCTTCGTGATAAGTTCCAATCTTGAAGGCATGAGCGACTCGAGAAAAGTCTTCCGGAGTTTCGGCATGAGTGCCACGGAAGAGAATAGCACCTCCGTTCTGATTGAGGAGAGGAATAATTTCGTCTTTCGAGGCTAAATCTTCGATAGAGCGGACGAAGGCGTCGAGCGAGGGAATGTCTGCCTCTTGGGATTCGAGTGCGAGTGGAAACTTGACGCCTTCGAGGGGAAACGTCGGTTCCGTCGAGCTTTGAGAATTGAGAGCTCGTTGAGCAGGGAAGTTGAATTCTCGAAACGGGAAAGCGGCAACCATCTTGGTGATTTTGGAGATAGATAGTCGGGAGGGAACAATCTAGGATATGTGCGAGTCCACACGCTGACAGAACATTGAGTCTGATCCGCAGTTTGCGAAGAAGGAATGTCGCAATTCCTCAATTCGAAGGGGTTTCCAACAGACTATCCTCCATACTTCGGCCGCTCCAGCTAAGATAAGCTACATTGTAGTCTACTCCGACCTTCTCTCATCAGTCAGCGAGCGAGACGGACCTTGTATTCAAGTTCATCAATTCGCTCTCTTTCCCCCTCCATCTCTGTCCTCTATCTCTATCCCGATCATGTCCGACTCGCCCAGTCTCACGCAATCAAGAGCCTTTCTCGATACCGCGGAGCCCTAGTCTTTCTCTCGGCCACTGGTGATCGACCAGAAAAACGTGCTGTTTTCACACCATGTCGTGCTTCTCCTCTCTCCTGCAACTTCGCGATGGGCTTGAAAGAGCCAGATTGCTTCAGTAAAGCTTCTCTGTTCCTCTCTATCTTCTCCGACTCGATCCCCAATCCTATCCTTTCCCCTCCTTTCCTCTCTTTTCGCAACTTCCTCTCCTTTCCAACCGACTCGCCATGGCTACTTCGACAGCGAAAGCGACAACGGAGAAACCGTCGACACCGTCCTCAATCTCGTCGTTAGAAGAAAAGGAGATTGAACCTCTAAACGATCATGATTTACCTCGAAAGCACTGGAAGAATTCTGTGTTCTTCTCGATCACCATCGTCGGTCTCTGTGCCTTCCTTTCTCCTGGTATCTGGAATTCGGTATGCCCTTTTCCTCTCGAGAAATGTAGTCAATTTAAGCGAGGATTGACCATAGTCGATTTTCTGCGTTTCGATTACTACAGATGAATTCTCTCGGAGCTGGAGGTAGACAAGAGCCCTACTTGGTCAACGCTGCTAACGCTCTCGTATATGGAATGATGGTAAGCTCACCTCGCTTCATTGTCTAATACTTTCAAATCAATTTCTGATTTTTGCTTGTTCCAATTAGGTCGTTACCTGCTTCTTCGGTTCGGCGATCACAGGCAAGCTAGGTTATCGATGGTCGCTGGTTTTAGGTTGTGTCGGATATTTCCCGTACGCAACTGGGTTGTACGAGAACCTTCTCCACGGAAACGAATGGCTCGTTCTCTTCGGAGCGTTCGTTTGTGGTTCGAGTGCTGGCCTCTTTTGGGCGGTAGAAGGTTCAATCGTGATGGGATACCCTGAACCGAACAAACGAGGTCGATATCTCGCCTATTGGCTCGCTTTCCGTAACGCCGGATCGATCTTGGGAGGAGCTATCAACCTCGGATTGAATGTCAAAAACTCGAAAGGTGGTTCTGTCAGCTCTTCGACCTACCTCGTATTCATTGTACTTCAAGCTATCGCACCTTTCGTCGGTTGTCTACTTTCCAGTAAGTTTCGTCGTTCTGAACTTGGTGACCCCTCTTCGCCAAAATCTCACGCTCACGCTCACGCTCTTGTTCTCGTGATAGACCCATCTCAGATCCGTCGACCTGATTCTACACCTGTACGGATGGAGAAGAAAAGACCTTTCAGGGAAGAAATGAAAGAACTTTTCCGAGTTGCTAGTCGACGCGAAGTTCTGCTCCTGTAAGCTGCTAACTTTTTTCACTCTCGCCCAGTCCACCGTCCACTGAATTGACGTTCATCCTTTCCAGGTTCCCTATCGCTCTTTACGCTCAATGGTGTTCAGCTTATACCGGAACTTTCGCAGCTTGGTATTTCTCAGTCCGGTCTCGGTAAGTAGCAGCTCATTTTCGTCCCGTTTCCTCACTGCAAGATCTGACATTCTCTCTCACCTATCAGAGCGCTTGGATCTTTCTTAACCGCAACAACATCAGTCCTCGCGAACGGTATCCTAGGAGTTTACCTCGACAATAAATCCCTCAGCAAGAAGTTTAAAGCACGATCTTCCTACCTAGCGATTTGTGCAGTTTTGGCAGGAGTTTGGATCTGGTTCACGGTTCTTCAAGTAGAATTCGTCAAGAATCCTCCCAAGAAAATCGATTGGTCAGATGGTCACCAATTCGCGAGAGCTTTCGCACTCTATTTAATCTTCAACTGTTTCTACTTTGTAAGTACCCTATGGTTCTCTCTCATGCTCCGCCAGAGGCATTGATTCATTTGTTCTCATTCGCTAGGTACTTCAAAACGAGTTATACTACATCATAGCTAGTACAGCACGAAACTCTACCGAAATGATTCAATTGTCTTCAATCTTGCGAGGTTTGGAATCTGCTGGAGCTGCCTGTGGATTCGGAGTCAGCGCTAGAAAGACCTTACCTAGGACTGTACCTCTAGGAATCAATTTCGCATTGTTTGGAGTTTCGACGATTACGGCTTGGTTTACGGTCAAGGATGTCGGAGTAAAGTATGGGAGAGAAGGAGACGAAGAAGAGAACGAGACTGTTCAATAATCCATATCAATAGCTAGTAGTTCATAGATTTGTTTTGTGTCAATCCTGGTTGTATTTTTTTGGGGATAGATAAAAATTGTCAGTCTGCAAGTCTCGGTTTAGTTTCGACTCGTCTCTTTCGTCTTGGCTCGAGCTCTTGTGTGGTCTCTCGGTGAAGTCCGCGAACGAAAGGTGTAGAAAAGCGTGACGAAAACTAACTGCTACAACATACGAAGAAAAAAAATGCGAAAACTGCCAATCAACAAAACCTCTTACCGCTCGGTACCAGATAGAAGTAGCTCCCCCACTCTTCCTGCACGGTATCTTACTCCAATCGATCGTGTTCGAGTCGACAAAGTAGCGCCTAGTCAGTCTTAGAACTCCAACCTTCTGGCAACTTTTTTAGCCCCCGGTATCTCATCTAATCCATCTCCGTTCCTCTTCAATTTCTTCCTCTCCTTCCCTTCTACGGGTAACCCAACTTCTTCAACCGTCTGATCCCTCTGGTTAGGTTTAGGTAAATGTTGAGGTTTAGTAGGATGAGGTAAAGTAGAAAAATAAGAATGTTTCAAACTTTGTAAACAGTTGAACCGTTTCCTTGGATCGTAAGTTAACAAAGATTGTAAGAGAGAGATCGCAGAAGGTGGTGCAGCAGAGAACAAGAATGATAAGTCTGAAGAAGGTTTAGGTTCGAATTGTAAAGAAGATGAAAGTTTTGTGAAACCCTATCAGGAAAAAGATACTTTCGTTCGTCAGTACACAGAATCAGTGGGGGTGAGGGAGAGGAAGAGGGGAGAGTGTCTTACTGGCCAATCTCGTTCAGTAGGAGTACCTAGAGCGTTAAAAATAGTTTGTAATTGTTCCATATCACTCTCTCCAGCCATGAACGGAACTCTCAACATCAACTCTGCGAAAATACACCCTGTAGCCCAAAGATCTACCCCCGTAGAGTAAGATCTAGCTCCCAACAATAATTCGGGAGGTCTGTACCACCTAGTCACTACTTGACAAGTCATTTTAGAAGTTGATTCGTCGGCGTATTCTCTAGCTAAACCGAAATCTGCAATTTTTAAAACTCCGTTTGAAGAGATTAACAAATTGTTTGGTTTCATATCCTATTTGCAAGTGGAAACCCGTTAAAAACTGTCAGTTTCACGCGCTTCCAGAAAAAGGAAAAAGAGTAAAGATAGATAGAAAGAAAAGAAAAATTGTGAAACTCAACTCGATGTAAAATCCAATTCCTGTGACAAAACTCTAAACCTTTCAAAGTCATGTACATCCAAGATTTTATATCTCCAGCTTGAAAGACCAAAGATTTATCTTTGATAACGGCTTCTAAATCTGTATCTAGGAATTCTAAAACTAAATTCAGGTTCGATTTGTTTGAGAAAACGTCTACCAACTGTACAAGGAGTATATTATTCCCGAGTTTGTTCAGTTCCTCAGCTCGGGGGGCTCATCAGGTAGAAAGAGAAGGGGAAGACAACTGACTTTGATCACGTTTGGATGATTCAACTCTCTCAAGAACTTCACTTCCCTAATCGCACTCATATCTAATCCATCTTTGAATTGTCCTACTTTGATCTTTCGAAACAAACACAATAACCCTCTCGAGTCTTAGCTGAAAGAGCTCACGAAGAGAGAAAGAGAGGAGAGGGAGAAAGCGGGGAGGAACTCACTTTTTTGATAGCTATCTTGGTTCCAGTGGTTAATTTACGGCCCAAGTAGACGACGGCATAAGTGCCTTCTCCAACTTTCTTGTCTTTCGAGTACTTTTGTTGAATCGAGAGGTTGAGAAGAGTCGCTGCTTCCATCGCAGTTCGGAACAGAGGGGGACCAAGGTACGCGCTCTAGATAGCTTTGTGAACTTGTCTTGATCAATAAAGCAGAGTGAATGAAAGTAAAACGTGAAGTGGAGAGGCAGGAGACGGTTTCATCAAAACAAAGTGACTTCCAGGTTCGAGATTCATCTCTCTTCTTCCTACACTTCACCTCGTTACTACTCATCGCCGAGTCACCGATGAGTAGCTCACCAGAGTATGCTTCCCCACTTCTTCCCGCTCTTTCGACGTATCTCAGCTGACCTTGAATGACGCGCCGTACAGACCTGTTCCTCTCGACAAGTTCCCTCAATTGACTCAAGCGATCGAACCAGATGACTGTATAAAGATCTTACTAGCTACAGATAACCACATAGGTTACGCAGAGAAAGATCCAGTTAGAGGTAGAGATTCTATAAACACTTTTAGAGAAATTTTGGATCTAGCTATAGCAAACGACGTCGATATGGTCTTGTTGGCAGGAGATTTGTTTCACGAGAACCGACCTTCTAGAACTTCACTGTTTCAAACGATTTCAGTTTTGAGAGAGAAATGTATGGGAGACAGACCTATAAGTTTGGAATTGATCAGTGATGCGGGGATTGGAATCTCTAGAGACGCTTTGTACCCAGGAGTCAACTACGAAGATGAGAATATAAACGTTGGGTTACCAGTTTTCTCAATTCACGGGAACCACGACGATCCTCAAGGAGTTGGAGCAGAAGGTGCTTTGTGCGCTTTAGACGTTTTATCTGCTAGTGGATTGATCAATTATTTCGGTAGAATGGAATTACCTGGTCAATCTACCAACGATCAAGAAGCTCTAGAAGATGGTTTAAAAGTTAAACCCGTTTTGTTACAAAAAGGTAAAACCAAATTGGCATTGTACGGGATGGGAAACATTAGGGATGACAGGTTCATGTACGAAATGTCAAACAGGAGGATCAACTTGTACAGACCTAAAGGTCAAGATCAAGATGAATGGTTCAACGTCATGCTCGTACATCAGAACCGAGTAGCTCACGGTCCAAACAATTCTGTACCGGATGAAGCGTTCGGAGATGAAGTAAACTTGGTCGTGTGGGGTCATGAACATGATTGTATAGAACAAGCTAGACCGGTACCGGTAACTAATCGACCTTATTACATTTCTCAACCTGGTTCTTCAATCGCTACTTCTTTAGCGAAAGGTGAAGCTATACCAAAGTATGTCCATCTCAACATCCTCACTCCTTCTTCTTTTGCTTCCTTCGAGAAGCTGATTCTGTGTCTGTGTTCTTCTTAGACACGTTGGATTAATCAAGATTCAAGGAAAAGAATTCGATTTCACTCCTATTCGACTCCGTTCCGTCAGACCTTTCGTATTCTCTGAAATCTCTCTGGCCGAATACCACGACCGTCAAACTGAGGAGAAAAAGAAATTGAATTCCAAACAAGCAGTCACGAAATACCTCAAATCTAAAGTCAACGAATTGATTGAACAAGCGAACCGAGAATGGGATGAACTACACCCTGATGAAGAAGAAGGAGAGGAAAGGTTGTTACCTTTGATCAGGTTACGCGTCAGTTATCTAAAATCCCCCGACTCTCTCTTCTCTCTCTCTCTCGCGCAATGATTCAAGCACTGACTTGGAATTGCTATTTTTTCTCTTATCTAGGTCGATTACTCTGGTGGACCTGATGGTAGTTCTCATTTCGAAGTTGGAAACCCTCAAAGGTTTGGTCAAGATTTCGTAGATCTAGTCGCGAACCCAAGAGATTTAGTTCAATTCCATCGTAAAAACGCTCAACGTTCGTTCTTGAATCTCTCTCTCTTCTTCATCTTCCTTCCCTTCCTCTTTGAGAGTGCTGACGACGAAAAGAACGAATTGTCAAATCTTTTTACTCTCTTTTCAGGTAAATCAAAAGTTAAAATCAATGAACCAGCTCAATTAGCAGAAGTTGCGGAACAAATGTCAGTAGAAGGTACTTCTGCCCAACAAGAGAAGATTACAGTTTCTGCATTGGTACACGATTACTTGGAAGCTCAGAATTTGAACGTTTTGAGTGAAAGTTTGATTCAGAACGCTGTAGAAGAATTTGTTGGTAAAGGTGACAAAGATGCAGTTGGAAAGTAAGTCTTTCATGCTCTCTGTCACTCTCCAAATAATGTCTCGTGCATCGCGATCGGTGAAGCCGAAGGAGCTTGAGGAAGCTGGAAACGGGAAGAAAACTGACGAATACTTGATTTTTTTCTCTACTCCAGTTGGGTAAGGAAATTATTGAAAGAAACTAGGAATGAGATTATGAAGAAAGGTTACGAACCTAGTAAAGAAGGACCTGAACATGATGATTTAGAAGACGAGGTAAATACTCTTTCTGTTCTTTCTCCAACTTCTCGATTTCCTTTCCATTTCCTCTTTTCTCTCGAGTGTGAGTTCGTCTGTATTGACTCGCCTCGCTCTTATGTGTTACCAGATGAGATCCGCAAAAGAAGCAGCTGAAGCGAAATATGGTTCAAAAGTGAGTCCCGAAAAAGTTTATCAACTCTCCCTATTCTCTCAAGAGAAAACTAATCAACTCTTGGAATTTCCTCTCATGTGTTTGTGCGAATAGGGTAAAGGAAAAGGACGACAACAACAAGATTCAGATGCATCAGAATCCGAAGAAGAAGAAGATTCAGATTCTGGTTCGAAATCGAAAAAGAAAAGTGGGAAAGGGAAAGGGAAAGCTCGAGAACCTGATAGTATGGACGATGACGACTCGGATATTTCAATGGCTTCTTCTACCAGAGGAGCAAAAGGGAAAGGGAAAGGAAAAGCTACTACTTCGAAAGCCAAAGCTGCTCCTGCGAAGAAAACGACTGGCAAAACCAAACAAACCAAATTGGTGAGTTCCCCTTTCGGATCTGTTTGATCGTGATCGTTGAAGACTGATCAAGGCGATCGTACGTCGTTGTAGTTCCAACCTGTCGATGAAGGATCTGATGAAGAAAGTAGTGATGAACCTGCTCCTCAGAAGAAGTCGTGAGCTCTCCCTCTCTCTCTTCCCGCATCCATGGTTCTTGACTTACAGAACTCTACGGTGAATAGAACCAGGAAAACTCCCGCAGCGAAGAAAGTGGTAGCACCTCCGAAGAAAGCTCCTGCTCGTGCAGCTTCGTCGAAAAAGAAACCTGAAACTATCGTAATGACTGACTCGGATGAAGAGAGTGACGATGAACCAGCCATCAGGAAGAGGAAGAGATAGATAATTCTATCTAGGAATAGGAAGTTTTCTGTCGCTTTCCGATAAACCACTAGTTTTCGCAATCGTTTCTCCTCTGTTACCCTTTCTCGTTTTTTTCGTTTTACTTTTACTCGCAATCGCAATTTCTCTCTGTCATTTTCTGAAGGATCGGAGCACGTTGCCGGGACACGACTGAGCGAGAGAGAGGGAAAGAGAAAAAGTTGCAAACGATCTGCGAGACGAATATGCGACAGTAAAATGAGAAAAAACGGGCGAACTAACGAAATGAACGAGTAAGAGAGGAAGTAAAGAAATACGAAGGAGGTGCGAGACTGAAATTGAGTGAGACTAGTTGCCAAGGATCGTGAGAGATTTCTGCAGGGAGAGAAGAGACAACGGAATCAGCAAACCCTCTTCAACCCGAGAAAGAACAGAGAAGAGAGAGGGAAAGAGAACTTACACTCCAATCGATAACTTTTTGATGAGCGAGTACTTTCTTTGCATCAAAGTTGAGTACCTGAAGTCCGTCGAGAGAAGTCGCACGAGACAAAGCGACGTAAGATTGTCCCTTTTCGAAAACTTTGCCGAGGTCGACTTTGACGCAAGCGATTGTTTGACCTTGAGACTTGTGGATACTACGAGCAGGAAAGAGCTAGGTCAGTCTCGAGAGTGTTGCTCAAAGGATAGGGGGAAGTTTTGTGCTCACCTCATCGCCCAAGCTCTGTAGAGAACCGAGGAAAAAGTGAAAACGAATGTCAGTGACAGAATGAGACGAGCGGGAGAGGAGGTCAGAGCCGTACAGAATAATAGGGTACTGAGAAAGAAAAATGAGAGAGTAGTGTCAGCATTGAGCTCGTAAGGTTTACAAGAGAATGAAGATTTATTTACCTGTTTCCTCGAAGCCAATTTCCTACCTTGATTATCTTCCACTTTGAACTCTTCCCTCGCCATGATCTTCCTCTCAATCCCTTGAGGAGTTTGCCAATCGATCATTGGACTTTTCTCAATCTTTCCAGCAGCGACAGCAGCGGCGATTCTAGCTTGATTCCTCAACTCTGTCGTAGTCTTCTCCCTCTTTTCCCCTTTGACGATCGTACCATCTGGAAAAATGACATCCCTCTCTGCATCACCTTCATCGTCCGAATAATCCTCCAATTCAGGAACTCCGAATCCAACGACAGTTCCAACCGTTCCATTCACTAGAGTAGCGTCCAAGTTCTTGATCAACATGACTTGAGCTCCAATCTTCAAGACCAATTTCTCGGGTGCCATGAAATTGTTCAAGTAAGTGTCGGATTTCATTTGATCGGGAGGTTTGTCTCCGGCCCAATCTTCAGCTTTGAAAATCACTTCTTCTCCTTTGAGCGCTCTCAATCGATGATTGTTGGCGGCTTCTACTTGGTTACGTAGAGGAAACCTGAAACACAAAGTATGTCAGCTATGAAGAGTCGGAGGAGACGTGAGGGAAGAAAGGAGAAGCGAACAGTTCGGTAGGTTCGATTCCGTTGAATTTGGGTTCTCGAGACAATCCTTTGAACTTCATGATTGAATCGGCACTCAGAGTACCGAACCTCATTTCGTTGAGCATATCGATGAAAGCTGAAGGGAGAAAGAGAGAGAGAGAGAGAGAGAGTCAGTCGAAAGATTCGAAAACAGAAAACAAAGAAGAATCGGAGATGGTCTCACTCGTATCTTTTTGACGGAAGACTTGAGTCAAATTGACAGTGTGGTCGACAGCAGATTTCCATGCCTTCGCTTCGAACGCGAACGTTGGAGTAACACCTTTAGTAACCGGGGGTAATTGGAAGAAATCTCCAGTGACGACGAGCTGATTCGAACCATGGAGAGAAACGTGAGTCGACAACTCGTTCAAAGGTAAGGGTACGAGACACGAGACTTACTTGAATACCTCCGAAGGGTCTCGAAGAAGCGACTGTGGATTTCCCACCTCGCTTCTTGAGAGCAGAACCAATTTCAGCCAATTTGTCGAACAAGATTCCATCAACCATCGAAACTGAAAAGATATCATTTCGTTAGCTTACTTGTGGTGACAACTTGCGGTAATCAAGAGTAAGATAGAGACTCACCTTCATCGATAACTAGAACTTTACACCTTTGCCATTTCGCATTCGCATTTCTATTCTTTTTAACTTTATCGATTAATTTCTGAGCTGAATCAACTCCGATCCCGATTCCAGCAAACGAATGGATCGTAGTTCCACCAATGTTGCACGCTGCCATTCCAGTCGAAGCGGTAACTGCTACTGCATCGGCGTTTCCTTTGTGTTTTCGTTTGAGAGAAGAAATAATCTCCCTCAAGAGAACAGATTTTCCAGTACCTATCGACAGCGAGATATCAGCATCTCTCGCTAATAGACTAGATCTTCTAAACGGGTCGGGAGGAAGAGGAAGGGCTCACCAGCTGAACCAGTAAAGAAAACACTCTTTCCATCGTCGACGACTAACTTGTGTACCATTTGTTGTTCAGGACTCAAGATGACTTTCTGTTTGATATCCATCGTCGTACTCGTCAACAATTGACCTTTAACTCCCGCTAATTTACTTGAACCAGGTCCAGATAATTCGTGAAAGTTCGAGGTTGAACGAGATTGTTTCGATGAAGAAGAAGCTGCGATCGCTTCCAAGTCGTCCCATGGTAGCTTGCGTTTCCCGTTCGATGCTGGTAGAACACTCGGTTTGGGCTTTGCTGCTTGTCTTTGATTGAACGCGTAGGCGGAAGAGGAAGGGGTTGGAACCGAAGTGGAGCGAGAAGTCGAAGTGGAAGAAGCGGTCGAAGTCGAAGGTCGCTTGTTGAAGATTGGAGCTAGTTTGCTAGCAGTCGTGAAGGAAGGTTTGGCAGATAAAGCTCTGCTGGAAGTGGAAGAAGAAGAGGATTTGATGTTGTTGCTACTGCTCGAAGATGAAGCGAAACTTGATCCCGATCCCGACCACGAACTCGCTCCATCGGTAGTAGCAGCTGAAGAAGCTGGTCTAGACACTTGAGAGTTGATCCTACTCTTTGAAAGTTTAGGAGGACTAGGCGGCCATTCCTCTGCAGTGAGAGCGAATTCAGGAGTGTTTTCCTCCTCTGAATCTTCTTCTCCTCCCCATTTACGTTTAGGTTGACTTGACAACGGTCTAGGTTTGATGTAAGGTGCCATCTTGGTGAGACTCGTTGAGGTGAGAGTTGAAAAAGTTGAGTGACAGGAAAAGACGCGTCGAGAGAGAAAGGAAGAGAGAGAAAAAGATGCACCACAAGTTGAAACGAACAAAATTTTAATTCTCTCGAAATTCAACTTGATCTCTTCGATCAGGAGGCACTCTCTCTTCTCTTAATCACCATCGCCGGGTCGTTTTACGTTATCCCCTAGTTGGGTGTACGCGAAACTTCCAAATCACCGACTTGTCTAGTGGAAGCATCCAGTGAAGGTTTTTACGAAAGTTCCAACACTTCACCGTCAGGCTCGATGTCCCGTTCCCTGTCGGCGGCGATCAGATCCTAGTTGGCTCCCCTTTACCTTCCCTTTCTTTCGCCTTTTCAGTCCTCCCTTCACGATCGTTTCTCCTTTGGATGAGATGGGAATGTTTCGAGGTACAGACAGGGCTTGAGAGAAGGGATTCATGGAGGTTTAGTTTGGGAGACGGGCGTACTATTCCCTTGCAGAGGATTTACTAGCTGCTACGCGGTGATGGTCCAAAGCAAACCAGTGCGCACACATTCTCTTTTCGCTCTTTCTTTCTTTTTTGTTGTAGCTACTTTTCTTGATGTGCAAGCAATCCATCCTACTTGTTCTCTCTATCTTTTCTTCCCGCATTTCGACTTCGACTGAGAGTTGGGATCTGAATGGAAAGAAGACTCTGCTGACTTTCTTCTGGAGAAATTTCGCAGAACTTGCTTTCGCGTCTGAAACCAACGAAACAGTTCCAGATCTGACAACAGCGACAACTAGAGAGACAATGAACGCTGGGGACTTCACTACTGTAGTGAGCTAGGAGCGGTGGAAAGGGAAGATGAGGTGGGAAATCGAAAAAGAGGAAATAGATTTCGTTTCATCAACAGATTGCCTGTAACAGCTTGGAGGTTCTTCTCTAGGTCGTTGGCATTGATGCTCGGTCGAGTCGTTTGAGAATCTCGCAGTCTCGCATGCACTCGAGAATGATGAGAAAATAGCGAAGAGCAGCTAAATAAGATTGCCAATTTCAACCAAAACGTCGCTGGTCAAGGTCCAACGGCCGCACAATCTGCCCTTTCGAATCGTCGGATCTGCTGACATCCACTTGGTCAAGCTCAGCAGAATATCGTCCCCTCCGAATGATTCCTACCAATCATCGCTCTTCAGGAAGAGGCGGAAAGCAATGATGAGCCTGCCTGCTTGACAGCAGCAAGCAGCAAGGTTGCTCAACGTGCCTTTACGAGGGATACTCATAAATCGGTATTCGGTGAGGAAGATATTCATAGAGCAAGAACAAGACGATGTTGCAGATCTGATGGAAGCGTCGAGAGAGAGGAAAGTCTATTGCTGTGCTTCGACAGCCTATTGATACCACGAGTGGTCGTCAGGTTTGAGCGAGTAAAGTGACGAAGATAGCGAACTCACCTACATCGACGAGGATCGAACAAGCGGCTTGAGCGAGAAGTGAACTTAACGATCGTTTGCTTCTTGAGCTTGCTAGAACCGCGACCTCGAGTCGACAAGCAAGAAATCGCTTGCATCATCAGTCAGCAAGCCCAAGAGATCAACAAGTAGGGCTTGTCATTGATGAGTCTGCTGAGCTGGGTGGGAGCGAAACACTCCTTATCGACTCGAAGGTCGAGTGTCTCGCAAGTTCGAGAGACAACTGACGAACAAGACGAACTGAGTGGATAGAGAAGTGATGACTGGAGAAGAAAGAGAAGAGAAACGTCGACTCCCCTTTTTCGCTAGAGGGAGAGGCCCCTAAACTTTTCCACGGGGGTCTGTGCTTTTTTTGAGAAAAATGAGGTTCGAGTTCCTCTCTCTTTCTTTCCTCTTTCGCTCTTCACTCTCGCTCACTCTTCTTCGAATCGACTCAAGCGCTCCTAGAATCTTCTCGTATGGCCGCAATGAGTGAAGAGGCTTCGACGTATCGAATTCGGTCGCGTCTCTTCCCTTTTTTTTCCCCCTCCATCATTCAAACAGTCGGTACCTTCTTCCCGTTCCCCCTATACTGCGCCAGTATTTCATCTCTTGCATCGAGCGCATGCAGAGCTCAATACAACCTCGAAAGCGCAGTCTTCTATACCTTCGAATTCAGACGACCCGAAGACGAAGATTGCGTTTCCGAGGTAGACCTGGACGTCTGGAAGCGCTCGGATTGGGAGATACGATACTCGCAGCCTAGAGAAGCGGTTCTGACAGGAGACGGGGCTCAAGGAAGAAAGAGACTCAACGGAGAACGTTGACGTTGATGGCTCTTTTGATCTCACGGGCTTTCGAGGGGATGCTAGGAGTTCTCTAGTCGGCTCACAGAGGGTCAAGCTATCTCAGGTATCTGTCGGTGGTGAGATCGTATTCTCAAACTCTTCCCTTCTTAGCTTTTGTCTGTGCTTTTTTAACCTCGCAATGAATCCTTGATTTTTCGACGCGAAGGAAAGCTTCCTCGACGCCTACTTTTGCTAGCGAGAGTTGCTTTCGTAACTAGAGCATCGTTCTCTCGGAGGAAGATGAAGATTCCGCTCATTAGCTGCAGCAAGTTCGGTTAAAATCTCGTTGCAAGTTCTTGGACGAGATCTAAATGACTGCAACTAGTTTATCGAGGGTTTGAGCTGCGCTGATGCGACCTCAATTACGAAGCTACCATGAAAATCGGGATCGTTCAGTCTCTCTCGAGCTCCCTGCAATGGCTACACCTGATCCTGTCGAAGTTCGAAAACAATCCTCTCGCTCGATTGATTGAGCTAGAATGCGTTCGAAGTTCAAGGGACTGAGTATCGCCACAGGCAAGAGCTCGAGAAGATTCGAACGAGCCGACGTGCATCCTGGCATCGACGTTGAGCTCGTAGACAGACAGTCGAAGAAAAGCTTGAGAAAACTCGCTATTCGATTCCCGATCCTAGTAACAATACGAGAAGTCTATTAGCCTGATAGTAACGACGATAAAAGTATGACATTCCGGACTCACAACGAGGTGCGAGATTGCTCGAGGATTTCGAGCTGTGAATCGTTGCTCCTTGAGATTGCTTCGAGGGTGAATTCGGCCGGCGCGAGCCGCACGAGCTCGACACCAGGACAAAACGCGCTGGTCTTCTGCGCATCCTGATTCGGGTGAGAGAGCGTGCTTCACGCGCAGATCGACTTCACCTGTCGCAGCAACCTCAAGGAACAACGAAGAGTGACTAGCTGTCCTTCGAATCGAGTTGAGAGAAGAGCGAGAAACAGAGAAGTGAAGAGTAAGGAAGAAAGAGTATGAGAACGCTCAGTCTCTTCTTTTGTGTGAGAAGGAGGGACCCTCGAAGTTCTCCACGGGGGTTTGTGCTTTTTTCAAGAAAAAGCGAGGTTCGAGTTTTCACCTCTTCTCTCTTTCTCTTTCTTTCCTTCACTCTGACTCACTCTACACCTCGACTCGATACCTCCTGATTGTTTGGGCAGGGTCTGCCAGGGTTCGAAGGGTGCAAACGTATAAAGATCGTTCCAATCTCTTCCCTCCTTGTTCCCTCTCTTCCGTCGGTACCTCCTCAATCCTTCGTCTGAAAGTCTTCATCCCGCACCCAATATCGAAGTCATCTGTAGAGGGAAGTCATCTTGCCACCACCAGCAAGCGCAATTTCCAGACCTCGTTCTCGCTCAAGCAAGGCAGAGAGATTTTCTTCTTCCTTCTTGTCACGAGTCGAGCTCTCTCTTTGCGCTTGTGCGAGGTCGGACGTCGACTTCAAGCTACAGATTCATTTGATCTCGTGACAAGGTCTGAACGATACTCAATCTGAGACGTTGGAAAGGAAGTTTGAGGGGACAAGGAAAGAAAAAAGCTCGAACGATCTCTACAACGTATACAACCTTCGAGCTCGTGCAGACACTGGTCAGAGCTTCAGGAGCTATTGAGTCAATTTGTCATGAATAGATAGATGATCTGGCGTTGTCTCTTTCTTGAGAACCTTTTCGTGTAGCTCGAGCTTTTGTTGAAATCTTTTTTCGCGACGAAGAAGCTCTCGTACCGTCTGCGTCGACCGCATACTCTACTAGCCACAAGAATGAGAGGAGCATGAAAATGAGTTGTAGAGCCTGGGTCATAGTTGATTTGAGTACAGAGCGAAAACAAGAAAGAAAGAAAAACTATTCCTACAACTGCTCCTCCTCGGATCATCCGCGAAGCCGCTCTCGACTATTTCGATCCCTTGACAAATTGACCTCAGCCCCAGCTCCTAGACGCACTGCCTTTCGCGCCGAAAGCTTCTCACAACTTCGTCTCAATTTCTTTCGACTGTTTCAGTCAACAGTGGACTCGAGATGAGCTCTCTTACTTCGACAAGCTCAAATCGCATCGTTCTTGATTCCGAAATACGTCAAACTGAGCAGCACCGAGAGCTGAAACTTGAGAAACCCTCACTCCTCACTCAGAGCCAGCAATTTCTCCATACTTTTACTCAACTCGAGCTTATCCAGAAAGTCGCAGTTCGAATTATTTGTGGGCCTCACACGTTTCCCACACTGACGACGAAGGTAGGTGTGAATAGAAATCTAGGAGCTCCTTGGAAGCTATACAGTACGAAAGGGAGAAAGAACTTTGTCTTTTTTCTTCGACCGGTTGGCTCAAACTCAGCCGGTTTTCTCAATCCTTCTCGAAGCTAAAATTGTGCCGGTCGAGCGTACAGTAGTCAGGCTTGGCTTCGGAAGTTTATGTAAGAAGAGACGAGAACGTTCGGAAAGAAAACCAGGAAGAGCCGAAGTGCCGAATGTTTGTTGCAGGAAAGCTCTCACGAGAGGAAGAAAAAGAAAAAGAAAAAAACTTCTTTCTCGCGCGAGAGAAGGTTCGTCGAGCGTGGGCGATGCTCGTCGTCGAAGGTGGTGGGAGGAGCGTGGAAGGTAAAGCTGGGCTCGTGGCGAACAAAAATGACATTAAAGAAGAAAAGCATTCAACGACAAAGAACCGAGTAAGTGAGTAAGTGAGTCTGTGAGAACGAGGAGAATGTCTATTGCGAATACGATCCCTTCCGTAGAGGTCCAGAGAAAGACAAATAGTGTATACAAATAGAAAAATATCTCAACAAACCAAACCGAAAACCCAGGAGAAAGTGAAGAGAACGATGATGGGAAACAATGAATGTATACAGTTGAATGATGGTGAAGTGATTTAGATTCGAATAAGACTATGGGAACAACGACAGAGGAGGGGAATGCACGAGCCGGCGTTAAACATTTGTTGAGAAATCGAGATTGAGCTGTAGTGGAGAGGTTGAGTCTAGATCGGAGCGAAAAGTCTATAGAGATGCGAAAGACGAATAGGCTGCATAGAAGTGCTGCGAGGAAAGCGGATGTGGAGAGACATGAGGGTGACGACTCGAAAACGACTGACTTTGTCAAGCTGAGACGGATTCTTCTTGGTCAATTGTATCGACGACGCTGTGCGCACAAAGAAGTCCACATGTTAGTCAACGTCTCGTAAAGGAGGTACTGGGAGAG
>RSDY01000004.1:451708-634488 GCA_010758995.1 Sporobolomyces pararoseus | reverse complement strand
AAGATCGAGCTACACGAAAAGAGAGAAACGAGTGAAAAACGAAAAGAGAAAAAACGACGAGCGAAGACGGGGAAACTAGTTGCCGAAACCGTAGAGGGTCTTGCCTGCACGTTTGAGAGCGTAGACGACGTCGAGCGAGGTGACAGTCTTCCTCTTGGCGTGTTCAGTGTAGGTAACTGAATCACGAATAATGTCTAAAAAGAAAATGAGAAAGAAAAAAGTCGAGTCAGTAAATCTCGATCTCCCCAATTCGCTTACTCAGGGATTATAGATACTCACTTTCGAGGAAGATCTTGAGTACACCACGAGTCTCTTCGTAGATTAAACCAGAGATACGTTTGACTCCTCCACGACGAGCGAGACGACGAATCGCAGGCTTGGTGATACCTTGAATGTTGTCACGCAACTGTTTACATACGTAGAAAGTAAGTTGTGTCAGCGCAGTGCATCGTGAACGCGTGAGAGGAAAGAGAGGGAGAGAGAATAAACAAACAATCTTGCGGTGACGTTTGGCTCCTCCTTTTCCAAGTCCTTTACCACCTTTTCCACGTCCAGACATTGTTGTTTATAGCGTGAGAGAGAGTTGAGAGTTGAAAGTGAGTGAAGAGAGAGGAGATAGTTCTTTCAACCGGAGAGAGAGAGAGAGTAGGAGGAAGAAAGGTGGCGGTGAATAAAAGTGAAGTGAAGAGAGTCAAGAGTAGTTGAACTCGAAATCGTTCTACTTGTTGTGTTACCGTACCTCTCTATTTTCTGTCGAATCGATTTTTGAGAGTCTTCCTCTCGTAACACGCGCGTCTCAGATTCCCCGACCCATTTTTCAACCTCCGCCTAGCTCTACTTGGTTCGATTCGTCTACTCGACACACTTTTTTCCCTTGCTACTCTCTTTCGAAAGCCTATCGGGGAGTCTAGGAAGAGTCACTCGTGAATATAGCGAACGATCGAATAAAAGCGCAATTTGGCTTGACGACCTTTCCAGGTTCTCAAAACAGTCTTCAGAAAAGTTGAACGACGTCTTCGGCTTCCTTCACCTGCCTCACCTCGAAGCCCACGCATGCCGGGAGGACTCGACATAACCTCTCTGGTGGTGTGGCTACAGCAGTACAGTCCAACGGCCCCCCTCACCTCTTTGCAGGATTCACTCAACTCCGATCAGCATCTCTCCCTCGCTCTTGAACGACTGCGACAGACCGTAGTAGAAGCAACAGAACGCGAGGGACAACAACAGCTAGGCTTGCAAACCGCTCAACAGAAGGTCCGTTCTACTTCTCCCCCGTTCCTCCCTTTCTTCGTTCCAACCTCTAATTCCCACTTGAGCATTCCCGACTCGAGAGCCAGCTAACACCGATGGTTGCATTCGTAGTAGATACAAACGCTCCGCAACTCGCTCTCGCATTTCAGCTCGCACGCGAACTCGCTCTCTGACCGCCTCGCTCGAACTGAATCCTCTTCCGTTTCTCGGCAGCAGCAGTACACTCAACAGCTACAGAAAGCTCGAGAAGAACGGGACAGTGTCAAAGCTCTGTGCCTTGTGTGGGAAGGAAGATGGAGAGAGGAAAGAGCTTTGAGGGAAGAAGCGGAAAACAGTTTGAGAGAGGCAACGCTGTCCTCACCTCGAAAGCTGAATGGAGCTAGAGAGCAAGAGGAGACCCGTGTCCAGATTCTCAAAGGTGAGCGATGTCGATGAGGTATAGTGCTGGTTCCTACTGCGCTGATTTCTCCATCTTCGCAGGTTTGACGTTTCCTTACAAGTCTCGCTCTCGCCCTCCCAAACCTCCTTCTGCCGACTCGTGGAACGTCAAGGCGACCTCTACAATGACTCCTGTTACAGAAAGCAGTGTCGTCGCAGATCTTGCAGAAGAAGCGACTCGACTGAAAGAGGAAATGAAGGAACTGAGCGAGAATCGAGACCTCGACGTGAGCGATTCTCTCTTCTTACTGGCTTTCGAAAAAGGCAGGGAAGTACTGAGTAGCTCCTTACAACTCGATAGGTTGCTCGACTGGAATCCGAGATCCAATTGAGAAGAACCGAAATGAGCCAACTCTATTCTTCTCTTGACAAACTCTTGTTCCTCTCTTCCGTCACCGACGCCTTTTCACCGTCCACTTCCGCGCCACAATCTTCAAAAATGAGCAAGCCAACTCCCGCAAGCAAGTCGCATCGAGCGATCTCCCCGTCAATTCTCGATCTTCCGGCTGTTCAAGCGGCTGCAACTCACTCTAAATCTCGTCGAGTATCTGACTTACCCGAAGGAAATCAAACGAAACAAGAGGTCGAAGAGACTCTCAGATTGGAGGAAGAGATTCGTGAGATGGAGAGAAAGGTAAGCCAAACCAAAGTTTCTCCCGATATGAGGAGGGAAAAGCTCACTCCAGTGTCTGCTGGTAGATTCGGATGCTGTCCGGAGGACCTGAGTCAGAAGGAAGTAGTGTACAACCTACCGGTGGATCCGAACTTCCACAGGAAACCTACGGAGATTCGTAAGTGATTTTGCGCCTCGACCGCAAGCTATCGGATTCGGGCCTGACTCTCGTCCGCCTGTAGAGCGTTGATTCTCATTCAGATCAAAGATCTTCAAGCTGAGATAGCCAGCCTACGACAGCGGCTTGGGCTAGCGATCGAAGAGAAGCAGAGAGTTGAGAAACTCTTGGAAAAGAAGGTAAGATCGATTCGCTTTCACTTTCGTTCCACTCCGTGCTGACCCTCTCGACATACATCTTATAGTCCAGCACGACGATATCAGACGAGCAAGCAAGCCGAGAAGAAGCACAAAGAGCTTACATCGAAAGGCTCGAGGCTGATCGTTCTCGGTGAGTATCGTACTATGTCTCGCTCTCTCTGGTGAACTTTATTGAACGAGCATAATCTTTGCGATCACAGTCTCTCGCAGTTGCTCGAGGCTTCGGAGGCAGAATCGCATTCACTTTCGCAAGAACTCGCATCGATGCATGCTCAAGTCGATTCCTTATCGGAGCGTGTGAGGTTTAAGTTGGAGGAACAGAAGAGCAAATTGAATGCGGCATACGATGAGATAGAACGATTGCAGGAAGAATTGCACAGTAGGGAAGTGAGGCACTGAAAACGATCCTCTTCGCCCGAAGAACTTTCTTCTCGTTCGTCGATGATGTCTCTTCATCCGCGAGATATAAAGTCCAGAATGCTTGGAAAGGGGCACTAGACCAGAAGCGATCCTGCTCGGAGCGAGCCGGAGGGAGTATTCGAAGTGTTAGGGAAAAAGACCGTGAGCTCGACCAGAGTCAGCCGATTCGAAGCAGAAAATATGGGCTCAGCCCAATCGATCCCGCACCGAGACGGTGCACTGCTCTGCTGAGCCCTTTTACATCATTGATCCAGGCGATTGAAACTTCAGCACCATCTCGGCTCGAGTATTGCTCAATTCAACGAAGACGAGAGCTTGAAGGATTAATTCTAAGCTTTGTTGCGGGCCGTCTGATGAGATGTTGGCATAGGTATACTAGGGAGGGTGTCCTTTCCGAAAGCTCTGAATGTGCTGAACTGTCGAGGAGTAGGGAGCTCGGTTGAAAGACTTGTTGCGATCTTGAAAGTTTTCGGTTCGGGATTGCAGCGATTCTTCCTCCCACAAGTCAGGAAGGGTTCACGCGGACGAGTGCTTCAAAACGATAGAAAAGGGAGCCATACTCTGGTACTCTCGCAGTTGCTGCTTTGTCAGATTGAGCAGAGGACAGAAGAGCGATCGCTGCCTTGCGAAATTCGCAATCTCTCGAACTCCCCAGACTCGTCGACAGCGAAGGAGCTCCTTTTATTCGATCGTTCGCTATATTCACGAGTGACTCTTCCTAGACTCCCCGATAGGCTTTCGAAAGAGAGTAGCAAGGGAAAAAAGTGTGTCGAGTAGACGAATCGAACCAAGTAGAGCTAGGCGGAGGTTGAAAAATGGGTCGGGGAATCTGAGACGCGCGTGTTACGAGAGGAAGACTCTCAAAAATCGATTCGACAGAAAATAGAGAGGTACGGTAACACAACAAGTAGAACGATTTCGAGTTCAACTACTCTTGACTCTCTTCACTTCACTTTTATTCACCGCCACCTTTCTTCCTCCTACTCTCTCTCTCTCTCCGGTTGAAAGAACTATCTCCTCTCTCTTCACTCACTTTCAACTCTCAACTCTCTCTCACGCTATAAACAACAATGTCTGGACGTGGAAAAGGTGGTAAAGGACTTGGAAAAGGAGGAGCCAAACGTCACCGCAAGATTGTTTGTTTATTCTCTCTCCCTCTCTTTCCTCTCACGCGTTCACGATGCACTGCGCTGACACAACTTACTTTCTACGTATGTAAACAGTTGCGTGACAACATTCAAGGTATCACCAAGCCTGCGATTCGTCGTCTCGCTCGTCGTGGAGGAGTCAAACGTATCTCTGGTTTAATCTACGAAGAGACTCGTGGTGTACTCAAGATCTTCCTCGAAAGTGAGTATCTATAATCCCTGAGTAAGCGAATTGGGGAGATCGAGATTTACTGACTCGACTTTTTTCTTTCTCATTTTCTTTTTAGACATTATTCGTGATTCAGTTACCTACACTGAACACGCCAAGAGGAAGACTGTCACCTCGCTCGACGTCGTCTACGCTCTCAAACGTGCAGGCAAGACCCTCTACGGTTTCGGCAACTAGTTTCCCCGTCTTCGCTCGTCGTTTTTTCTCTTTTCGTTTTTCACTCGTTTCTCTCTTTTCGTGTAGCTCGATCTTTTCCTACTTTTACTTGTTGACACTTTTTCCCCATCCTTTTGCAAACCTCTACCTCTGCAAAAAGAAAAACATCTACACCGTTCTGACTACCAACTCCTTCCTCCCCTCCTCCGCTCGAGAGAGAAGTTTCTTTGCCTTGCGAAACTCCTTTCTGTGGTTCACTTCTCGACGGTGGCCCTCTCTCTCCTCGACTCTCCAAAGTCGAACTGCAAACGAGCAAGGTCGGCTGAACCCCGCTCTTGGTGGAGGTTTTCTCTCTCTCTCTCTCTTCGACGGCCTCTCTATTGTTCCTCCTCATTTGTCTACCCTCAACCTCGAGCACTCGCAATCTCTCACGCTGTCGTAGATGCTGCCACCATAGATCCACAGATAGCGGCTGAAGAGAGTGACGATAAGGAAAACGCTGCAGTTCATTCTTGCGAAATTTTCTAGATTCGTCAAACCCATTTCTCCTTTCCTAGGCGCTTTCGATACCCACAAGCGAGCTCTCAGAAGTATCAGCACCTCGAGGGCTTACACTCGGGAAAGTGCGATTCGAGTGAGGCTATGAGGCTTGATATCGAGTTTTTACAATTTTCGAAGAGAAGAGGGAAAACAAAAGCAAAGAGATGGAAGAAAGAGAAAAATGCGATACAACCGAAACTATCATATGTATAAGTGAGTGAGCGATTCGTTAATTCCTTAGAGACCACCGATGGAGACGAGTTTGAGAGTTTGCCAATCTTGAAGACCGTACTTTGAACCTTCACGACCGAAACCAGATTCTTTGACACCTCCGAAGGGAATCGAAGCTTGAGAGATAGCACCAGTGTTGGCACCAACCTATCGAATCGACGAGCGAGGATTAGTTCGTTCTGTAAGGGACCATAAGAAGGAGGAAAGGAAAGAGTCACGTACCATTCCGACTTCGAGAGCGGCAGCGACTCGATGAAGACGGGCAATGTTCTCAGTGAAGAAGTATCCAGCAAGTCCGACCTCGGTATCGTTAGCTCGTGCGATGACTTCTTCCTCGGTCTTGAATCGGTAGAGAGCTGCGAGAGGACCTATTGCTCACGAAAACAAGGAGAGAGTTAGCTGAGGGGAAGCAATCAGATCGTGAATCGAAATGAGAGATTCACCGAAAGTCTCTTCGTTGTCGATAGCGCAAGCGTTGACGTCGGTGAGAACGGTAGGCTCGTAGAAGTAACCAGGAAGATCGACCTTCTTTCCTCCTACAACAACCTTGGCTCCATTCTTGACGGCATCTTCAACGTGGGAGTGAACCTTGTCGACAGCGGCTTGGTGAATGAGAGGACCGTGAGTGATACCTTCTCCAGTTCCTTCTCCAACCTTGAAGTTTCGGACGGCTTCAGCAAGTTTGGCGGTGAAGGCATCGTAAACTCCGTCTTGAACGTAGACTCGATTGGCGCAGACACTTTGATTCAATGAAGAGAACCGAGTCAGTTGAGGGAAAAAAGGCAAGACGGGGGGAACTGCGCAGAAGAAGAAGAAGGGAGAACTCACCAAGTTTGACCGGATTGACGGAACTTGCAAGCGATAACACCAGCAACAGCCTTGTCGAGATCGGCATCGTCAAATACGATGAAAGGTGCGTTTCCACCCAACTCGAACGAGAGCTTCTTCAAAGTCGAGGAAGACTGACTCATCAGGATTTTTCCAACTCGAGTAGATCCAGTGAACGAGATTTTGTGGATGAGAGGGTTCTCGCACATCTCTTTACCGACGTCGGCAGTGTGCTTCGAAGTCGTTACGACGTTGATAACTCCATCAGGAACACCGGCTTGCCTGCAGATATCAGCCATAGCGAGGACAGAGTAAGGAGTTTCGGCAGGAGCTTTGAGCTACAGCAAGGAGAGAGCGATGTCAGCTTTCAAAACTTGTCGGCGAGATTTAGGGGGAATTGACTCACAACGACAGTGTTACCAGCAGCGAGAGCAGCGGCGACCTTTCGGGTAACCATAGCATTGGGGAACTGCGCAACATAAAGGCCTGAAAGTCAGTTCAGAATTGGGAATCGATTTGGAATCTTCAGCGTACGTTCCAAGGAGTGACTACAAGTGATCGAATAAGGAGTCAATTACATGTATCAACTGGGAAAAGAAGCCTTGGAGAGCTTACTGATACCGCAAACACCAATGGGTTGTTTGATAGTAGTGTTTTGAACTCCTTTAGTTGCGGAAGGAATGACATCTCCGTAGTTGCGAACGGCTTCTCCGGCGAACCAGCTATCGAGCAAAGAGCCCAACGATCAGCAATCTGACGCTTATTGTGAATGCAGTAGAGTGAGCTCACGAGAAATAACTAGCTGTGAAATGTCGCAAAAAAAGAGAAATACACTGTTAGCTTGAGATGCACTTTGTATCTCGAGGTTTGTATTCCAAGCTCACCTCCGTAAGTGATCTCGCCTCGAGAGTCAGCCAAAGGTTTACCGTTCTCAGCGGTGATGATCTGAACAGGTCCGGAACATAAGATTAGTTTGGATTTAAAAGGGAGAGCAAAAAAATCGAGGGAATGTGCCTCACTTGAGCGAGATCTTCGTGGTTCTCGGTAGTGAGTCTATATATAACAGCGACACATTTCCTCTTAGCCTCCTAAGCTCCTCTCAAAGAAGGGCAGAGAGAGACTGCTCACTGGAAGATTTTGTTCAGAATAGCCGCTCGTTCGTATTCGCTAGTTTTGCGCCAAGATTTCAATGCTTCGTGAGCGTGTTGAACTGCTTGTTTGACGTCTTGTACTCCCATATCTGGGAGAGTTCCCATCACTTTACCAGTTCCAGGGTCTGTCGTTGTTCGAGAGTTTTCGAGAGAGGAGGAGTGCGGGGCCGAGTTTAGTATCTCTCCTCGAGAAGCCTGAGGGAGTGAATGGATTTTGACTCACTGATGACTTCGAAAGTCTCGGTAGCGGTACCGTTAGTCCATTGACCATTGAGGAGTCCTTGAGTGAGCCAAAGTTTCTCGTTTTTGAGCTGCCAACCAACACGAGAAGTCAATTGAGCGAGTGTACGCGGATAGAAAGGTTCTATAAACTTACTTGAGGAGCAGAGGGAGCAGCGGAAGTAGAGGCTAAGCGGGACATGTTGAAGAGTTGAGGAGTGAAAGATTGGCGGCTACCGAGAGGACGAGCGATTCGAGTAGTGGAAGAAGAGAGGCGAGCAGTACTAGCGAGGCTTCGGAGCATAGGACTGATAACGCCTTGAGCTGAGAAATTATATGTAGATGGAGGACAGAAAAGAAGGAAGGGCCTTTGACTTTCTGCCGCTCCTTTTTCTCCCTCTCTCCCTCGTTTGGAACCGACAAAACAGCACGTGCAATTTTGATCGGAAAACGCTATAAACTAGAAATGACAAACTCCCGAACGATCACAGGCTTGTGTCGAGCCTACGTGCAATCTATTTCCGTTATCTTGTTTTCCCTTTTCCCTTCTTCTTCTTCTTCTTTCTCCTGTCCCACTTCCACAAGACTGCCAATTGGCTCTCTTATCGAGAATCTACTCGAATTGTCTTCCTTCGCTTGCCTCGTAAATTCTTCCCTCTTTTCCACCTCGACCTCTCTCGCATTCGCGCTCCTTTCAGCTCGATACGAGATACTTGCCAACAACCGAGAATCGACTGGTGAGTTCGGGTGCGAAACGAAAGAAATGAAGAACAAGAGTTTGTGAGAAGCCATCGTCGCTTGAGATTTTTGAATTTTCGTTATCGTCGGAGTGTTGCTAGGCCTCGCGATGAGAGATGGCTTTGCGGCGAGTGTCGATGCAGGAGAAGGAGCTGCAACGGTAGTGAATAGGTGATAGAGATCGGAGAGAGCACGGATGAGGTTGACTCTAGGGTGAGTTGTGAGAGAAGATTCTGGGTCGGAGGATGCTTCGGTTACGGCTAGTGGTTCGAGTAGTGATGAGAGGTCGTGAAGTAGGAGTGAAACGAGTATTGGATTCGAGAGCTGTCGAGATAAAGCGAAGTGAACGTCAAAGGGAGAAAAAGTCATTCCTCGATCAGCTTCTGTCGAATCACTATCGAGAGAACGAAGATCAGAACGTACGATCGAGTCTTCACGAGACGCTACGTATTCAACTGCACTATCGAGACTAGAGAGCGTCGTATTGGACCTTTCGACCAGAAATGGAACGAGTTGAGCGAGAAGCTGAGTTGCCGGTATTCTTTCGCTTGAGGTCGTCGGTAAGGAGGAGAAAGAAGCGAGGGCAAAGGTTCTCAGAGTGTAGGAATAAGCGAGGCTGTTTTCAACGATAGGTCAGTCGAGGGTTTCCTTCTAGATTCTGTTTGAGAAAATCGAGAGGCAACTCACAGGACTGCAACAACATTGTAGATCAGCGTTGGATTTGTTTTCGGTTTCAAGTCTTCTCCAAGTGGTAGTGGAGGTAACTGCGGTGAATCTACGAGAGTCGGTCTCCGTGGAGCACGAGTCGCAGAATTCGACTCTTCGTCAGAATCGTCTTGTCCCTCCTCCCCCTCCTCCTCTTCTTCCTCAATCCACCAAGGCTGTTCTGTCTCGAGCTCCTGTGCCACGAGCTTGTTGATTTGATCTGGATCTGAAAGGGTAGAAGTGAAAGCTGCTTGTTGAGATGGCGAGAGAAACGAAAGAAGCTCGTCTGGCGGTAAAGAATCTATAGAATTCCTTCGTGATTCCCTCGTCAGTAACAGCTCACGAGCTTGCACTACACTCTGTACTCACCTAGATCGACACCTTCGAGCCTCTTCTCGAGCTCTTGTCGTTCGAGATCCCTTGCCTCGTCGTCCTCTTCTCCTTGTTCGAGTTCGGCATTCTCCTCCTCGAACCTTTTCAACATTTCAAGCATAGCTTTCTTTTCTTCACTAGACTTGCCCTCTGCAGATCTGATCTCGTCCAAGAGGGACTGTCGATCAAACTTCTCTGAACAATCTTCATGTTGAGGAGATTTGTAACATCCGAGAGAGCAGTAAGGGAGGTTACAAGTTGGACAATGGTATCTACTGATCTGTCGATTGCAACTGAAACCACGAGAGAGACGACCGGTGAGCTCCCTTTCGAGGTGGAGAGAGAAGAAGAAGAGGAGGAGGAAGGCGGTGAACCTACATCCCACAAATTGGGTTATCAGCTGTCGAGACGATAGGTGGTCGCTTTCTACGCGGTTCTTGATCTTTCGGACGTGGTAGACGGATCTGCATCGAGATGGGTCGAGAGTGGATGGAGGTGGAAATAAAGTGGACAGATTAATGCTTTTTTGCTTCTGCCACTTCACTTCTATCACGACAATAAGGCTCAAGGCGATGTTAGAAGACACTCAAAGACCGTACAACTATTGAATGTCTTCTTCCAAGATCAATCGCTCTCATCGGTTCATGGCCTTCCCCACCAATCTTTCTCTCTCTCTCTCGCTTCTCACGTACGACCAGCAGGATCAGAGCTTCAATGGCCTCGATTCTATTCAAGCCGTGGGTCGAAAGGAAGCCAAAGTCTGAAGTTTGCGAAAAGCCAAAGTTGGACAGTTTCGAATCTATCGGTTGCAATAAGAACTAGTACTATTAGGGCTTGCTCAAGCACTCGACTTCCACAAAGTTGAGAGCATCGAGCGAGCGGTGTGATTTTTAACGCGGGAAAAGTGAATTCTTTGCATGAGATTGGAACCGACGGGAGAAAAGAGAAAGAGACTACTGCACGAAAGCCGTAGGAGAGTGAAAGAAAAAGAAGAAAAATTCCACCTGTTGACAGAGGAAGACAAGGAAAGAGGATAGTAGATTGTACGTGTACACGGGTGAGAAAAGAGAGAGAAAGAGAGAGAGAGAGAAAGGAAATGGTTATTTTTCTTTTGAAAATTGGTTTGTTGACGAGTCGGAAACGATTTATTCAAGTTGAGAAAGACCTATTGATGGGTCGAGAGAGAACAGTGAGATGTGAAAGATGAGTTTCCTTCCCCGTAGTTTTGTAATTGTCGAAGTTTTTCAATCGCGAAGCGGAAAGAGTTTGCTGATGCTGTTGATGGTTTTTTCCCTCTACTTCTTCTTGACGACGTTTGCATCGTAGAGTGAATCTCCTACGTGATTTGCTGAAATCTGTCTACCTCCGAACCAACGACCGTTCAGTCCCTGAGTAGCTTTAACGGCATCTTGAACTTTTTCAAACCGAATATAAATCTCTCCCTGAAAAAAACAAAACCAACCACAACAAACTCAGAGAGTTGTCAGTCATTACTCTTTCCTCACACTTTTCAAAAGCAAGATAGAGAGGGAAACTCACTTGAGATTCTTTTGCTACGTAAATATCTAAAACTTTACCATACTTGTCCTCGCATTCAGATTTGACGTCTTCTGCTAATTCTAAATCCCAATCTTGTTCAGTTTCTTCTTCGGGATTGAAAGCATCTTTCATCAACCTATTTTGCGTTCAATTCGAGAAAAGTTAGAATCTTTCTGTTCTCATGGGGATGAGAGAGAGTTGAGGAGAAAGAAAAAAAGAAAAACTTACACGTTACGAGTAGTGTTCTGTGGAATGTTAGGACGGAACCTGTGAATAATAGAACGAGCTTCAGCGAAGCTCCCTTGTGAGCGAAAAGAGAGAGAGAGAGAGAGAGAGAGTGAGAGAGAGCTAACATAGGTTGAGGAGGTAATTCAGGACCTTTATCGACTCCTGCAAGTTTTTGCATCAGTTCATAGCGAGAAATACCTCCTGGGTTACCACCTTGAATCACAAAAGAGACGAGAGCAAGGCTCAGTGTCAATACGAGTCTATTCGAGAGACAGAAGAAAAAGAAAGAGAATTGGCTCACCATGTTCTTCGAGTTGTAGATTAGGCTCTTGAGCAGTGGTGAGATGCTTGTTGAAGGTTGTACTACGATCTGCTACAAGTCCTACTTTGATCTTTTAACAGTGGAGAAACAGGTTGACGTGAGCTGAGGACAAACTGAGATGCGAGAGAGCGAGGGAGCGATAGACTGACCTCGCGACCAGCAAGAGGGAAATTGTTCATTTTTTCAATAGCTACCATAGCATCTTTGTGCTCCTTGAACCTATTGGAATCGTCGAAACTCTTCCAGAATCAGTTTCTGGTTCATAAATCTTTAAAAAAACGAGTAAAAGAAGAAACTCACTTTACGAAACAATAACCTTTAGATTTACCAGTCATGGGATCTCTGTGAAGTTCAACCGCTTCTAGTTCACCAAAAGGTTGGAAAACTTCTCGAATGTCATCTGCAGTCAAAGCGAAATTCAAAGATCCTACGTAGAGTCCTCCGGTCATAGGTCCTCCGACTTGACCATTTCCAGAACCGGTACCGTTGTTTGCGTTGTCTCGAGCTTGACGATTTTTTTCTGCTTCAGTGTATTGAACTATTAAAGGAATTCCTAGTAATTTAGTACCCGTCAAAGTTAAAGCTTTTTGAACACTTTCCAATTCTACAAACTCTACGTAACCGACTCTATACAATGCGACTCGGAAGAAAGTGTGTGTCAGTGAATAACGTTTAGAGGAGAAAAGGAAAGAGTTAGTGAGGATTACCCTTTTGAACGACGAGAAATCCTATCTACGATCACTCTAGCGTCTCTGACTTTTCCAGCATGAGTTTCGAAAAAGATACCTAATTCACGATCTGTTATTCTAGCTGCGATTTGGTTTACGAAAACTGAACGCATCTCTCTTTGTTCTTCAGAGATACTACATACACCAATCAATGTAGAAATCCGTCAGTTCTTGAAAGTACAACCTCTTTTTGAAAAAGAGAGAAAAGCTTTTTCTTACCCAGGAGAAGGAGATCTGTTACCACCGCCTCGTCTACTACTACGTGTACCAGGAGGAGGAGGAGGAGAATTACGTCTACTGTATTCATCGTAAGAAGGAGAACGTCTCCTACTGTTTCGACGATTGTGATAATCATCGTATCCTCTTTCCCTTTCCCTGTCGTCATCTCTTTCTCGTCTTGCATAGGAAGAAGAAGAACGTCTGTCATCATAATCTCGATCATCTCCTCTTCTACTCCTCTTCGCCGAAGCGTAAGAATCATCTTCCTCGTCTTGTTCTCCACTTCTCCTCCTTCTATCTCCTCCTCCTCCACGTGAGGAGTACCTAGATGATTCCCTTTCCCTTTCTCTCTCTCTTTCACGTTCACGTTCCCTATCTCTCTCCCTTTCGAAAGCTCTATCTTCTTCCCTTCTAGAAGAAGTACGTCGATCTTCTCCTGTAGCACCACCACGTCGAGAAGAAGAAGTTTGCGATGTAATAGACCTGGTTTCAACTTCTTTGAGTTAGTACACACTATACTATATAGAGCGTGAGCAGAGAGAGAGACAGAGAGACTCACGGTGCGCGGTCTGAACGGGAAGATGAACGAGCGAGTTTACCGTTCTATGATCGATCCAGAAAGAGAGAGAGGGAGCAGTTAGCTAGTGAATGAAGCTATGTTGTTCAAACGAGTTACTTACATCACTCATGTTGAGAGAAGGCGTTGGCGGGATAAGAAAGTGGAGGACAAGAGTTGCACGCCGAGTTATTTTCGTCCGTCGAACAATTCAGAAAGAGGTAAAGTGTAGTAGATTTCAACAATAAAATTGGAATTTATGATCAATAGAAATATAGACAGTGAGAACAACAAAAATACAAGAAAATAAATTTAGAAAGTCCCGTCTTGGTCCCGTCGATTGAATCCCGAAATCTTGACTTTCTTTCTAGGCAGCTATAGCTTGCCTTTGTCTCTGAGGTACTCTTTCCTCTGCTTCTCCTTGTTCGATTTGTTCGACGGGAACTGTTTCTCCAGCAGTAGTCTTTTCCGGTGTCGGTAATCGATTGACAGGTACTTGAGGTAATTTGTCTTGAACCTTTTTCAAAGAGAGAGAGAGAAAGGAGGATAGTTACAATGTCAGCTCGCTTCAAAAGAGAAGAGGAGAAAAGAGAAAAAGAGATCCAGGAAATAGGAAAAGACTTTTACTTCGGCTTGTTGTAATTTTGCCAATTCTTCCAAAACTTCTTCTTCATCTTGTTGAGAAATCCTACTCGCCAACAATTCACTAACTTCTCTCTGATATTCAATTCCTTCCCTAGTCTCATCCATCAATTTCTCTACTTTTTCTATATCCAACTCTTGGTTCAATTGTTTCAAAACTTGGTTCCCTTGTTGTAATCCGAACAAAACGTCTTTCTCTACCAGAGAGAATTCGATCGATTGGACTAGTTTTTGTAAAGTTTCCAATTGTTGATCAGTTTGTGACAACAAGGTTTGTTGATATTTTTTTTGTCTCAACGCGATCAAAGCTCTCGGTTTGTTGCCTTGTTTCAAAGATTCTTTTGCTATTTCTTCTTCACGATTTAGGACATGTTGTAACTGTAACATCGAAGGAAGGAAGGGTCAGCGTCAAAGCAGAGGGGAAGAAAGAAAGCTGGAGCATACTCGATCTTGATATTTCCTCAATTTATCTCTTTGTAATTTCAGACTGTTTTTTCGAGAAGAGAGTTCACGCTGTCTCAGCATCGTTCGTCACTCCTCTTGGTAGGAGAGAGAGAGTCGGAAGAGAGTCGAGGTGGGGGGACAGTGAGAGAGAGATAGAGGAAAGATTTACTCTAGGATGGATCGATCTTGAGGGGTGATTTTGATTTGATTCGAAGATGATTGTCCCACTGATTTCAAACACACGCTCTCTCCATCGTGTCAGTAGAGTCCGGGTACGAGCGGAGGGAGACTCACTTTAGGTTGATGATGTCGATGTTTGGTGAAAGGTAGGTGTATCGCGCAACTCGAATGGCTGGTCTATAACTCTGGAAGGTATACTTGAAGCTGAATTAGAGGGTATAAGAGCTGATAGAGATGGGTCAAGAGGAGAGAAGGAGTTTCGATCAACCTCCCCTTCTACTACTTCACTCGACGTGACAACTACCCTTTCAACTACTATTATAACCTTCACTACTTGTCCTAGACTACTAGCTCAGAGGTCCCCCCAACGCCCGGGTCTTCATCAAACCCTTTTTGGGGAATAGAACGGTTCATTCATCCCCCCGTCTCATCCCTCCCGATTACAAACGCTATGTACAGGTTAATTACCGGGTTCATAGCTCATTTGATGCAGAAGCAGGAGGTGAGTAAGGTTTTGATCGAAGCTCGAAAGCTGTGAATACGCAACTAAAAACTGACAACTTGTACGCTCTTTCTCTCTCTCAGTATTCAGTTTTGATCATGGGTTTAGATAACGCTGGAAAGACTACTTTCTTAGGTGAGAAGAAATCGCGAAGACGCTTCCACCTGAAAGAGACTGAGATTTGAGAGCGTTTCGCTCCGTTCGTTCTGTTTTTTTTCTTTTCAGAAAAAGTTAAAAGTACTTTTAATCGTACTCCAGAAGTGGATCCGAATAGTATCGCGCCCACTATAGGTCAGAATAGCAAGTCTATCTCTCTATTCCTCCAACACAAGAAAGGGCCCTTGTGATTGACATGAATCTTCCTCCTATAGTTGGTAGAATTACTTTATCTTCATCAGTTTTACAATTCTGGGATTTAGGAGGTCAAAAAGATATCAGGTCTATTTGGCCTAAATACTACTCTGATTGTCACGCGGTAGTGTTTGTGATTGATTCTACTGACAAAGAAAGGATTGAAGAATGTTGGGCTGTATTCGGTTAGCCCATCTCTCTCCCTGTCTACGATATATGATAGTTCTTTCAGAAAAACTGATGACACAAAGAGTGACGATTATGTTCACATCACAGAAACGATAGTAACTGATCATAGAGTAGATGGAGTACCAACTTTGGTTTTAGCAAACAAACAAGATTGTGAAGGAGCGATTCAAGTTGAAGAGATTAAACAAATGTTTAATAAACTGATAGTTGAGAAGTTGAACGTTAGTGAAGGTAACGTTATGCCAATTTCTGCCCTGAGAGGGTAAGTAGTATCTGAGTCCTTTCAAGTTTTTGATTTTCTTTTTCTGATGGAAGCTTTTTCTTTCACCAGGGATGGTATTAGAGAAGCTGTAGATTGGTTGTTCCTCAGGATTCATCAGTTGGTCCTCTCTTTCCCATCTCCCGCTTCAGGAGAAGGGATCGCGAACACTCACCCTCGCGAAATTTCTTTCTTTGCAAACAGCTCACGAAAAAATTCTTCAAGTCGCTTCTAAGTTTTCATTGCTCTTGCTTTTCTCAGTAGTTCTGTTTAGTTCTCTCGTAAATGTTGTAACAAAATTTGGTAGTAAATAGGCCTAGAAGAGAGACATTCGCTGCCCACGAGTTTTCGAAAAAGCCGGCGATCTTGACTTGTTTTCTCTCCCACTCAACTTTTCAGACCGCACAACCGTCGACAATGGAAGCCGTAGTACAACTCAACCATTTCGGAGTAGTCTGTCCATTCCTCCATCGAACTCCAGTTCAAAAGTTGGGTAGTTTCTCCACTCAAATCATCAACCCTCGATTCGGAGCTACTACTCAACTAGTCCACCTAGCACAATCTCGATGCCCTTTAATGAAACCTGCTCTACAAGCTAGAGGTTTTGCCACCACTACGACCAACAAGATCAGTAACGATCAATTCAACCAGTCTCGATTGGTCAACTCTTCGAGATCTTACGCTTCCATCACCGAGGTACAACAAGAAGCTTTACGTAAAGCTACCACCGTTACCGAGAATGTACAAGCACCTTTCGTAAACTCTCCAACTTCCGAGGGTATCGATCAAGTCAAGCAACAACAACAAGTTCAAGGTGTAGTTCAAGGAGAACAACATTACGAAGGTAGACCAACTTGCGCTTTAGGGTTCAAGAAGCATATCCAACACAGTCCGATATTCAATTACGAGGGTTTCTATGAAGCCCAGCTTCGAAAGAAGCACGAGGATAGGTCTTACCGAGTTAGTCGTTTCTCTCTCTCTCTCCTCTTTTAATAAGCGCTAACCTGAGGTTCTCAATTTTGCGTAGTACTTCAACAACATCAATAGGGTAAATATTTCCTCCGTTCCCATAACTCGCGAGAGAAACCCGAGGTGTTTGAAAAACTGACTAATATATATTTTTCTCACGTTTAGTTGGCTGCCAAGTTCCCTCAGGCCCACACTGCAAAGCCCGAGGATGAGGTCACTGTCCATTGTTCGAACGATTACCTCGGCATGGGTAGACACCCCGTTACTTTGAAAGCTATTCAGTCAGTTTTTTGTTTTTTTTCTCTTCTCCCTCTCTCTCTTTCCTCAACAACTCGGATGACTCATACTTTTCCTTTCCCAACTCTCCTTTTACAGCGACACTCTCGACAAATACGGAGCGGGTGCCGGCGGAACTCGTAACATTGCTGGAAACGGTGCTATGCATTTAGCTCTCGAAACTGAATTGGCTCAACTTCATCAGAAACCTGCCGCTCTAGTCTTTTCGAGTTGCTACGTCGCGAATGTTGAAACTCGTGAGTAATCCCACCTATCACACTCTACTACGAAGGAGACAGAGACATCGGTTCGGGAACTGACTAGTTTCTTTCTTTTCTTCTTTAGTTTCAACTCTGGGTTCAAAGATGCCAGGTTGTGTCATTCTCTCTGACGAGATGAACCACGCTTCAATGATTCAAGGTATTCGACACTCTCGAGCTACGAAAATGATTTTCAAACACAACGATCTAGTAGATCTCGAATCTAAACTAGCTTCACTCCCTTTGGAAACTCCTAAAATCATCGCTTTCGAATCCGTCTATTCCATGTCGGGTACGGTTGGACCTATCTCAGAAATTTGTGATTTGGCAGAGAAATACGGAGCGATCACTTTCTTGGATGAAGTTCACGCGGTAGGAATGTATGGACCTACCGGAGCTGGAGTTGCCGAACACTTGGATTTCGAAACGAACGCCAAAGGAGGTGAGAAAGGTTCGGTAATGGATCGAGTAGACATCATTACTGGTACTTTGGGTAAAGCTTATGGAGTAGTTGGAGGTTACATCGCTGGAAGTGAGAAATTTGTAGATATGGTTCGTTCTTACGCTCCCGGTTTCATCTTTGTATGTTTCTTTTTCTCTCTCTCTCCAACGAGTATTAGGTTTGTTGACGACTAGACTGTATATAGACCACTTCGATTCCTCCTTCGACTGCTGCTGGAGCTCGAGCTGCGATCGCTTACCAGAAGCAACACCTCGGAGATCGTCAACAACAACAACGTAACGTTGCTCGGGTCAAGGCAGATCTCACCAAGATTGGAATCCCCGTCATTCCTAACCCTTCTCACATCGTTCCTCTTGTAAGTAATCTTCTTTCACGCTACAGACGTTTTGAAAAATCCTAATTCCAACCCTCCCCTCGTTCACTCTCGACAGCTTGTTGGAAACGCCGAAGCTGCCAAGGCTGCTAGTGATCTTCTCTTGACCAAGCACAAGCTCTACGTCCAGAGTATCAGTAAGTCTCGAACGAATTTGAAATTTCTTTTGACACGGCTCGAAAACTGATTCGTGAATCTCTCCTCCCCCCCCCCCCCCCCCCCTCCAGACTTCCCTACCGTTTCGATCGGTGAAGAACGTCTTCGTATCACTCCTTCTCCCCTTCACACTCCCGAACAACTCTCGGCTCTCGTCACCGCCGTCGACAGCGTTTGGACTGAACTCGGATTGAAACGTACCCCCGAATGGCAAGCCCTCGGAGGTCGTTGCGGAGTAGGAATGAAGAACCCTAAACAAGTTACGAACCTCTGGAGTCAAGAACAACTCGGATTGAAAGATCTCGCAGAGGCTAAATCGATGGTTTCCAAGAAGAACAAGAAGGAAACTTGGATCGGAGAAACTTCTGCTGCCTCTTCCTCCTCTGAAGCTACTGTTTCTGCTTAGTTGAACTCTCCTTACTTGAAATCTCATCTCCCAACTCTTTGTCAGTATTTGCGACCGGAGTTTAGTCCCCACTTGGAATCAGAGGGAAGCCGAGCGAGTCTCAAACCTTCGGGTTCTTCAAACTTCAGAAGACCCGAGTCCTCTCTCTCCCTCTTCTCTTCTTGCTCAATAAGCAAAGTAAACCACTCGTACGACGAATCCCCAAGAACTGGAACCGATTACCCCATCCTTCTCTGATCAGAAACTTCCACGTGAACCTTTCGATCGAATGCAAGCGGCTCGTTCCATTCTCGCTTCTTCTTCTGCTACTTCTGCTTCAACTTCTTTCAACACGGCAACTGCAGTTCGTAGATTATCTCACATCAGAATGGTACGCCCCTTCTGTTGCTCTAGAGGCTTCTCTCCCTCCTCTTTTTCCTTTGAACCCCAACAAACCCAATTTCTAACGCGTCGAACGATTCCCTTGTGTGCAGTCCTCTTCCACCGCTACTACTTCTGGCCTCCGTGAGGTCTTCATCGTTGGTGCTGTGAGTCCTCCACCCCACCTCTCTCTCCCTCTCTCTCTCGTTTGAATGAAGACGCGAGTTTCAAACTGATCCCATCTCGACCTTTGTTTCTCTGTCCGACCTCAGTCCCGTACCCCCGTCGGTTCTTTCCAAGGAGTTCTCGCCAAAGTTCCCGCGACTCAACTCGGTGTAGCCGCAGTGAAAGGAGTTTTGGCGCAATCGAATGTCAAACCTGATCAAGTTGAAGATTTGTATTTCGGTCAAGTACTTCAAGGAGGTGCTGGTCAATCTCCTGCTCGTCAAGTAGTTATCGGTGCTGGTCTACCTGAATCTACTGAAGCTACCACTATCAACAAGGTGAGAAAGGGAAAAAAAATCCTTTACTCTCAAAAAAGTTTCGTTTTCTTTTTTTCGCTGATTCACGTTCTCTCTCTTGAAATGTAATAGGTTTGCGCTTCAGGAATGAAGGCAGTTATGCTCGCTTCTCAAAACATTCAAACTGGTCAACGGGATTTGATGATCGCTGGTGGAATGGAATCTATGTCTGGCGCCCCGTTAGTTTTTTTCTTTTTCCTCGCCTATTTTCACTCTGTCACTTTTCCACTGACTCTCTCATACGACTGAACAGCTTCTATATTCCTCGTACTCCTGCTACTTTCGGTCACTACCAAGCTCAAGATGCTGTCGTCAAGGATGGTTTGACCGACGTTTACGGAGATTACCCTATGGGAATCTGGTAGGTCGCCCGCACTTCTCTTCTAATTCCGTTAGATGGATTCTTGACTAACCGCTTCGTTGATTCGTCACAGCGCTGAGGAGACTGCCAAGAAGCACTCGATCACTCGTGAAGACCAAGACAACTACTGCCTCGATTCTTACCGAAAGGCCGCCGAAGCGTGGAAAGCTGGTGCTTTCAAGGATGAGATCGCACCTGTCACGATCCCCAACGCACGAACGGGAGACGTCGTTATCTCGGAGGATGAGGAGTACAAGAAGGTCAAGACTGACAAAGTTCCTTCTCTCAAACCCGTTTTCAAAAAAGACGGTACCATCACCGCTGCCAACGCTTCTACTTTGAACGATGGTGCTTCCGCTCTCCTCCTCGCTTCTCAAGAAAAGGTCAACGAACTTGGCCTCAAACCTCTAGCAAAGGTCATCTGTGCGTTTTTCTTTGTTCGTTTCCTGCTCGTCTTGTTTGTTTCGAAACTGATTTTCGAAATGTTCTTTTGCTACGTCTTTAGCCTTCGCCGATGCCGCTTGCGCACCTATTGATTTCCCCGTAGCTCCCGCACGAGCTATCCCTCTGGCTCTCAAGCGAGCAGGTATCTCGATTGATCAAGTTGCCAAATTCGAGGTCAACGAAGCTTTCTCTGCCGTCGCCATCGCCAACCAAAAAATTCTCAACATTCCTACTGAGAAGCTCAATGTGAACGGAGGTGCCGTCGCTCTCGGTCACGCTCTCGGGTGAGTCTTCCCACACAGAAACTTTCTTCGATCTTTTGGAGACAGACGACCTTTGCTAAATCTTATACCGACACACTCTTTTTTCCCCAGTTCTTCTGGCTCTCGTATCATCGTTACTCTCGTTCATCTTCTCAAGTCTGGAGAATACGGTGTTGCTGGTGTTTGCAACGTGAGTTTCCCCTCCTCCTTCCTTCTTTTCTTCCCTCGGTGTTTCTCTCTTTTCTTTCTCTTTTTTTCTCGGACCTTTCGCCGGATTCAGATCGCTGACACATACTTCCCTCTCTCGTGTTATTAGGGTGGTGGAGGAGCTTCGGCTATTGTCGTCCAACGTCTCTAAGCGAGTTGATGAACTTGTCTATTGAAGATAAAAATTGATGTAATTTCTCATCTGGGATGAAAGATAATATTTTCTTGGTTTACGTACATGCGAGCTCGTTACCGGTTGAGCGATGCAGAATCGTTCGATTCGAGAGAACGAGGGTCAGATGGCATGGAAGATGGAAGAAGAGAGGAAAAATAAATAAAATCTCGAGAAGAACCAGCGCATCGCTTGACTTCTGGGTGATTTGGATTCTGCTGCTGCGGCTAATCTCCGTTCACATCGGAAAGTGAAAGATTGAAGCGGGCTGTCCACCAGGTCGTGGTCTTTTCCTTCTCACATTTCATGCACTTTTCTCACGAGCTTCTCTTTCCGATGTTATAAGGATGAGTTGCCTTCTCGCTTCTGTTCTCTATCAGGACACGGTCTCGATTCGCGCTTTGTCGCGAAAGAGACAATGGGCAGTCGGATTTCGATGAGAACGGAGAACAAAACGAATAATACAAAAAGAGAGAGAAATAAGATCTTCGCAAAGGAGAAGGAGAAGTGGAAGGTGTGCCATTTCACCACGCTCTTCCAGCCTCGGACTATTGTCTTCGTTACTGACCTACCTAAAAGACCGCGTTCCATCGTTTGCAGCAAGAGATGATTCCTGCCTCGACTCGACTCGAGGCAATTCGATTTTCACGAATCGACGAGGCGACCGTGACGAGGCGAATGAAGGTCGTTTGTTCCTGCACACGACGCTGTCGAGTTGATCGAAGCCAGAACGGCCTCGTACTTTGTAAGGAGGGGAACAGAACAGATTTTCGCCTTCTTATGACATCGAGTTTTCTTCTCGCACCAATTTCGACCCCGCGAGACAATTTGAACCTCTGTCTATGCCGGTCAGCGATGCATGTACGGGTTCGTCGTCAATGCATGCGAAACGGTTTCAAGCTTGAGCCTAAGTCACCTCTGAGAACCTCGAGAGGGCAAAAGCGACAATCAGTTGAGCTTTCTTTCGCGAACGGAAGGGACAATCGGAACGTTGATCTCATCAGGCCCTCGCGGAAGTTGGAATCACTAGATTTGATCTTATTCTTCGATCAAAACGATCAGCGAGCGCAAGTTCTCGAGTCTATTCACTACTGTATTTCACACTACCGGGATCAGTTGACGAAACTGTCAACTCGCTCTCAAACGGCAACTTTTCGGAAGAAGTTCAGGGGTTTGGGGAAAATGAGACGTCGAGAATTCCTGCACAGAAAAGCAATCTGTTTCGTAGCGCCTTCTCGCCTCCACTACCTCGAGCCAGCCTCTCTCTCTGTATTTGTTTACCCCTCTGCGCGCGAGTTTGCATGACGATTCGCTTCTTGAAGGTCTAGTGCCCGAGATTTCCGACAAATAACTTGGGAGGAAGAGAGGCTGCGACCGCAGGAAATCCCTCTTTTTTCGTTTTTCCAATTTTTCATCTCGATTGATCCATTCATTATTCCCTTCCTCCTCTTGTTCTCTCCTTTACACCTGAACTACTCTCACGACACTTCGTTCAATCCGGTAAACGCCAGTACTTTCAATCGACTTCAAACTATTCGCGTCCTCGTTGAAGATGTCAACATTCGCGGCGATCCAAACTTCTCAAGCACCGGCCTACTCAAGTCGAGCCTACGCGTACCACTCTGCTCGACTGTACGCCTCGTGTGGAGCTTCCTCCCTCCTCTCGCCTTCTCCGATACCGTCACAGATGGCGGTTTCCTCTTCTCCTTCTTCAGCCTCCTCTCCTCGGTTCCCAGATCTCTCCCTCCTTCGCTCGAACCTCCCAGCTATCGTTCCAACGTCCTCGTCTGCTTTTCCGATGCTCTCAGTCGGTACACCCTCACGCGAAACACCTCCCGGAACTCCTTCTTTCTTCCCTTCTTTCCTCTCTTCGTCGCAACGGACTCCTTCCTTCCTGTCTTCTTCTCCCTCTACCTATGTTCTTCAACCGACACTAGATTCCTCCCCTCGTGCTACACGCCCTCCTCTGAGGCCGACACCGCAACCTCCATCTTCTTCTCATTTCGCTTCCCACTCCTCGAGCACTTCTTCTGCCTCTTCGACTTCATCTTCCTACTCGAACTATTCGAGTACAACAACAGCTACCGCACTTCCTACACCTACCTTCGAAAAACTTTCAGCTCCACCTCTGCCGCAATTCAACGACCTCGGTTTGGACTTCGAAGATGACGAAGAAGAGAAATTATTTAGACTGTCAGTCCAGATGAGGGAAGGAGAATTCGATGGAGACATGGAAGACTGTGAATGGAGCTCAAACGATGAAGGTGTCATCGCAATGGACGGAACTGAAACGATGGAAATGGAGTGAGAACCGACAAACGACCGTGCTTCTTCCAACTTCCTCCTTTCATACATCCACCACAACTCTTATATATACACACCTTGTTCGACTTTCACCGCCGACAACTCTTATATCCACACTTTCTCTCGCCATATACACAATCTGCGCTCGAGGAGAAATCAATCAGTTTTTATATCCACCTAGAACCTTGTAGTTCCCCCCTTCTCTTTCTCTCGTTTTATCATCTTGTTTTCGTATATTACAACATACTGCACATACACTTTGTATTTACTCTCTTTCTCTTCATCTCTCGGAAGGATCGCTACACTCTTGTGTCTATTTTCGTTTTCACCTCTTTGACTAGGCTAGTTACCACTCGCTCTTTTGCTACCGAAATAGACTAGACTTTGACACCACAACTTCACGTCTTCACAGCTGCGAGCGAGAGAGAGTAGGCTCACTGCGACGAGAGAGACCCTCGATTGTTGTGAAGTTGTTTTCGACAAGAATAACCTTGTAGATTGACGACAGGCTTGCTGAATACTACTTAATACAACATGGTAGGCACTGATATACGACAATAAAGAGAAGTAGCCGAAAAGGGATGAGTCGAGTCGGTGGCACCGCAAAAATCGACGCGACGAGAAAAGGTCGTTTGATAGTTCGAAACTGACAGTGAAGGAGAGCGGTCTATCGTTCAGTGATCGTTGAGGTGATCATGACCGACTGTGAGGTGGTTCGAAGTAGTTGAAGGCGCTGCCCATCTGTAACCTTTCGCTTTTGCGAAATGATCCGCACGATTCGATACGGCGTTCGGTTGGAAGAACTGATCGACAATAGGGTACCGCAGTAAGTTATTCTGGATCGTCATCGAGAGAGGAGGTTCAGTGCATGGAGGAAGGGAGAAATCAGTCAAAGAGCGTACCTTCGGAGTGACAACGATGCAAGATTGACTAGGTACTTCAGTCCAATCTGCTCGTTCGAATGTCAGGGGCTCACTCCTTCGAGCCGAGGATACCCATGAAGCACGTCATCAGTCTCAAACTTGGTTGCGAAGAAGAGAAGATTTCTGGAGAGACTAAGCTCACGCGATGAGAATGATTCTTTCACGTTTATCCGCCTTGTACATTTTGAACATTCCCGGTTCCGTCTCTGCGAACGTTGAACCCGTTGAGAAGAAGAGACTGGCAGCTTCTTCTGTCGCTGATGTAATATATCTCGTCGCGACTACTGAAGTTCCATCAGAAACACAAAAACTGTCGAAAAGTAGAAACGAGGCGTCAGCAACGATCCCCTTTCTCACTGGCGCTTATCGATAGTTTTTTTGACGTATACCGGATGCCAATGCCCAAAGATAGAGGGAAATGGGAGAAAAGTAAAACTCACTTCATGAGAGAAGGTTCAAAACTAGCTCCGTCACATTCGAGAGTGTAGTCTCGCAGTTTGCTCACAGTTGCCAACATAGCTTTCCGTAGTACTGCATGAGGTATCGTCTTTGCTCGTGGGTCCGTAAGCTGCGAAAATTGCGATAGTCGAAATTTTAACAGATAAGTTGATCGAGAACGCGTCGAGGATTCGAAAACGGGACCACTAACCTTTGCTAGCTGGTCAAGAAAACAAGCAAAAGACCATTCGCTGTCGGTATTGCCTTGAGGGACCGAAAACATTTCGTCGCTCAAATCGTTTTGTAACCTTCGTTTGATCTTGTGGAAATCCGCTATGCAACCATTGTGCATCCATATCAAATTACCGTAGCTCCATGGATGTCTGTAGATCCCGAGTGCGCGTAAGATTGGGCTCAGGTGGGACAGGGAGGGCCAGGAGGACGGAGAGAGGGGACGAACGTATTCTCTTCGCTGAGTGCTCCGGTCGTTGAGGCTCTGACGTGAGCAAAGACGAGAGAAGAACGGATCTTGTCGGCCAGACGATGTAGGTTCAGATTGCTCCAAGCTGGTGTGATTGAACCTATGCGTTAAAAGAGCAGGGAATGGTTTGTCAACGAAAAACTCTCGCAAGGCATCAAGAAACGACAAAAGTAATCGCTTACGGAAGATGCAAGGACCTTGAGTCGATTCATCTTGGTGGTCGTACCATCCTACTCCGAAACCGTCTGCGTTGATAGATCTAGAGAGAGAAATTGCGATCACGCGAGAATGAGCCAACATTTCGGAATTAGGGAAGGAGAAGCTTTGAGTAGATTCACCCAGCGTCGAGACGAAGACGCGAGTCACTAGCTTGGTTGATGATACTGTGGGCAGGTTTAGTCAATAGGTTCGCTAGCTTGATAGGTTCTTCAGCTTTCACGACGAGCAATCTGGAGGAGAAGGAGAGAGATAGGAGCGTCAGCTTCTAGATTCGGTGACGGTTCGAGGAGTCTACCAGCTTGCCTGCACATTCTGTTCGAGTCTGTAGAAGAGTTCAAACGTTATGACTGGCTCGAGAGGGTAATTGGAAGGAGGAAGAGCTTCCGCTTCATCGCCCCCTCGCTCTCGCCTTCTACCACTTCAGTTCAACATCTAAGTCTCAGCAACCCCTCTCGCAATGGACGCACAAGAGTTAGAAACCTACGAGGTAAGTTCCCTCTACCTCCTACGCTCTGTAGAGTCGCCTCATTTGATCTAACTTGGGATCTCGATCTCCATCACAGTACCAACTCGCGCAACTCAAACTAGGGCTCGCCAAGGACCCTTCCAACACCGAGTTCCTCACGCTGAAAGAAGAACTAGAGTCCCTCATTGACCTGATCAAACAGTCAATCGCTCCTACTCCAGCTCCTCCCGTTCCCTCTACTTCCGCCTCGGCTTCGACATCTGCCTCTACCTCTGCTTCTACTTCAACTGCCGCACAGGAAAGCAAACCGAAGAGAGTGTGGAAAACCGGAGACGATTGTTCAGCCCGTTACAGTGAAGATGGGAAATGGTATCCAGCTCGAATCACTTCGATCGCAGGTTCCTCCGAACATCCAGTCTACACCGTTCTCTTCAAAGGATACGATACACCGGAAACGGTCCAACAGAAAGATCTGAGACCTCCCAGCAACCAGTTCGGGAATGGCTCGACTGCACCAGCTTCGACGATTGGCGGTAGTACACCTTTGGGAGGTGGAGCTGGCGAGAAGAGGAAAGCTTCTAGTAGAGAACCTAGTCAGGCAGAGTTGGACAAGGAGAAGAAGAAGAAGAAGAATGAGAAAAAAGCTGAAACTCAAAAAGCCAAAGCAGAGGAACAAGCTTCTAGACAAAAAGGTTGGCAAGCTTTCGCAAAGAAATCGGCAAAGAAAGGTGTACATATCCCTGGAATGACTGGTAAGTACGAAAAATGTATGAGGTATCGATTCAAAGTTAGCTTACTATATTCCTCGTTTTCTATAGGCGAGAGTATGTTCCGATCACCGGCTGATATGGCACCTCAGGCAAAAGGTAAATTGTCGCTCATCTATCACGGTTATCGTGAATGGTAACACTGACGAGACTCTCTCGTTCTTTGCAGTTGGAGTTGTCAACTCTGGGAAAGGAATGACAAAAGCTCAAGATAGGAAACGACAAACTTTCCTAGGTGGAGAAGACGATTGAGAACCTACTCTACTCCATAACCTTATCTCTCTGCTTTCATCTCGTTCGTCGTAAACGAATATCATTGACCCTTATCGTTCTCTTCGTTCTCCCCAACACGGTCAGTTTTTCTTTTGTAACAATCAGGTTTCCCTACCCATCTTCGTCCGGCCGTCGATGCGGTCGTTGCCGAGTAGTGAGAACTCTTCCTTCGTCCGTCAGGGTTCACTCGCTAATCGTTTCGCTTCTATTACGCACGATTCCGAAAAAGAACTCGACAGATCGCTCTTCAGTGTTCCCCGTGAAAGCTCACCCTGCGCGTGCTCAGCCGGCTTCAGAGAGTAGAGACGGTAACTGATCGGTACTCATGATATTTCGTTACAGCGTAAGAGGACCTATTCAGACAAGACTCAAAAACTCCCCCTTTACTCAATCTCCCTCAAACTTCCGTCTCACTAACCTGTAGCCATCTTCCCTGAGAACGCTACTCCCTTCGGTCACACATCGAGACAATATGCAGTAGCATGGGTGGCCCCTCAAGAGCAAGATCGAAATCTAAGCAGTTTTCTTCCACAAACCCTTGAGTCCAGCTACAGCCGCGACTGTACCACATACTCCAACCCAAACGTTATCAGGTAACAATCCATTAGGTAAAGACCAGTGAGCAGTCAAAGGTAAATATCCAGCTTGTACCCAACAATCGTTTTTCAAATCCAACTTCTTTTGTTCCAAAACTTTCAATTGTTTCCTTTCGAGTTCAGAAGCCTCGGAATCGTGTTTACCGGAAGCGATCCTTTGACGAGTTGATCGTAAGATTTGTTGTTTCTCGAGAGAGAGGAGTTTGAAAGATCTTCGAATGTGGAAAATTTGTCTAGTTATTTTTTCGACAACCAAGTCTGAATAAGTTACTTTCCGGTAGAGAGAGAGAGAGATAAGAAAGAACGAAAGACGTACAAGACGACGTAGGCTGCCCAGAACCGACAAGACCAGATTGCCATTTGACCGATTCGTTTAGGTTGAATCTTGAAAACTCCTTTTCCGGCGAGATAGTCTGCCCAAATGAATATCTGCGATCAGTACGGTGCTCGACGAGACTTCGTGATTGAGGAGAAAGAACGGACAGGTGTGTTCGAGAGGGTAGTAGAGAAGCATTGACCAGGCTTGAAGACGCTGGATCAACAAAAGTTGACGATCTTTGGGTTGAGTCGCAGGATCGTTGAGCGACTGAGCCCATTGAACGATGGGAAAGATTCCGAAGAGACGGTACCTGTTTACTCGTTCGTGGTCAGTACCTACGAGGAAAGGGAAGAGAGAGAGAAAGGAAAAGCTTACAAAACTCGAGCGTCGGAAATCACTCCTCTCAATTTCTCAATCCTTTCCGCCAAATCGAGCCTCGTCTTGTTGGCTAGTCGGGGAGATCTGAGAGCAGCAGTGACGACATGCGCGGCATCTACGTCGAAGAGGGAGAGAGGTTAGCAAATGAGGGGAAGTTGTAAGTGCCAAGAAGGGTTGAGAACTCACAAGCGTAGACCATGAAGATCTTGTCTTGACCACTCGTACTACCTGCTACCCTGTTGAAGTGCGCGAGCGTAGCAGAGGGGACATCGAAGGGAGAGAGTGAAAGTTTCGAAACCATTGTGGGGACTTGGTCTTGAGGAATGAGGAATTTGACGGGTCTCAGAAGCTGAGTATAGTTCTTAACGCTTGACTGCTGATGATCCGAAGGAGACAGGAAGAGATGGAGAGGAGAGAAACGTTTTCGGCTTCCTCAGGCGAATTTTGGACCGAAATTAATTTTGATTTTGGCAGAGCAGTTTCCTAAACGAGGACGATGCGTACAGTTCTATATACGAAAACTAATGCTATCTCAAAAACTGATTCTCCCACACCATACGATCGGCGGGAAATTGACGCGATGCCTTCACACAAAACTCTTTCCTTTTTCCTTCGCCTCTCGACCTCCAAAGATGAGCTTCCCGAATGGTGAGTACCGTAAGCGAATCCGACACGAGCGAAAGAACTGACTCCATTGTTTCTACAGGTCAAGTGAGTCTTCATCTCTCGAATCACTCAACTCCCGCAAACTCTTCAGTCCCGAGACGGAACCGCTGCCCTGGTGAAGCATTCCAATACACCGTATGAGCAATGCGCTGACCCCGATACTACAACACAGATCGTCGGTCCTTCTACTCACTCGGAGATTGATCAATTCTTGAAAGAATGGAAACCTTCAGCTCAAAAGGACGCTCCTTCTGGTTGGATTTGGTGTCATCTAGCTCAAGTAACTGCTTCCGACGACAAGGGAGAAGTCGAGAAACCTGCTGAAGATAGGGAAGAAAGGCAAGCAGATTTTGAAGAGGAAGGAGGGAAATTACTCGCGAAACTCGTTCAGAGGTGCAGAGAGATCAAGGTAAGCTATAATCAGCCTCCTCCTACTCTCTACAGACCCGGAGACTTTAGGCTGACGATTCTCAATGAGAGAGCAGGAAACTGCGCCCGCTAAGGCGAAGAAAGGACAGAAAACCCAGAAAACCCGTAAGCTGAACCTCCCTCTGGTACCTCATGAGGATCCATGAGCTTTCATCGAGACGATATTGTGCTCATATTCTATCCCACCTCCATTCTGGCAGTTCGAGAAGCAGAACATGCCATTTTCGAAGAGGAAATTCAACAACTCGCCAAAAAGCACAACGTCTTATCCGGAAAATGGCTCTTATTCCCTACTAGTGAGTAATGTTCTAGTCTTCCTGCATGTTAGTGACATTCAACCTGATCGCTCCAACTATGCTGCAAACCTAGCCGAATACGTCGATGCAACTTGGTCAAAAGTCGTTAAAGCACTTGCTCACGCAGACGGCGCGCTCGCTCGAACTGGAGCAGTCAAAACTGCGAAGGTTGCCCCGATCTCTATGAATGGCGAGCGAGTCTACTCGTTCTCGATTCTTGTGGGATCGTTTTCTGTCAGAGAAGAGACGCTGAACTCAGATTTTGCATTTGCCAGATCTCAAGTCATCTGCATCTACGTCAACGATAGTTGGGACAAGAAAGCTGTCGAGAAAGCATTGAGGTGTATTGTTCAAGATCTACAACTTAATCCGAGCTCTTACAAGGTCAGTTTTTTTTTCTCCCTAATGAACTCAGCTAGAACATTCTCATCTCACCTTCTTCTGTCTACGTTAAAAGTGTGACGCTTACACGATACTAGGAATTGATTCGAAGCATGAAACAAAGATCAAGTCGTCTCTCTATAGCACGTCTGGTGAGTTGGAGCGCATTGTCTTTCCCCTTCGCAACTCTAGGGTTCTATGCTGACTCGCAACGTCGCAGACTTTATGAGCGACGAAGAGAAGAAGGAAGCACTCGAGAAGAGTTTGGGCAAAGAAGTAAAGAAGAAGTCTTTAGAGGAAGAGCAACAAGAGGGCTTGGGAGATTTCGATGATGTTTCGGACAGTGAAGATGAAGGACCTGCTCAGAAGAAACAGAAGACCGAGAAGTAGAGGGTATTGTCCGTCGTCTCGCTGAGGGAGCGCAAGAGCTTTTCGGATTTGTTATTTTTTGTCGTTGTTTTACTTTTTTTCTACATTCTCGCAATTACCCGTCGTTCTTATCCATCTCTGCTCGAGACTGCAGAGTAGTGAGACGTCAAGAGCGCAGTAAAGAAAGCTTCGATCTCTGGAAACCTCTGCGAAAATCAAATCTCGCGGATTCGTCGGAGCTTGTTCGCTCATTGCTTTCAACTCGTTCGATCCACCCTGAAAGACTACAATTTCGACCGCCAACTCTCTCTGACCCATCTCTTACATCCATAATCTGCCTCTCTCTGTCAGCCTCTCAGTCTCGGTTGCAAGAGCGTGTCGATCAACATCATGTCAAAAACTTCAACTAAGCCAGGCTACGTAGCCGCGCCCAAGACGCACCATTACGAGTTTGGGGGACCTATTGGAGCTCTCGGAGTGACTTTAGCAGTTCCCTTCTTCTCCTACTGTGAGTTCTCTCCCTCTATAAATTCTTCTTGGTGATCGAACGATCTCTCAACTCTGGTCAACCACGAATTACAGGGCTCGCGTTTGCTTGTACCGATACGCAATGTCCTCCTTGGCCCATGAACAAATTCTCAAGCTTCCACACCAGTGGTTGGAACTCGATGAGGAATGATGCAGATTGGTGGTCGAACTTGTGGAGTTGGGAAGCTACTGCAGTTTACATCGCTTGGTACTCCTGGACGGTAGCTTGTTGGTTCTTCTGCCCTGGAGAGAAAGTTCAAGGTCCTCCCTTGAGGAACGGTCAAACTCTCGGTTACAGAATGAATGGTCAGTTTCGCAAACTCCTTCTCTCGTCTCTTCTCCTCTGCGACCGTACTGATCCTCCGTCGTCGTCGATCGCTACAGCATTCTCTACGATGATGTTGACTCTAGCAATCATCGGAGGATACACCGCTGTCAAGGGAATCGACGCTCTCCTCTACATCCCTCACCACTTCCCTCAACTCATCTCTGCAGCTCTCGCAATGAGTTTCTTCCAAGCTTGTTTCGTTTACGCTCAATCTTACGTCGGTGAACAAATGCTCGCTGTAGGAGGAAACTCCTCCAACCCTCTTTACAATGTGAGCGGCTTCCTCCCTTTCGCACCTTTTCAGGTCTTTTGCTTGCGACTGACTATCAATCCGTCAATCTCAGTGGTTCATCGGTCGTGGACTCAACCCTCGCATCGGTTCATTCGACATCAAAGCTTTCAACGAGATGCGTCCTGGGTTGATCCTCTGGGTCATCATCGATCTGGCAATGATCGCTTGGCAATACGAACGAATCGGCAGAATCACCGATAGTATCATCCTCACCACCGCTTTCCACGCTTTCTATGTCCTCGACGCTGAATTCAACGAAGTGAGTTCAGCTTGAAATCTTTTTCTTACGAGCGAATTGCTTCCGCTGACAGAATCCTTCTTCTACAGGCTGCAATTTTGACGACCATGGTGAGTAGACCTCTACATGTCTCGATGCTCAGCGACTAATCTCCAAATCCCTTCTCTCCATCTCCACAGGATATCACGACGGACGGTTTCGGATTCATGCTTTCAGTCGGAGATCTCCTTTGGGTTCCTTTCACCTACTCTTACACCGCGTACTACCTCGCTCAAAACCCGAAAGATATCGGTCTTGTCGGTTGCGTCGGTGTTCTTGCTGTTCAAGCGGTCGGATACTACATTTTCAGGGTTGCCAACAACGAGAAGAACGAGTTCCGTCAAGGAAAGAACCCCAAGAGTGAGTGGCAGTCTCATCGTTCGTCTTGAAAGAGGGAAGGAGCTGATGACCTTTCGAGTGTGCAGACCTCAAATCGTTCCAAACTGAACGAGGTACTCGTCTTCTCACTTCTGGTTGGTGGGGACGATCCCGACACCCCAACTAGTAGGTTCTACGCTCTTCCTGTCGTATATTTCCGAACACAGCCTGACGCTCCTCTTCTCTAGCCTCGGAGACTGGATCATGGCTTGGGCGTGGTGTCTCCCTTGTGGATTCACTTCTCCTCTTCCTTACTTTTACGTGATCTACTTTGCTATCTTGCTCGTTCATCGTCAAACTCGAGACGATGAAGCTTGTGCGATCAAGTACAAGAAGGATTGGGAAACCTACAAGAAATTAGTACCCTCTAGGTTAGTCTCTTTTTTTTTTTTCTCTTTCTTTTCTCGCTAGGTTTTCCCTCGAAAGTTCGGAAACTGAAACAGGGTCGGGATTTGCAACAGGATTATCCCTTATATCTATTAAGTAAGCAGTCTGAAGTAGTACAAACTTGCATACGTGGAATCTTTAAACTTTTGAGAATCCGAATTCGAAGTTCGCACGATTTTCGTTTTTTCGCAAACCCGTCGGAACGAGTGAGAGACTGTGAGGAGATTGATCTAGCTTGAACTTAGCGACCGTTTGAGTGCGAGTTCACTTTATTGAAGCTATCCGGTGCAGAGGGGAGAGACACACAGAGAGGTGCTCGGAAGCTCTCGTCGGATCTGCGAGAGGGTTGAGAGATTTTGCGGAGCTGATAAAATTCGAAGTTTCAACCTCTCCCAACTTTCTTACCTCACTTTCCAACTTCAACCCTTCCGCTTCACTGCAAAACTTCTATCTATACCCTATTCTCCTCTAGACTATATCGACAAGCGAGCTCGTAGAACGTTTAGGTGAGTTTAGCTCGGTTTCAAGTTTGGTTGAATTATCCCTCCCCAACCAGCTCTCCCGACCTTCCTCTACTTTCCGCTGCCCCACGACTAGCTCATCATGGTCAGATACACTCGTGGACGATCTGTGAGCGCGTACAACGTGCAGCGAGGTGTCGAAGGGTGACAAGGAACTTGTTCCGAAACTTGTTCGCCCAAAGTAGCGATCAACTCAACTCTCAACCTGTCCAACGCATCCGTGAAGGATTAGGAAAGGGTTCAAGGCACTAGATCAGCATCAGGAAACACTATCGAATTGAATGCTGACACTTCTTTCTGCCTCGTTTCGTTTCTTCATGTACAGCCTCAATTGTCCCAATCCCCTTGTTCTCAGCTCTCTCACCACTTCCGAACTCTGTCATGCTCAACGGTCTACGTACCTTGACTGGAACGGGAGCTTCGACTCCGGTTCACACCGCCACCACCCGTCCTCTCGTCCTCCTCCAACCGACTACTCAAACCAGAATTTCGATTCATGTCCCTTCAACTCCTCAAGAATGGATAGCAGCTGAAGTAGCTCGTGATACTTTCCAAGATTGGATTCACGCCGCGAACAAAGATGGACACCTCGTTGGATTCGACGCTGCCGAAGTCGACGATGGAGAATCTTCAAGCGGAGGAAACGATCAAGGCTCAGAGAAGGAACTAGTCTTGACGGCTTACTTCCTATCCCACGTAGCTGGACTCCTTCCCTTCCCCGCGACCGCTACTTCCCCTGCGACCGCTGCAGTTCTTCTCGCCGCTTTCTCCCATTTCACTTCTACCTACCTCTCTTCGACCGATATCCACTCCCTCGCCGCTTCCCTTCCCGCTCCCGTTCGAGCTCTTCTCGTCTCTTCCTTCTACATCGCAAGGTCGAAACTCGAGAATGCTGGACTCGCAAAATCTCTCCCGAAACAAATCGAAAGCGCTCTTCTGAAGAAAGCAGTCAACGGAGAATCAGAGCTTTACGCTCTGTTCGGTGGACAAGGAATGAACGAGGTCTACTTCGACGAGCTTCAGGTGAGTCTTTACCCCCTCAACGCCTAAAATTTTGAACTCGAGCTGAAGAAGATCGAGTTCTTTATTCTCTGATTCCTTCCGTTTCAGACTCTCTACGATCTCTACACTCCTCTTCTCCAACCTTTCCTCTCCCTCGCTTCCGAACACCTCGTCTCTCTCGCCGCTGCCGAATCCTCCACTCTCCTCTACGACAAATCTCTCGACGCCCTCTCCTGGCTTCAACATCCTGAAACTCGTCCTGAAGTTTCCTACCTCGCCACCTGCGCCGTCTCCCTCCCTTTGATCGGTCTCACTCAGCTCGCTCAATACGTCGTTTACGGTAAAGGATCGTCTCTCGGACCCGCTGAACTCGCAGCCAAGTTCAAGGGAGCGACCGGTCACTCTCAAGGTATCGTTTCGGCCTGCGTAGTTGCCAAGCAATACCCTGCATCGAAAGGAGACGGATCCGACTCGTGGGAACCTTTCTACCAACAGGCTCTCGCAGGTTTGACCGTTCTCTTCCAAATCGGTCTTCAAGGTACTCTCGCTTTCCCCCCTCTCGCTATCGCTCCCGGACTCTCTGCCTCTTCAGTCGAGAACGGAGAAGGAGTACCTACCGCCATGTTGGCAGTCACCGGTCTCGAACTCAAGTCGCTTGAAAAGAAGATCGCAGAAGTCAATGGTCATGTCAAGGCTGAAGGCAGGGATGAAACCGTTTCCGTTTCGCTCTACAACGGTGCCAAGGCTTTCATCGTTACCGGAAACCCCAAGGATCTCGTCGGTCTCTCGGATGCTCTTCGAAAGAACCGTGCTCCCCAAGGAAAGGACCAATCGAAGGTAAAGCTTTTCATTCTCTCGCACACGACGCCTGAAAACTGTACTGACCTTGTTCTCGAATTCCTAGATCCCTTACTCGAAGCGTCTCCCCGTCTTCTCGATGCGTTTCCTCCCCATCAACGTTCCTTACCACTCTCACCTCCTCCAAGGAGCTACCGAAAAGGCCGTCGCTGCCATCTCGAAGGACGCTTCGTTCTGGTCTCCCTCCTCCCTCACTTACGCCGTCTACAATACCGAGGACGGTTCTGACCTTCGTCAACTCTCTTCGGGACAAGATCTCCTCACCTCCATCTTCACTCAAATCTTCACTTCGCCCATCCACTGGTCTACCAAGGCCACCAACTTCCCTCTCTCTGCGACTCACGCTCTCGATTTCGGAACTGGAGGAGCTTCAGGAATCGGTTCTCTCTGCGCCCGAAACTGGGAAGGACGTGGTATTCGAGCGATCATGCTAGGAAACCGTGGAGAAGGTGTCGGAGCTGGAAAGGAGGCTTGGGGAGACAAGGTAATCAAGGAGGACAAATGGGATCAAAAGTTCTCACCGAAATTGGTCAAGACTAGCGATGGAAAACTTCACATCGATACTCCTTTCTCGAGGCTTCTCTCGAAACCTCCTCTCATGGTTGCAGGAATGTGAGCTCTCTCTCTCTCTCTCTCCACTATCTAGCGAGCAGTCATGAAATGAACCACCGCTGATCTTTTCGTTTCACTTTCAACAGGACTCCCACTACTGTCAAAGCTGGTTTCGTTTCCGCTGTTCTCAAGGCTGGTTACCACGTCGAACTCGCTGGAGGAGGACACTACAACGAGAAGGCTGTCCGCGCCAAGGTTGCCGAGATTCAAAAATTGGTCAACAAGCCCGGAGTCGGAGTTACTCTCAACGCTCTCTACATCAACCAACGTCAATTCACTTTCCAACTCCCTCTTTGGCAACAAATGAAGAAGGAAGGTGCCGCTGTCGAAGGTCTCTGTGTCGCTGCTGGTATCCCTTCGACCGAAAAGGCTAAGGAGATTATCGATGGTCTTCACGAAGCTGGTATCAAGCACGTCGCATTCAAGCCTGGTAAGTTCATCTCCCTTTGGCATTGGGATCCCTAGTCGTGCAAAACTGACTGACTCGTTCACACTTTCACTCTTATTAGGATCGGTTGATGGAATCCGTCAAGTTGTCAACATCGCTGCTGCCAACCCTCACTTCCCAATCATTCTTCAATGGACTGGAGGACGCGCTGGAGGTCACCACTCTTGCGAAGATTTCCACGCTCCTATCCTTGCTACCTACGCTTCGATCCGTCAACACCCCAACATCAAACTTCTCGCTGGATCCGGTTTCGGAGACGCCGAAGGAACCTACCCTTACCTCTCGGGAGTTTGGTCCGAGGCTTACGGAGTCTCGAGGATGCCGTTCGATGGTTTCCTCTTCGGTTCGTGGGCCATGGTCGCGAAAGAAGCTCACACTTCGGAGTCGGTCAAGCAACTCATAGTCGATGCTCCCGGAGTCGACGACAGCAACTGGGAACAAACCTACGACAAACCTACCGGTGGTATCATGACTGTCAACTCCGAACTCGGTGAACCTATCCACAAGGTTGCTACTCGAGGTATCAAACTTTGGGCCGAATTCGACAAGAAGGTCTTCTCGCTCACCAAGGAGAAGCAAGTCGCTTGGCTTGCCGACAACAAGAAGTACGTCATTGATCGACTCAATGCTGACTTCCAAAAGCCTTGGGTAAGTTTGCTTTCCTTCTTCTTTCTCTCCCTCCCTTTTCGTTTGGGATGATCCGAATCACTGACATCGTTCTCTTTCTCCTCTAGTTCCCCGCCAAGACTGACGGTACTCCTTGCGATCTCGCCGACATGACCTACGCCGAAGTCAACGCTCGTCTCGTTCGTTTGATGTACGTTGCTCACGAGAAACGCTGGATCGATCCTTCTCTCCGCAACCTCACTGGTGACTGGATCCGACGTGTCGAAGAACGTCTCTCGAACGTCAACGACTCTGGCCTCAAGGTTTCCGCTCTTCAATCTTACGAAGAACTCAACGAACCCGAAGCTTTCCTCCGCAAATTCCTCGTTCAATACCCTGAAGCCGAGAACCAAATTCTCGCTTCTGCTGATGTCTCTTACTTCCTCGCTATCGCTCAACGTCGTGGTCAAAAGGTAAGAGATTTGCCTGCAGAGAATCGAATCGATCCTTTCGAGAAAGACTGACTCTTGTTCCGTTTTTTCGCCTCACGCAGCCCGTTCCTTTCATCCCCATTCTCGACGCTTCTTTCGCCATCTGGTTCAAGAAGGATTCTCTCTGGCAATCGGAGGATATCGAGGCCGTCTTCGATCAAGACCCTCAACGTGTCGCTATCCTTCAAGGTCCTATGGCTGTCAAGCACTGTACCTCGACGCAAGAACCGATCGCTTCAATGCTCGGCAACATCGAGACTTCGCTCGCGAAGAAGATCCTCGACGAGTTCTACGGAGGAGACGAATCTCGAATTCCTACGATCGATTACCTCGCCCCTGAACCTCAAACCGCTGATCCTACTCTCCTCGCTCGCAACCACATCTCCCACTCGGTTGAACAAACTGCCACAGGAGGTGAGAAACACGTCTACAACATCAACGGCGTTCTTCCCCCGACAGGAGATTGGCTCGCAACTCTCGCTGGACCTAAGCTCGATTGGCTCCAAGCGTTCTTGTCAAACGTCTCTATCCAGCATGGAGATCAATCGATTCCTAACCCTGTCAAGAGGGTACTCGCTCCTCGTCACGGTCAACGAGTCGAATTGAGTTTGAACAAGGATGGATCTCCTGTAAGTTTCGTTCTCTTTCTATCCATTCGGGCGAACCTTGTGCTAATCATCTTCCGACTTACAGCTCAAACTTGACGTCTTCGGTGGTCTCTAATCGGATCAGTCTCGTAACTTTTGATAGACATAACCGCAATTTCTTCTTTCCTCGTTTCTTTCGTTTTTAATTCCCTTTTCTTAGTCGTTCTTCTCTTCAGTCGTTCCCGCGCTCTCTCTTATGTGATAGATTTTCTCTTCTCTTCTTATTGGTCTGGTCTCTCGGGTGGATTTTTCTTTCTCTCTCTCTCTTCGCAATCTCGGGGGTTTTAAAAATCAGTTTCTTTTTATTCCCTTCTTTTTTTACTATTCTTTTCTTACTTTGTGAAATAGCCCTTCCGAATAGTATCACAGTCGTGTCCCTGGTATCTAGAGTTTCTTGCGGGAGAAGGAGAGAAACTTTGCTCAACCGGCATCTCGTTAGAGCCGATCAGCTTCACCGCCTTTTCTACCCTCTTGCTCTACACTTCATCTCCTCTTGACGTACGACACTTACTACGATGTCTTCTTCAACTGCCCGCAAACACTACAACGCGGCTAGTAGAGCCTTCCTCGTACGAGACTACAGCTCGACAGCTTCATCACTCGATTCCGCTTTCAAATCTCTCCCTCCCTCTCAACCTCGTGAGTGGATCGACTCACTGGTGCAGGGCAAGAGTTTAGCAATTCAAGTAGACCTCAAGAGGAGACTCGAGATCCTCCGTATCACTTTCCTCGCGACGGTCCACTCTTCACCTTCTCCCCCTCTCTCTTCCGCTCCTCACTTCTCGCAGCTCCTCGATCTCTCTTCCGATAAACTCGTCAAGTCTCTATGGACCTCACTAGTACATCCAGAATCGAACGATTCAGTCGAGGACATCATCCCCACTTCTCAAGTTGCTCTCGTCCACCCTACGATCGTCACTTCTCTATGCCTCGCGGCACTCAAACTGGAGCAACCTCAACTGGCTAGGTCTATCGCTGAAGCGTGGATCGGCTCAACTTCGGAAGAATTGGAAAGAATCGCATGGCAGGAAAGTGAATCAATCGGTCAAGATTGGGAAACAGAGTTGCCTTTAGACGGAGTAGGAGGACTTTCGGGTTCAGTGACGTTGAAAGCGGCGCAGAACGGGAATAGCGAGCAAGAGGGGAACGAGGCGAGGAGACAGTTTGTCAGATCCTGGATCAAATTACTCGATTTGCTCGTGTTGCACATTTCGCCTCGGTTGGAAGACTGGGAAGGAGCTGGAGATTTCATCAGGTTACAGAGTGTCGAGAACGGAGGATGGGTACCAGATCAAAGAGTCGAGGTGCGTTTCCGTCCTGATTCTCGTTTCTCGCAAGCTTCACGAGCTGATTCAATTTCGTTTCCATCAATAGGCAACTCTCGATCGACTGAGACAGCTCAAACAAGAAGAAGTCGACTCGGCGGCCGCCAAAATCCAGCGACAGAAAGAGATCGAAGCTCACAGAGCGGCTCACAAACGAGAAGCTCGTTCGTCGTCGAAACAAGACAAAGGCAAAGCCAGAGCCAGAGACGATCACTCTCCAACTTCATCAAATGGATCGTCACCAGAAAAGAAGAAACGCTCATCTCAACGAAATGGTCAATCGAATGGAGTAACAAAATCGAATTCGACGAGTTCCTCCTCTTCTTCCTCCTCCGATGCTCCCTCTTCTGCGACTTCCCCAACCTCGACGTTACCTCCTTCTCTGCCTTCACCGACTGGATTCGCTGGACTACGGTCATCTCTGTCTTCCTACCTCTCTCGTTCTTCCCCTTCTTCCTCGGCAACAAAGACTTCGAATCCAATTGCAACTATCGCATCTTACCTCCGTTACCATTATTCGACAGATCCACTCCGACTTCTCAGTATGATCTGTTTCTTCCTCGCTCTTACGACTTATTTACGGAGAAGGTTTTCAATTCAAAGAGGAGGAGGAAAAGCGAAACGTTCTCTCGATTTCGGAGTCCGAAACGGACTGCAATTGATTGTTGGCAAAGTTGGGGAAACTCTGAGAATGGGGACGAAGGTAACGACTCTTTGATCAAAAAAAATGAATTAATTAAAGTAAGAATCTCAAACATCTACGATTCCTCCAACTGAGAGAGTATCAGCAGCGACCTTGATTCCGAATTTAACACTAGCCCTCTCTTGATCTCCAAGCTTCTTCCTCGCCTTCTCGACGATTTCTTCTCCGTGGGCTTCGAGGTAGAAACCTAGTCCTTTGAGAAGAGATCTGTGAGGTGCAGCTTTGACAAAGACTCGTTCTACGGCTTCTCGGTCCCGGCGAGATGTCTTGGGAGGGAGGACGAAAGCAGGGGAAGCGGTCTGAGTCGAAAGGAAAATATGAGTGAAGAAAGTCGAGAGGAAAGTTTGAGTTTGAGGAATCGCAGTCGCGAAAGGAACGGGCTATCAAGAGAGAGAGCGAGTGAGCGTGAGGGGAATTAGCTACAGAAGAGATAGACGTACCTTGAGGATGGACAGATTTAGCGATTCCTTTGCGACACACCAAGCGTACAACTTGGCGAGGTTATTAACTTTCCTCTCTGGCACTTTGTGAGTAGCGTTTGCGCTGTCGTCTTGCATGTTCTTGACCAACTCTTCTCCTCCGACTTTCTTTTCTCCCAGATCTCGAAGGAAGTCCCAAAGAAGGTATTGGAGAGTGATTTGGAAAGAATGAGACTTTTGACACAGCCGTTGTGCGACGAGAGTATAGTAAGGGTTGTAGGTTTTCTCCTGCGAATGTAATAGATGAAGCGATTCGGCAACAACTCAGATTCGAGACAGCAGAAAGACTCACGTTTCCGCTGCATTGGAGGAGAACTCGAGCGATTTCTCGTTGTTGAACATCAGAGAGACCCAGTTGCAGTAGGCGCTCACAAGCATCGACATAATCCTGTGGTACAACAAGCCACGTCAGCAATGACTCTGTCGGGCTTCAAGAAAGGGGGAACTTGAGCTTACCTCCGAACTCATCAGTACATTGAAAACGCCCTTCCTCACTTCCGTGTTCATTCCTTGACTCCTCGCCAACTTTACCAACTTCTCGTCGTTCTTAGTCTCTTTCGTTCGGACTTGCTCACTCAAAACACCTCCGTCTTGTTGAGCTTCGAGAAGAGGGTCACCCGACCAAGCTGCTCCGACTAGCCACCATTTACCTCGGGTCGAAGATGACCGGATCTCGGATAGGGACACTCGCAAATCGTCGGGCGCTGCACCTGATTGGAAAAATGCCAAATCGTTAGGAAAAGAGAAATTCAGATAGCCTCGAATCCGGCGAGGAAAGGCTTACCTGACGCTCGTTTCTTGTTTAACCCTACGAGATACTTCTTCAATCCAGAATAGTTGTCTACTGCTCCATCTGCGCCGAGTTTGGGTAACTTGTTGTTTTTGAGGTTGGTCAACTGTTCAATCATAAACTTCGTACGAGAACTGCGCGCGAAAGGGAGATTAGCTCGGGTTCACGAGATGCTCAACAAGGAGGCTGTTGGGCAGGAAAGCTCACTTCATAGTATTAGGATCAACTCCGACCATTTTCTGTTTCACCATCGAAATGATCTCTTTCAAGGCACTAGGATCGTCTCCTCGTAGCTGTTGACCACAGCCTGTATAGTACATCGACAACGCACGAAGCGAGTAAGTTTCGGAAAATCCGTATCAACCCGAAAATAGGGAGAACAGCAACTCACGTTTGACGATTTTGCTCAACAGCTCGACTTCCAATTCTCCTAAACCTTTACTTCCCCTTTCGATAAACATTCTGACTAAATCATACACCACACCGCATCCGATCACTCCAAAGTTGTATAATTCACTCAAGAACGCAACCAAGTTCTGAGCTTGTTTCGAACCAGGTTTTCCCTCGAATCCACCTTCTTCTGCTTTGACTGATTCAGTAGTTGCTGCATCTGCCTTGGCTAGAGATTTGTCCAGTAGATTGATGGATTGGGTGAGGACTCCAGCAGGGAATTCGATTCCGATCGTTCTGAACAACGCAGCGACGAGACAAGCGTAAGTGACCATCAATTGATCACCCAAGTTGTCTCGATCACTGACGATGCCGAGTAAGAGTTGCGTAAGAACGGAAGAGACGATTGCTCGAGGATGGGAGGAGTAGAGCGAGAGGAGAGCGTCGGTGATGGTTGAAATGTTTTGAGGGGAGAGCTTGTTGAGGTGTCCGTTCAGTAGTCGTCGTAATCGGGGGTCATCGGGAGGAGCATCGAGAGAATCAGAGGGCTTTGAGGATGAAGCGGAGGTAGAAGAGGTTGGAGTCGAGGCGCCAGGAGCTGAGTTTTCTTTGTTTCGAAGGTGAGGAGGGACGTAGCGACCGGTGGTTGCGGGGGCTGAAGAAGTAGATGCGACAGGAGCTGCTACAGGTGAGGGATCGTCTCCGAAAGTCATCGTCATAGCACCTGATTCGTCTTCTTCGTCTCCCTCGTTGAAACTCAACTCGGAACCGTCAAACTCAGATTCGAAATCTTCGCTTCCGTCTTCGCTATCGTTCTCGTCTTCGCTATCGTTCTCGTCTTGCTCACTGCTTCCTCCTTCTTCCTCCGAGTCATCGTCCACCATCGTGTAACCTTCGAGATCCTCGTCCTCCTCCGAATCGGAATCTTCTTGAATCTCCGCGTTCTTCTTCCTTGATCGTGGATCCTCCTCGTCAGAATCGATTCCTGCAAATTCATCGTCTGAACTTCCGTCATCTTGTTCGCCTTCATCAAGGTCGAATTCGAGATCTGAAAAATCTCCAGATTCTCGCAAGAGTTTCTTATAATCCTGAGGAGATCGAAGGATTTCATGAGTGATGTGAACAAAATATTGTTGAGGAGCATAGACGCACTTTGTTACCATCTCCGAATGCAGCAGCTTCTAAATCATCCATTCCTTCGAAAAGTTCTGAACGGCGAGCAACAAAGCGTCAGCTGAGGAGAAAGCTCACAAGATGCAAGAGGGAATGAGTACATACCATCAAGACCATCTTCCGCGAACTCTTCTTTCCATTTGCCTTTATCTTTCTTGCTCATTTGACCTGGAGGTCCAGTCAATCCCAGTTTTGCTTCCAACCAAGCGATTTCCTTGTCCTCGTCGGTCATGTTCTTCCTACCTCCTTTCTCGGCGACTATGTCTACTCCTCCTGAACCATTCTTCCCTTCTTGCTTAGCTAGTAGCTTCTCGAGAGGAGTTTGTTTCTTTTTCGGCTCTGGTGGAGGAGGGGAGGAAGAAGCAGGGTCTAATCCTTCGAACTTGACAGACTTCTTCTCCTTCTTCTTCTTGTCTGGACCTGCTGAAGGTGGTTCTACTGCTGCTTTCTCTTGTTGCTTCTTCTTCTTCGAAGGTGGTGGCGCTGCAAGGGCTTCTTCGTCTTCGTCATTCCTCGAGCGTTTCTGCTGGTTCTTTGCCCTGTTCTGTTTCGCTTCGTTCCTCTTGTCTTTCCTGCGGTCTTTGCGACCTAGTTTACCAGCTTTCGTTGGGAGAGGTGCGATCTTTCCCAATTCTTCCAATTCTGTTCGAAGCGCTGCAGGGAGAGTAGAGGTGCGTTTACGCGCTGCATGATTGTAAGAGTTGGATCTAGGGGGCATCTTGAGGAGTGTCTGTACTCGGTCGGAAACCCTTATGAGCGAGTAAGTTGAAGTAGAAGATCAAAAAAGTTCAACCAAGTTTCTCGTCTCTCTCCCCGTCTCTACTACACGATTCATATCCATCATGTTGAGCAGAACGGTACTCTCTGCAAGTAGATCTGTCAGGACGACACCTCTACGGCTAACCCGACTACCTCGATCACTGAATTCCCCTTCTCCTCGTCGATTCTCTACTTTCACTTCTCGCCTCTCCTCACCCCTCTCGACCCCTCCACCGCCACCTCTAACGAGATCTTCACCTCCCTCTCCATCTCGAGAACAGTACCGGAGGGCGCAACAAGCTCGTTACAAAGAGCGGAACCGGTCCCTCCTCCTCTACTCTGCAGCTACTATCCTCCTCGTAACCGCATCGTCCTACCTCGCCGTACCCCTCTACCGAGTATTCTGCTCGACCACCGGATATGCCGGAACTCCCGTGACGGACCCTTCGAAATTCTTGAAAGAACGCTTGGTAGCTCGAACCGACTTGGACAAACGAATCAAAGTCCAATTCAACGCGGATTCGAGTGACAGTTTACCTTGGACTTTTACTCCTCAACAGAAGGAAGTTAGGGTCTTGCCGGGTGAGACGGCGTTGGCTTTTTATACCGCAAAGAATTTGAGCGATGAAGACATTATCGGAATCGCAACTTACAATGTTACCCCTAACAACGTGAGTCAATCATCTCGTATTCGATCCGTACTCAATCGAATCGTAGCTTGACGAAGCTTGTACCTTTTGAGCTAGATCGCACCTTATTTCGCAAAAGTCGAATGTTTCTGTTTCGAAGAACAGAGGATTCTAGCAGGAGAAGAAGTAGATCTACCAGTCTTCTTCTTCATCGATAGGGACTTTGTAGACGATCCACTTATGAAAGACGTGAGGGAAGTAACCTTGTCTTACACTTTCTTGTGAGTCGCAAACGAACTTGCGGTCTTTCTCACTACAGTTCAGTTTCTTGACTGACTCATTCGCTCGACTCGATTCGACAGCCGAGCCAGAAGGGACTCACATGGTAACTTGGTACCTTCAGAAGGACCTCTCGCCGTACCAGGTTCTGTACCAGCTGTATAGACTTTCCTTTCCTATTCAGATTGTATCGTTTCTGTAGCACTTTGCATTCCACCTCTCTCCCTTTTTGCAAGCAATTCTATCGCAATGCCTCCTGTTCTCGCGGTTGCGAAGGACGTTTCTCACACTCCCTCATCCGTTTCTCACGCGAGACATAGAAAAAGGGGAGACAACAAATTAGTTCGAAAGAAGTTCATTGATTGCTTCTCGACCAGAACTACTTGCTAAATAACGAAAATCTACTTCTTGTTCCTCTTCTTGACCTCCTGTTACAAAGGCAGCACAAAAGAGAGAAAAAATCCAAAAAGGAATTCAGTTATCGATGACTTAAAGAGGTTCGTCGCGAGACTATAGAGGGGAACAATCGAGAGGGTCCTTCTACTTACCTCATCTTTACAAGCGTGCAACATGACTTGGTTGACGAAGTCAGGTTTATGTTTTGCGTGACCTCCTGACCAATCTTGAGTAACCGCGTAGGCGAAAATCCTTCCAGTGTGATTGAACGAAGTTGAAACGATCGGTCCTCCTTTGTTTTCGAATGCTATTTTACCATGACCACAATGTCGTATAAACATCAGCTCACATCCAAGAGAAGGAGAAGAGAAAAGGGAGACGAAGAGGGAAGGAGGAGAACGTACTCTTGAGCCGAGTTTTAGATTCTTTATCCCAAAAGTTGATGGTACCGTCTGACCCGGCAGTAGAGAAGGTTCCGTAAGGGTGGAAAGAGATATCGTTGACTGCGTATACTGTAGATGATTTCGAAGGTGCAGGTTCATCTTTTCGATGGCACTGTTCACGCAAAAGAGATGAATCGTTAGTCGAGATCCAGAGATTCGATGGGAGGGGACAGGTGGAGAAGGAAAAGTTTGCCTTGAAAGTGAAGTTTGATGATGCCATCTTATCGTCAACATGTCTATCGTTCAAAAGTAAGCTCATGAGTGAGATGCACAAACTCCGTCCCGAAAAGCACTAGAAATAACTCACTGAATCGCGACCCTTCCCTCGATTGTACCGACTGCGTAACCTGTAGCGTCAGGGAAACAACTGATGACCCTAGTTTGCCATCTCAGAGGACTCGTGATCGTCTTGAAAGCTTGGGTAGGTTGATTTAGGTTGAAAATTTGGATTTGTCGTTCTGCTGTGCCGACTACCATCAGAGGGTATTGAACATCGAGGGCTACGGAGCGAGTATTGGACAAGCGGTTAGCTGCTATATGATCGAGTCAGAGAGAGAGGGAGAGAGGGGAGAGACGCACTATAACACCGTTCTGGAAGTTGAACTGTCGCGACTGGATTCGGAGTTCGTAGATCCCAATATTTCAATGTCTGCCACTCGTACAAGCAACGAGTCAGTCTTCTTCAGTTCCCTCAGTATACCGCAACGTGACTTACCTTGTCCCAAGATCCCGTCACTGAACGCGAAGATCAATCGAAGTCAGTTTCGATTCGTTTTGTCGAGAATTGGTTAGAAAATTCAGACTCACCTAACATTCCCTGACCATTCGCTTCGAACCATTTCACACATTTGATAGGCTCGTCATGTTGTGCAATCTGAGTGCCGCATGATGGAGTCTGATCAGCGATTGCTTCGGAAAAGAGGGCGAAAGAGTTTAAAGAAATTCCTCACCTGTTGAGTTTGACCGGTTGTGACATCCATCATCCTCGCGGCTTTATCCGCACCTCCGGAAATACACTTTGTACCATCCTGTAGTGCACACGTTAATGCAGAGGGGAAGAGAGAAAGAGAGTAAAAGGTATCAGTGAACTACTTCTCGAACTCGAATTTCGATTCAGTAGAGATCAAGAGATCCGAACTCACTTTGGACCATTGAACACTCAAAGCAGGACCTTCATGACTATAACTAGCTTTCCCAACCGCTTGACCTTGAGGACTAACTTCGTACAATCTCACTTCATTGTTCCAACTCGCTACCGCCAACAGATCCGCAGTCGGGGAGAAAGCTAGTTGAGAAGTAGAGTCGGAAGGGAGGTTGGGAACTTCGATGTCTTTAGGTTCGGCAGGTCGTCCGAAGAAAGACATGATTGAATGGTTTCGATCTTTCTAGTCGGAGGGAAGGGAGAGAGGGCAGGAGGAAGAAGACCGCGCGCGTTTCAAGCTAATCTAGTTTCTTGACTGTTCAAGCGCGTGAGGTCAGGCGAGTCTGTGCTTGAATTTAGGATGTTGAGAAAGTGAGGAGTGGAGATGAGGGCGAGAGTTCGCAAACAAATTTCTAAACTGTCACATCTTTTTGCGCAAGTAATCTTTGTATAGAGGGAGCTTGTCACATGAGCACCTTGGAACCAGAGGGAAACTCTCACGCCGAGATACGTCGAACTCGAAAAGGAAAAATTCGAAAGAATGACAGAGTTTTTTACGAGATTGAAAAGCAAAAGAAGAGCAATGTACAATATAGGAAGAGAGAGAGAGAGACAAAAGAGAAAAAGATATCTCACTGAAGGAATATGAGGGAAACGGTGACCGAGTCGAGAGGCGATTCGGCAGACCTGTTAAAGTAAAGAAAAAATAGACATCAAACGACAACGTAAACTAGCGAGCTCCCATCTGATGCCACTCATGCATCAAATCACACCGTCGAGTTCAGATGGCCAGGAGGGCTTAACGCCTGTACCATTGAACACCACGCCTGGATCGTCTCATTTTCCTTTGCAATTGAAGCATACCGTAACTGTCGAGAGAGAGAGACAAGGTCAGTCGATCGTGAACTGCCTTGCGTCAAAGTTCGAGAAATAGGAGATAGAGATGGCGTGTAGACTTACAGGAGAGCTTCAGCAGTAGGAGGGCAACCGGGAACATACAAATCGACGGGGACGATTCGGTCACATCCTCGAACGACAGAGTACGAGTAGTGGTAGTATCCTCCTCCGTTTGCGCAAGATCCCATAGAGATTACCCAACGAGGTTCGGGCATTTGATCGTAAACTATTTATGGCGATGCGATTTGAGTCGATTTTGAGAGTCGAGTTGAGAATCGAGGTCGGTAGGTGAGTGGAGGGCGAGAGGACAGGAAGAAGAGGAGTTTACGTCGTGAAAGAGTGTGAGTATGAGGATTTGTGTATAGGGAGAGAGAGGCAAGCAGGAGTGTCAGTCATCTCGAGCTAAACCACTGAGATAAATTGCAGCTGGGAAAACTTACCTTTACGAAGAGCGGGAGCCATTTTGTTGGTAAGAGTTCCGGCGACAATCATGATATCGGACTGTGGATTACAGGAGAGACGGCTCAGTACACTGCAGCGGAATCGGAGAGCAATAGAAAGCTTACTTGACGAGGAGAAGCACGGAAAACGACACCGAGACGATCTTGATCGTAACGAGCAGCAGCCATGTGCATCATCTCTACAGCACAGCATGCAAGTCCGAAAGTCTGTTGAACATTCGAGCTAGTTAGCGACAGTTCAAATCGTCAAGGTGAATGAGAGCTGATCTTGAGAAACTCACCATAGGCCACATCGAACCTTGCCTAGCCCAGTTGACAATTTTGTCCATAGTTCCCAAAGCGTACTCTACTCCATTCCTAGGAGTTTCTAAACTCAATTGGTTCGAACCAACTTTGGCCAAGTGGAAAGCGTTCGAAGCGTTCTCCTCCGAGATAGGTCGAGGGGATTCAGCGAGAGTGGTACCTTGAGATCGTACAGCTGGAGGAGAAGCAGGTCGGGAGGAAGAGGTGGCGATGGAACGGAAAGTCAAGATCGAGGAAGGTCGAGGGGCGACTTGACGGAGAGTAGGAGCTAGACCTGTCAAGCGAGAGGTGTATAAGTATATTGTGTATCTATCAGAGTTACCTGGAGTACTCACCTGTTCGGAATGACTGCATGTTGAGAGTTGATCGGATGAAGTGAAACGCCAAAAGTCTCGAGTTCGATTCGCTGGCCAAAGACGTCGCTTCGTTCGCTACCTCATTTTGCCTCGACTCTATTCTGCTCGGTGCAGTCTCTTACGCTGAAATAGTGAAGCAGGCTCGTGAGCGCCCAAACTCGTCGAGACTCCAAATCGCCGTCCGATTGTTCTCAAAAGGACCTCCCTCTTTTTCCTCCTCTGCTTTCGCTCGAACTTCGCTGGGTTTGTCGACCATCGGTTGATAAGGGATCTCCCATTCTCCGTCGCCTGGAAAGTAAAGGAAATGAAATCCTGAGCTCTTGAGACTGCGCGCAAGTCGCGATTCTTGGTTTTCCCGTATTGCTTTCCGATTCTTCGTCGTGGTCCTCGCATAGGGCTCTCATTCTTCTAGTCCCATCCTCTCAAGACTATTGATACGTCCTTCGACGACTCGACAGTATATTCCAGAAGATCAAAACCGACAGAGCTTCTGAGAGACAACAAATCGAAAATAACTATCTACGCTCGGGCTTTCTCAACTTGAAGCTTTTTACAATTCCTACAAGACTGCTAAGAGCACCATAGAGGTTGAGTCGGGGTTTAACGTCAAGATTGTTGATGTGAGACTCACCTTTTGACAACCTTTCCTGACTTTCGATCCTTCGCCGTCCTCCTCTGACTCGGGGAGCGTTGTCTTTTCCCTTTTCCCGGTGCGATCACTCAACTTTGACTCTTCTTGAGACTCAGCTATCCTACCACTGTCTCCCCTCCTAGCTGCAACAGCCGTTTTGGTTTCGAAACGACGAATTTGACTTTTCGAAAAAATTGGTTTTTGTTCAAACGGCGTGGTCGAGAGATGTCGAAGTGAGCGAATTGTGAGAATCATCGTGATATAAGAGACGAATGCAGGAGCGTTCTGTGGTATGGAGCGAAAAAGCTGCCTGAATTAGCGCAGTTGAAAAGAGGGGGAAAATGTTCGATTCAGTATATTTTTCGATCGTCCTCGCAGTTGGAAACTCGAGATCAGCGCACTGTGAGGACTGCAAAGTCGGCATAGTAGTCCTCAGTCGAAGAGAAGAAGATGGATTCGAGGGTAAAGTGAGCTTGAGATTGAAAGGGTTCAAGCGGGAGCCGAGTTGACGAAATGCGCTCATTGTCAATTCTAGGTCGCGTAGATTGATAGAATCGATGCAGAAAGACGAGATTCAAAAACTTGTCGAGAGGATGGGACAAGAAGGAAGAGTAGACACGACTCGGAATGAATCGTAGGGTCACAGAAGGGCCGAGAAGTCAGCATCCGTCGCCTTCTGGAAGCTCACAGACCACCTCGCCGAGTCGGAACTAGCATGAAGATAGTGAATATATAATAGTGTTGCAATGCGAAGGAACGAATAGAGGAGAGAAAGACAAAAAATCTAGATGGCGAGAACGCCTTTTGTCGACGGAACTTCTCCTGAGAGATCCCTCTGGATAGCTTCTCTGATAGCTAAAGCTAACGCCTTAAAACTAGCCTCCGCCCTGGCGAAAGAGAAACGAGTAAAACGGGGCAAATACAAGGTCAGTTCCCTCGTTTCTGCAGAGCAACAGGAGGAGGAGGAGGATCTGTTTGAGCTTACTTGTGGTGATCGTTCTTCCCCCTGATGACATCCACGTGTAGAGTGACACCGGCAGCTTGTGCGAAACTCTCGAAAACGTGAGGGATCATCTCTGTTGAGAGGTCTCCGATCTTCTCACGAACGAGTTGCAAATCGCCACAGAAATAAGGTCGGGAAGAAATGTCGAGGACTGCTCGTGCAAGGGCCTGAACGAGGGTTCGAGCCGTCTTGTCAGTATTCTTGTGGCCCGCAAGGGAAGAGAAAGAGAGAGAGGGAGCTCACTTCGTCGAGAGGAGCAAATCCGGTTCCGTACCTCCTGATACCTCTCCTTTCACCTAATGCCAGTTTGAACGCTTCTCCGAGAGCGAGAGAGCAGTCTTCGGCAGTGTGGTGGTCATCAATCCATAGATCTCCTTTGCATTTCAACGAGAGAGACATTTGACCATGTTTCGCGAGAGCGGTCAACATCTACTCAAGCAACGATACTGAGTCAGCTCTGCCGGGCCTTCATCTACACGATAAAGTCACTCGAGGGCTTACGTGGTCAAGGAACCCGATACCAGTCGATACTTCGATAGATTGTTTGACTCCAGGTTTGTGGTCGAGAGTGATGGTGCATTGAATCGAAGTCTCGGAAGTGTTGCGCTCTACAGTAGCGGTACGGATAGATGTAGGATCGTATTGTGTAGCCATTGTTGGTCGACTCAGGGTGAACTGTAGGAGGAAGCGAATGAGTTTGTCGAGTAGAAAATGATGAAATCAGGTTGACTCTCTTTCAACAACTAGTCAACCTTCGAAACACCTCAGAGAATCTCGAATGCCTTCCAAGGCTACCCTAGAAGCGTCGTTGACACGGTACTCGGCTTCCCTCTCGCTGAAACAGTCAACACCTCGTTCTTCATCTCTAGTCGAACTCGACAAATGGTACAGGACTGAACTGAGGGCCAAACTCACGAAACGCAAAGACGGAAAGGAGAGTAAGCTGTACCTAAAGAAAGAAGATCTGGAGAAACTTATGAAATGGAAACTCGCTGTAAACCCCTTTCTCTCCTCCTGTTAGCCATTAAAACCGTAAGCTGAAGGCTTTCTGCGAGACCATGGTAGCACGGAAAATGGCGACCCCGACTGGAAACCCTCATCGCGTCCAACTCTGCCTCATCAATCACTTCCTCAACTTCTTGCTCTCCCTCCTCCTTTCCTCTACACTCTTCCCCCTCCAACGAAGCGAAAGTTCTCCTCAACAAGATTTGTGAACTGAAGGGAGTAGGTCCAGCTACTGCTTCCGCCGTTCTAGCAGCGTACGATCCGATCAACGAACCGTTCATGTCGGATCAAGCTCTGGAATTTGTCGATTCCCGCAAAGACACGGAAGTGAAACCCGGCAAACGAGATTATACTGTCAAAGCGTGGGAAGAATTCAGGGAGAAGATGCAGACGAGGAAGGAAGAGGAGGGATGGGAGAGTGTTGAAAGCTTAGAAATGGCTCTCTTCAGCTGGGGAGTCGAGCGCGAGTTAGGTCAAAGCTCGGTCGCTGACGATACGGATCGCGGAGACATGGGAGGAGAAAAGGGCGAACCAGAAAAGGTTAAAGGAAAGAGAAAGGCTGGAGAAACTCAACCAAAGACCAGCGGGAAGAAACGAAAATCGACCTAAGCATGACCGCTCTCGCGAGGTTGTCGATCGTACTTAATATACGACTTTACAACCGATCAATTCTATGTCGACTCTCTACGAAACCTATTTCCTCTCCTGTCTCTTCGCCCTCTCGACCGCTTCCCTCAAACCTTCGACATTCTCTAATTTCTCCCTCACCAGCCCTCTCTCGCTTCCAACTTTCCCACTCTCAGTTCCCTTCACCCAAGCATTCTTCGAAAGTGGTCGAACCGACATCTCTTTCCAACTCGTCAGCAATTCTTGAACTTTCTCGAGTGGTGCTGAGGTAGAAGAGGGGGTAGGTTCGGTAGAAGAAGGAGGAGTCAGACACAGTACCCAGATGGCATCGTATCCACCAGCTGTGATAGAAAAAGGCGAGGCGAAGAGAAAAGGGCGTCAGCAGCGACTCGAGACAAGACCGTCAAGAGCTTTAAAAGATGCAGTCCTAGGGATGCCTCAGACGAGTGTATCACTGGAGAGGGATAACCTAGAGTGGATGTATGGCGGGGAAGGGAAGAGCTCACCTCCCGGAACTCCAGCACCTACGACTCCCTCGATTTCTGAAACCGCGTCCAATAATTTCGTTTGCGAAGGAGGTTCGATCGGAACATCCGAGGCTTCTCCCATTTCTCGCATCAATTTACGGATACGGAGGATGGTAGAAGTTGCTCGAGAGAAGGAGGAGGAAGAAGCGGACCACTAAAGTCGGAAGAAAGTAAAGCCAGAAGTAGAGGAGGAACGTAAGCGAAGAGTCGACAAAAGGCGAGGAATGCAGTCATTGAAGACTCACCTCAGAAGCTCGTAATTGTGAAAGTTCTCCGATCAAGTTTCGGTACTCTTCCCCTCCTTCTTTCTCCGATTCTTTCCTGAGCTCGTCAAATACTTCCCTCAACTCCTCGTTAGCTCGACTCAGTTCATTCCAGACTCGTTCACTCTCTTCCGGTTGAGACTTCTTCCATGCTAGGACTTTCCCGACCATCGAAGGAGTGTTGGAACCAGCGTCGACGTCGGCTAGGAGAAGGGTTAGGTGAGGCGGTAGAGAAAAGGAAGAGACGGCGGCACTCGAAGCTTCAGAGGTCCAGAGAGGGTTGTCGGAAGGAGAGAGGACCGAGAGGAGCGACCGCGAGGAAATCTAGAGACAGCAAAGGTGTAAGCTAGTTTCGGGTGAAAATTTGAAACGCAGATTGCCTATTCACTTTGGTTTCTGAATTCTTGTCAGCCTCGAGAAGGTCTCCGAGACATTTGACGTCGAATCGTCGGTACACTTGACTGCCGTACACTGCGGCGCTGACGTCGAAGCCACTGCCGATTTTACCTTGAGCGAGGGAGTGAACGTATTGAGCGAGGTTGTGCATCAATTGAGCAGTTTCAGGTGACGAATCCGACGTAGGATTCGAGGATGTCCAGTGCAAAAAGAGGGAGGAAGTGAGGGAAGTGACCATGGCGGCAGAAGAACCGAGTCCAGTTTTGTGAACGTTTCGAATTGTGCAATTCAAGGGAGCAAACGGGATCGGAGTCTCAGCCTGTACATGGGAGTGACTCGCAGTGAGTACAGCCATTGATCGAGCGAGCCTGAAAGACTCTAGGGACTCACGTCGCGAGATTGGGAGTAGAAATCGTTTGATCCAACGATCGTGATCAACAAATCATTAATCTTGGTCGATGGTGACAGGCTAGTCGCGACTTGCAACGTGGATTGTAAAGAGAGGTGTACGAAAGAGTTTGAAGAGCTGTACAGACGAGAACAAAAGGGGAATTAGCTGACAGCGAATACCGGGGGAAGACTTGTCCTCTACGAACGAGCTCAGAGCGCTTCCTGAGAGGTGACGACGTACCCTTGAGATCCTACTTCAGCTACACGCCATTCTCCATCCTGTTTTAATGCCTCGTACTCCCAAACTCCATCATCAAACTGTGGACTCTTTACTGACAGCCGCACCTTCTGTTCTTTCACTTGCGCGTCTTCTGAGCCGCTCTTGCCAGCTTCTGAGGTTTCTTGTTCTTGTACCACCGTGTAGAAACGCGAAGGAGTCGAAATGACGAATCCTTTGTGGTTCCGATCTAGTACAAGATACCCACCGGCAACGAGGACTTTGCCGGGGCAAGAGACGACGACAGGCTCTTTTCCAGTCATCTCACGAGTGATTGCTGTCGAGAGTATCGTTGATCGAAGGTGATCGGGGTCAAGTGAAGAAAGGAGGACAGCAAGCTTCGCGACGGTCTGCAATCCACGAAGGAACACTCTCTCATGCTAGCCGTGCTGCGATGACGGGACAGCTCGTGATATAATATGACAGAGGTACAAGAACCAGGAGAACCAAAGTAGATACAAAAGCGAGCACAGAACTTTCTAAGTATTTTGCGAAAGAGCCGAGAGAATATCGTTCCTTGTTATCTTACTCTCTTGACACAAGCTGAAAAAGTCTCCACCTTGGTCAAAGAGTGCAAGAGGCGAGTCGAATGCTTTAACTTGACCAGCCGCGAGGAGAAGAATTTTGTCGTAACCGATAATCGTGTTGATTCTATGAGCGATACAGAGCAAAGTCTTGTCCTTGAACTCGGTGCGGATCGTCTGTTGAATACGAGAGTCGGTCTCGAGGTCGACGCTTGCGGTCGCCTCACTGCGAAGGAGAGTGACGGTGAGCGTTCCGAGAAAACCGACAAAGCAGAAGGAAAACTCACTCGAGAACGACAACCTTCGCATCTTTGACCAATGCTCTAGCAAGCGATACAAGTGATCTTTCACCGACTGACAAGTTGGCTCCTTCATCCTCGATCTTCGTCTCGAGATTGAAACGGGATGCTCGCGCTCCCTTCTCCCCCGAGCTACTCCGGTCGACCAACCAAGCTCTCCTCAACGCGTCCCACAATTTCTGATCTTCGTACACCGAAAATGGGTCGAGGTTGGACCTAATCGTTCCGTTGAAAAGTACCGGGTCTTGAGGAATGATTGAAAGCCGCGAGCGAAGAGTTGCGAGACCTAATTGACTGATATCGACATCGTCTATCGTAATACGTCCCTTCGAGATCTCGACCATTCTGTAAAGGGCAAGGGTGAGAGACGACTTGCCAGCTCCAGTCCTGGAAACAAGCCAAAGAGTCGGCTTCGCTCAGCGACAGAAGGAAGAGAAACGGTATGAGCCGATCGAGCTCACCTGCCTACGACGCCTACTTTCTCACCGGGGTTGATCTCGATTGATAGATCTCGTAACACGGGTGGGAGCTCAGGGCGGTAACGAAGTTCTATGTTTTCAAATTTGATTCCTCCTCGTTCAGGCCAGTTCGAAGATGGTGCGGCTGCAGAACTCCGAGCTGAAGCTTCTTGTGGCAGGTCGTGAGCGTATGAGACGAGTCTCTCGACAGAAGACATGTTGTTTTCTACTTCGGCAAATTGTCTGACCATCATCGTCAAAGCTTGTTGAACGGCGAGCGTGACCGATAGAATGAGACCAGTTTTGCTGGAGGAGATTGTCGTCCGTTCCGTAACAGCTACGATGGCGACAACGAACGTGACTGCATGCTCGAAAGGAGATTGAGCGATCTCGCGAAAAAACGGGTTTTACAAAACAGAGCAGGGAAAACTCACGGAGAGCTCCTAGCGAATCGACTCGAATCGAGAGCCATCTTTGGTTCAGCGAAGTCAAGAAATAGGCCCTGTTCTCGATATCGGTGAACTTCTCCGTTCCCTCTAAAAATCTTTGTTGTTCGCCGAATGCTCGGATCGTTGAAAGTCCCGTGAGACTCTCGCTGAACCAGGCGTATAAGAAGCTTCGAAGAGTGTTGTCGTGACGTTTGATCGTTCGAGCAGAGGCGCGATAGAATTTGGAGGTGTAGTAAATTAGGAACATTATTGCCGCAACGGGTGCGAGGAAGATTGGATAAACGATAGCAATCATGACGATCGAAGCGACGATTTGAGCGAGTGTAGCGAGAACCATTCGGAGAGAGTCGTTGAGACGATTGTCGACCGAGTCGCAATCTTTTCCCATCCGACTTTGATGGCGTCCGAGCGGAGTCGAGTCAAAGAGCGACATCGGAGCGCCGACCAATCTTTTCAAAGACGAGTCGTGAAGATTGCGAGAGGCAGTTGTTCCACTGAATTGTGAGACAGTCAGCTTCATCTTGTTCGGAAAAGGGATGAGAAACTCACAGGAAGACGGCCGCGAGTCCAACGCAGAAAGTGAAGAGAGCCGTCGACACACCGAGTCCCGCGTACAAGCCGATGCGAGCGTTCTCGTCGAGGCTGAAAGTGCCATTTTGCCACCAAACGAGAGCGAAATTTGATAAAACTGGGGAAAGTTCAGCAGCAAGTCAGTTACGTGAAAGGGGAAAACGAAGGAGAGGAAGCTCGCTCACCTTGACTTGCGCCCATCAGAAAGAGAGCGAGGAACATGAGAGGTATCGTCACGTAACCATTCGCAGCTTTTCCATACTCGCGCCAAACTTTCCACGAGATCGATCCAGTAGCTTGATCTTCCTTCTGTTGAAGAGGTCTACCAGCTTTTCCAATCTCAGCTTTTCCACCCGTCTTCTCTTTCTTGACCAAGGGAGCGACTACGACTCGTGTTTTCACTGCATCGCTTGATTCTTGTGCCTTATCCACGCCGTGTTGCTTTGCGAAAGACGAGAACTCGTCTCCGGTCTCCAGAAGCTCGTTGAAGGTGCCTCGCTCGACGATCCGACCCTCCTTGATGACGACGACCATATCAGCGTGAGGCAAGATGTGCAAAGCGTTCGTCACGAGGACCCTGGTTTTTTCTTTGAGGATCCCGAGAATAGCTTCGTTGAAGAGGTGAGCACCAACGTGAGCATCGACCTGTTTCAGAAAATTCAATCAGTTTGGCGAAAAGGATGCCTGGTTCAGGTCTGGGGAAATCAATTTACAGCAGAGAGTGGATCATCGAGCAGCACAATGTCGGCATCGAAGTAGAGAGTTCTTGCGATACTGATCCGCTGCTTCTGACCTCCCGAGAGGATGACACCTTTCTCTCCTACTTCTGTCAGGTCTCCAGCTGTCAAAGCAAAAGTGTGTACAAGTCAGGGGTCGTCGAGGAGTAGAGAACCGGTGCTGAAGGCTTACACGGAAGCTGATCGAAGTCAGCCAGTAGAGCGGAGGCTCGCACACAATCCCAGTACCTGAAGACGTGAAGTAGCCTAGGATCAGCAACGGAACAGGGTTCATGATCGAGGCGGAACAGTCTCACCGTTTCTCATTGAGCGGTCGACCGAAAAGTATGTTGTCTCGAATCGTCGCATTCAGGATCCAAGCTTGCTGAGCACAGAAGCCGATTCGACCACCTGTCAAAGTGAAGATCCGTCAGCAAAGAGAAGAAGGAAGAAGAAGAGAAATCGTGGTCGAGCTCACCAAAAATCACTTCTCCCTCGGTTCGTCGCATTTCTCCGACCAGTCCCTGCAGCAGAGACGACTTGCCGCTTCCGACAGTGCCAACAACACAAAGTAGACTTCCCTTCGGTACTGCCAGCGAAATGTTCTCCAATCTGAACGGTTTCTCCTGCAATTTCTTCTCCTCCTCTTTCTCGTTCTTCTTGATCTGTTGGGTCTCATTTTGACTGCCTCGTTCCCACTCGAAGCTAGCCTGCTTGACTTCGAGGGCGTATTTGTTGTCTTCGATGATTTCAATCGCCTTCTCTGGTAAATCTTCGGCCAGGAAAACAGGAACGAGTCGTTTACATGCACTTGCAGCATCGGTGATCGTCGACAAGCTGTTCGGGAGCATCATGAGAGGGAAGCGAAGGAGGTTCAGGAGCGAGATCGACGTCCAAATTGCTGCGGGAGATTGTCCATGGCCGGTGACTGAGTAGACGGCGAAGACGACGACAGCTGCCAGAGTCGGAATCGATAAGGCGATAGCTTGATTTGCTGACCGAATAGCGAGAAGTCCACGAATGCCGTTTAACTCTTTCCTTCGACTTTCACCAACTCGCGCGAGCAACGGTTCCTCCCATGCGAAAAGTTTCACAATCTGCACGCAAAGGTCAGTCGGGAAGAACCTGCGTCGTCAAAAGGGAAACTTACCTTGATACCAGCTAAGAATTCTGTAATCGTTTTCAATCGAGAATCTGTGTGTCGCATAGATTTTTGCCGACCTTGAAAGAGCTTTTTCATGGCCCAGGTTTGTAGAGGCAGAGTTGCGAGAACGACAGCGATTCCGGCGAGAGAAGTTACACCGATGGTACACAGTAGAATGACGATCACCTCGAGCAATTGAAGAAGGCATGTCCACGAAAAGTGAAAGAAGGACGAGCAGCTGTAATATTTCAAGTATGGCGTACTAGTCAGCTCAATACCTTCAAGCGAAAGGCGAGGCAAGTAGAGCAACTCACAAATCGATTCGAGAGATATCTGTACTGATGTGCGAAACGAGCTTTGAATTGGTGATATCGATTCTAGACTTGCCCGACATCTTCAACGCTTTCCGGTAGGCTGCGACGATCAGAGCGCCTCGAGCGAGGACTCCGACTTGAGCACTACGAGAGAAAGTGTTGGCGGTGAAGACTGAGTAGATGACTTGCATGAAGAAGAGCAAGACGGCGAATCCGACCCCTTTCCCAATTCCTGGCATAGCTTGACCAGCTCGATTCGCGTTGTATGATTTCTGAGCGAAGAGAATGATTTGACGAGTCACGAGAGGTGAAGTTGTCTGAGCGAGATCACCGATGATCTTGTACAGTCCTGGAGATAGAAAGAAGGATCAGTTCAAGCTGCAGCGAGGGAAAATCGAGCTCGAACACGATCGAATCGCTACGGCGCTGGCAATTCAGCCATAAAGCCGCCATTACGACTCTACTCTGTCAAGCGAGACGATGAAGACTCACCAGCCATCCAGAATTCGGGAAAGAAAGAGTCCGAAAGTGCCAACGCAATTCCAACTTCCCTCTTTCCATCCGATCTCGACAAACCTACTTTACTCCCTAGCCTCCATCTCAATGTCTGCAATCTACTCGGTTTGTAACTCCCATCTTCAAGTGCTTGATTCCAATTGACGATTTCGCGTCTCCTTCTTTCGAAATTGATTTCGAAAGCATCTGCGAGTCGAGCTGATTCTCTCGTTTCGTCCATCTTAGGCAGGTCGGTAGCTGTGAGTTCTCGCTTGTAACCGAGGACTAGCAGAGGAGTTAACCAGGTGAAAGTGAGCTTTTGAAACCAGTTTGCGGTTGAAAGTTTGATCGTTTCGGCGTCGTCCATCGAAGCGGGAGGAGGAGGCGGAGGATCGAGGTTAAATGGGTCGAATATGCACCTACAGTGCACCGCGCGACATCGAGTCAATACTTTGTCCTTGCGAAAACGACTTTACAGAGAGGCACTTACCATTTATGAATCGTTTTGACCTCTTTCTCATCATTCAACGCTTCTCCGATCTCCAGATCTTGCTTCTCATCGGTATCGTCTCTGTGCGAGTCTTCCTCCGATCCTCTCAACGTGGTTTCTCCGTTCTTTTCTACTTCCCCATCGCCTGCCGAAGTTGAGTAATCTTCAGTTCTCGCTCTTGATCCATGAGTTGAGGTTGAACGTAGTACAGCTCCTTCCAATCTAGCTGTATCTATCGGTCCGGTCATCTCGTTCGTCGAGACGAGAAAAGTCGGGAGAGCATGTGGTGATTAGAAAAGGGTTGAAATCGGCACAACTTTAAAATCTAAATTTGTATCGATTTTCTCGCACGAACAAAATTTCTCTCATCTCTGTCAACGTAAGGGGCTCTTCATTGTTCAATTTCTATCTAGTCAATATACTATATACACCAGCTAATAAGAGTCCTCCTGCAGCTCCGGCAAGTCCAGCTGCGATCGTTTCATGTTCTTCAACTTTTTCTTTCGTAAGTAACCATGCTTCGTCTATCGTTCGAACTTCTTCCAGGGTTCGCTTCCGTCTAGGTGAGATTTCTTGATCTTCTATTGTTGTAACCGGTTCGGGAATCGGAGGATCATCGACGGAGGTTTCTGCTGCGTCGGTGTTGTTTGGAGAAGGAGAAATTTCTGCTGCTGCGAAGGTAGACTCTTCGACTGGTGTTGGAGAAGTAACTGCGAGAGAAGTGAGGTGCTCCAGTTTACTTTGGGCTTCCGTGAACAGGTTTTGCAGTGAGACAAGCTGAGCTAGAGTTGCTTCGTGACTTTGTTGCGAATTCGTCCTCAAGCTGATTCGAAGGGATTGAGTCAGTATCTTGAGAGCCGAGCACAAGGAGATCAAGCTTACCGTTCTTCGACGTTCTCAACTAATCTTCTCCGTCTCCAAGGTTCGATCAGCAGCAGAGTGATGATAAAAAGTAAAACGTTGAGGGAAGTGATCGCTAGGGATCCATAAGTCGAAATGGCTCGGATCTGTAGGAACAGCGTGCATCAGTATGACTGGAGGGGTATGAGCTAGTAGTGTCTACTGACCTTGTCACTCCAAACTTGTTCTTCGTGATACCTCTCGAGAATAGCTTGCATAAAATCTACGGAGAGAATCGCAAAAATCGTGAGTTACAGGATTACGTTGCAGCAGAGGAGGAGAGTGACATACTTTGAAATCCTTTCTCTGCCTCCTCCTCTCCAGCTTCCATAGCAACTTTAGCCCTCACTTCAGCTTGTTCGTTTTCGTGATCTTGCTGAACTAGCTCGGTAAACCTGCATGAACGGAAGTATGGTTAACGGGAGGATTAGCGTTGATAGAGATGGATTACATACCGAAGAACGTCTGACGAGTTCCAGCTTCCTTTCCGTTGCAAGAGGTCGTTTACTTCTCGCTGCGAATCTGCTCGTAATTTCACCCTTGCGGCGTACTCCTTCTTGAGATTCAAGGATTTTGATCGTACGTCCAGCAGAGCTTTCTCTGTTGATTGATTCACTGTATCAGTCTCGACGTTCGACTGAAACGCCAGAGGTTGAAGAAGAAAACGAACCTTTGTCGCCAACAGAAACCCTCAATCTCTCGATTTCCTCGTAGCCCGTCGCCTCATTAATCTTGCCTCCAACATGTCTCAATTTTCTCTCGAGTTCCCAAGCTTCTATAGCAGCCGAGAGAGCCTTCCTTTGCTTCTTGGTGTTGGTATCGAGAGTAGCTAACAAAGTTTTGAGTTTCAGGTGTGCCGTATGTCTAGCTTCATTCAGTTTGACTTGCAAGTGAGATACATCGATCGATTTGTGAGGCTTGGAACCTTGCTTGGGCGCTTCTGGAGGTGAGGAAGAGGAGGCAGAGGAGGCAGAAGTTGGAGGAATGGAGTCCGAGAGAAGTAGGCGGGAAGATGAGAATGCGCGTCTCACTGTAAGGCGAGGTATCGTTCTAGCTGCTACCGAGCATGCTTGACACGAACGAGTGACGAACATCGGCTGGAGAGAAAGAAGAAAGAAGTTGAAGCATTAATCCGGCAACCATTCTTCCTCTTTACTCGACTATAGAGTCTCTCGTGTGCTGGTCAGTGTATCTTATATGCTCATACGATTTCTGAGATCTTAGTTGTAATTTCCCGCGAGAACAAGCCGAACGCTGACGATTCTCGAATCTCATCTTTTCTTCCTTCACCTCATCCGAAGAGCACCACACACTCTTCTACGACCCAGTTGATACTCAGTAAATACTCAGAAACGCACACAGCATTCGATAAACCCCCTATGACACCCAAATCCGTAACCCTTGAGGAATTGGCAACCTTCGTCTTGACCTCTACGGCCCTAGTTCCAGGCTTGCTAGCATTCTCCATTGGTTCTCGAGGATCTCTCAAGGTAAGCCGAGTCATCCGAAGCCTCCCCGAATCGCCTTCGACTTGCTAACACCGCCACCTTTTTCTCCTTTATCAGTCGTGGTTGGCTGTACAACAAGCTCCTCCCGCTCCTCGTCTCGACAAGGATGTCGAAAAGAGTATGAAGCGCAAGATGATGGCTGTATTCGGTCTTACGCTCACCGCGATCGTCGGTCTCGAGATTTATCTCTTTGCTCAAGGCGACGCCCAAACTATCGATAGATTCTTCACCTACCTCTTCGGTTACATCTTCGAGACTGCAGCGGTCGGACTCTTCGTAGAGATGACGCAAGCTCTTCAGTGGTCCGCTCACCGAGGAGTCGCCAATAGTAAGTTGAGACCTCTCGATTTTTCCCCGAAAATTTCCAATTTGGCTGACCTTTTCTCTCGGAATCCAGCGCTTCACTTCCGTCCGCAAAGGATCTCCAAAGCTCGTCTCCTCGTAGCCGCGGCATCAGCGACTGCCCTCAATGTCGGAGCTTACTACGATGCTCACGTCGCTTGTGGAGGCGCACTCGTCACTGCCGTCCTCGCCACTCGTCTCTCCGCTGTTCCGTCTAAAACGTTCTCTCTTCGAGGATGTATTCTCGTCCTCCTCTCGATCGTCGCCTTGTCATCAATTCTCTCCGGTTTGGCAATCATGGCTGCGATCAAGATGGAAAGGGAGGGAGAGCCCGTCCCTGACGAACCCGAACAAATCGCTTTCGCTTCAACCAACGTTATGAAGTACATCAGTTACTTCATCACTGCTTTCTACACCATGATTCCTGGTGTCTTCGTGAGTTTTTACCTTCCTATTTTCTTTTCCCAAGAATAGTGCTCATTCTGTACGCTTTGCTTCGATAGATCGCCGGATGTTTCCGATACGACTACAGCAACGCTCTCGACCCTTCTGCCGAAACCTTCGCACCTGTTCAACTCGAGAGTGTCGAAGCACCCGCTTGCAAAGTCGGCTACCTCTCGTCTGGCGTCCTTCTACCTTTGAGGGCTCCCAACTGGTTCGCCAAACCATTCTACACCGTCGCTCTCTGGTCGTGGCTCCTTGCCCAAGTGAGTCGTATCTCGCTTGCTCGTTTTTCTCAATCTAGAACTAACGAAGTCGTCTCTTCATAGTTCTCCACCGCTGGTCTCTTCGCTCTCGCTCTACCTTTCCCCAAGGCGATTCTCGAAACTGGCGCCTACACTTTCCTCAGTTTCTACCTCTCTTCGATCTACCTTGTCGTCGCCGTCGTCCTCACCGCCGTCTTCAAGGGAGAAGCCAAAAAGATGTGGACCTACAAGGAGATCTGGATCGCCAAGGCGGACAAGGGAGTTGTTCTCGAAGGAGAAGAAGGAACTTGTTCGGTCGCCGAACCAGAAGAAACTCTCCCCGCTTATGAAGCACCCGCCGTCGTTGGAGATGTCAAAGCACCTATCTCAACTGGCTACGAAGTCACCGATAACAAGGCTTAAACTACCTCAGGATATGTCGCTCTTTTGAACATTCCCTACTCTTGACCTTTCGTCCTCACTTCTCACAACTACGTCTTCTCCATCTCTCGCTTCTCAAACGCTTTGTAACCCAGTCCTCCCAGTCTCACTCTTCATTTGTAGTCTCTGTTTACACTTTCATCTTTGTCAATACTTTTCTCAGTGCAAATTTTCTCTCTACTATATCTCGAACGACCGAACTTCGAGCAAGTTGAGGAAGGGAGGAAAAGTCTACATGCTGCGTTATTTGCAAGAAAAGAAAGAAATGGAAAAGAGCAAAAGGACATTCGTAGTATCGAGATGGAAACCAAACAAATAGGATAGAAACAGGTCTGAGGCGAAGAGATTGAGAGAGGAGGGAGAAAGCGTTGATCGAAAGCTTCGACTTACTGTGGAAATCGATCAGACGGTCAGTTTGTGACGCGCATGGACGACGGGAGAGAGTCGAGTCAGAGCTTACAGCGAAGATGTTCAAGAATTTGGCGTGGAAGGTAGTTTGAAGAGTGTGGATAACCATGAACAAGTTCCAGTCTCGGTCGTCGATGTGAGCGGGTTTTCGAAGGTCGACTTCCTCCTTCTTGTCCTCGTCCAGTCCACGATCTTCACGGCCATCGTCAGAATCTCGGTCATCGACGTCGGTGTCGCTTCGGTAGTAAAGAGTCTGGAAAGCTGCTCGAATAGCGCCGAGAGCTTGATCGAAGTCCTGGTGAGAAGAGAGAAATGGGAGTCAGCCTCAAACATCTACAGCTTTTTGGGTTAGTCGACTCACTTGTAGATGGTACCAAACTTTGTTGCGAGACATCGAGTTCTCGCGAACGAGAACGTCAAGATCTCCGTGTCGGTAGAAATCGACGACGTAAGCGTCCAGTTGGTGCTCGGTCGAGTCGAGTCCAGGAGAAGCCAATTCGGGAACGGCGTGTTGCTGAAGTGTGACGCCTGATCGAGCGGATCGAGTGAGGTCGACGACGGAAGAGAAGTTGTCTCCATGACCCGAAGTGGCTGCGAAGACTGAACGACTTTCGACGTCGAGTTCAGTTTGACGGAGTTTACTGGCGAAGGCAGCGTCGGCAGCTCCTGATGGGGTAACCTTGTGGCCGGAGAGAGGAAGAGTGTCATCAGCACCGAGTTTGTCGGCATGTTGAGCGGCGTATTCTTTCGCGTAGGTTGAGAAGACGGAGAGAACTGCTCGGTGGTGTTCGTCGAGAGCAGCTCGGATGGGAGCGGGGAGAGGAGGGAGAACGATAAGGGAAGTCGAGTTACGGGTTGATCGAAGGGTCTCGGGAGATTGACGACGACGGTGAACGGTACCGAAGAGCCATGCGAGAACGACCAGCATATCACGAAGAGTCTCATCGGGCTTCTCCTTGACCTTGTCAGCCAGATCGTGAAGAGCTCCTGATCGAATGAGAGCGGCGAGAGCGAAGTTGCTAGGTTCTTCGGGGTACAATGCCGAGGTGAGACCGTAGAGAGTCTTGGGACTGAGGTGCAAGACGATTCTCGGTCAGTCACGGAAACTCAGGAAGCTCTACGGATATTCGGAGTAAACTCACACTCCGTCCTGTTCGAGAAGACCAGCTCGTCGAAGGTACTCGATCGCGAATCGAGCAAAGTGACGAGTTTGTTCTCGATCATTCGCATCACTCGATGTGCTGACTGAGAGGCGAGGAAGATCGAGCATAGTTTCGACACTCATCTTGGGAAGTTCAGCTTGCTCAGAACCCCAAATGAGGTTGTTGAGACGCAGGAGGAGAGTCGTAGTCAAGGGGAAGGTACCTCCCTGCGGTGACGGAGTAAAGAGTGAATAATAAGCTTTTCGAAAATTTCGAAGTGAGATGGGAGAACTGAAGACTTACAAGCTTCGGAAGCTTGGAGAGCATGAGTCGTTGAATTCGATCGAGACGAACACCAACGAAGAGAACGTTTCCGACGTTATCGAAACCACGGCGACCGGCACGTCCAGCGCATTGACGGAAGTTGAGAGGGTTCAAGTCGAGAGAGTCACCAGCGAAGACACTGGAAAGGGAGAAAAGGTGAGTTAACAGCTTGTTCTGGTTGGAGAAAGCGTGAAGCCTAGATTTACCAAGTGCGGGCAGGAGCGTTGATACCGAGGGCGAGAGTTTGAGTAGAAATGACGACTCGAAGAACACCGCGACGGTCTACGGTTTCCAATTATTGTAAGCTCAAGCTCTATTCGGCAAGGGCGCAGAGGAGAAACTTACACAAGTTCTCAACGAGGACACGGTAACGACGAGGCATACCAGCGTGGTGGATACCGACACCGCGACGGAGAGCATTGATGATCACTAGAACGAGATATAATGCACGTGTAAGCTAACTGCTAAATTTGTTCCAGCTTCAGAAGAGAGAAACTTACGAGGATCCATATCGAGCCAAAGAAGCTCATCGACATCCTTCTTGAACTCGATGTGACTGATACCTTTTCCAACGAAAGTGAACTCCTCTGAAGGTGCGTCAGGATCGAAACTGTGAGCGATCGAGAGAAAATGAGTCAGCTTCTGCCAAACAGCGGATAGTGGTGAGAGAAGTATAGGACATACGTAGAAACTTCTTCGACGACACCCATTCGCGCAGCTTCTTCTTCTTGCTTGCGGTTGACAGTTGAACTTTCGACAGCCTTGGCCTTCTTCGCCGCCGACTTCTCGGCAGCCTTCGCACGAGCGACTCGTTCCTTGTAAGCGGGACTAGCCTTTCGCCACTTGTCTTCGGCAGCTTCGAGATCCTTCGAGATTCGTTTACCGAGACTCTCACAGTGTTCTCGAGAGAAGTTGAAGAGAATGGCGGGGAGTTGGTTTTGAGCGTTGAGATCGGCGAGGAGGGGAGTGAAGAGAGAGTTGAATTGATCTTCGTCGGCATTCTCGATGAGCTGTTCAGAGGTACTGAGAGAAGCCTTGAGGGGATCTTCAAGAACTGCGACAGTTCGGCGGAATCGAGACGAGGGATCGCTGTAGTTGGGCTCGTTTCGCCATTCGAGGAGAATACGCTTGAGTTCAGCTTCGTACTTGATGACATCTCGGATAGCGATGATGGGAGTCGAAGCGAAGTACTTGCGAGGTTTGAGCTTCGAGTCGAGATCCTTGTCGACGGTCGACATGGCTTTCCAGAGAGTGAGGCAGTCTCGAGGTTCGAGAGCGAGATCTTCAGGTAGTTCAGGGTCTCCGAGTCCGAGAGCGGCGATAGGGTGTACGGGTGCGAAGATGGTAGGTCGAGAGCGGTACTCGTCGAGAGGGCCGATGGTCTTGACGGGCCATTCAGAAAGGTTGGGAGCATAGGCGAATTTGCGGAGAGCGTTGAATCGGTGAGTGTGAATGACGAGAGAGTACTTTCTTCCACAACGTTCTTCGACTGATTCAAGCCAACCCGAGAATCGTTCAGGAGCTCCGACGGTAGCGGAAAGACCGATAATGGGAGCGGGGTTCATCAAGAGAACTTGTTCCCACATACCACTTCCCTCTTCAGCCACAGCGTGGATCTCATCGACGATGACACGACGAATTCGAGGAGTCCAGATCTTGGCGAGAGCAGGGTTGAGGAGCATCTCCGAGAAGACTTGCGGAACAGTGACGAGAATTTGACAGTTTTGAGGGTTGTTCACTCTAGAGACGGATTCTACGAGTCAGTCAAGTTTCGAGATATGTGATAAAGTCAGCGAGAGAAACAGCCTACCGGTAATCACCGGTGTGAACAGCCCATAGAGATTGACCGGCAACTTCTTTCGAGAAACGAGCGAAACATTCTGCAGCGACTTGATTGACCAAAGCCTTCGAAGGGGCGACGTAAACGACTAGAAGAGGCAAGACAGAACATCAGCTTTTCATTCTATGAGGACGCAATGTAAAAGAGCGACTTACCGACTCCCTCATCAGATTCGCGGAGAACTCGTTCCATGGCAGCGAAAGAAATGAAAGTCTTTCCAGAAGAAGTGGGAGCGACGATGAGCATAGATTCATCAGCGTCGATCTTGTCGAGCACATCACGTTGCCAGGCATCAGGCGAGAAGTCGACACTGTAGACGAAAGAGCGCGGATCATGATGAGCTAAGGGGTTCTAGGGAAAAAATATCGGAAAGACTTGCCGAGGATCAGGTTTGCTGTCGAGTTCACGAACCATGAACTCTCCGAGGTTTCGGAGCTGCCATTCGAGAGGGTGCTCATCGATTTCCATCCAGTCGTAAAGAGGTTCGTCTTCTTCCTTGTCGATCAGAGAGCAGTAGTGGAAAGTAAGCTTGTCTCGAACATCCTTCTCCTTCTTGCTCGAACCAGAAGCTTCTTCCTTCTTCTGTCAAAGAGCAGAACAAGCCGTGATGGGTTAGTTTGGGAGCTTGGGAAGGATCGAGTCGAAAAGAAGAAACTTACCTTGTTTTGAGCAGCTTTCGATCCAGGTTTGGCATTTCCCTTCTTCTTCTTTCCATCGTCGTCACCTCCCTTGCTCTTCTTGCTCTTTTTATCGTCATCTCCATCCGAGCCGAGTCCAGCGAACTTGATACCTTCGGGAACGAGGCAACCTAGTCCCATGACTTCGAGAGTGTTGACGAGCGCCTTTCCTTGCTTCTCGTTGATGACTACCGATCCAGATTCTTCTTCGCAGCTCTTGACGTACTTCTGAAGGAGAGGAGTAGCGGTACGAGCGAGGAAGACTCGGTATTGATCCTTGACATCTTCAACTTCGCGACGTTCGTCGGCGATCCACTTTCGTAACTCGAGGTCGAGACGTTTGACAGTCATTTCGGTACCGAGCCAAGGATCGTTCGAGCGCTTGTTCTTGAGGTAAGAGTTGAGTTGAGCGATTTGACCGGGAAGAGGGAGAGGTTTGAGGTCTTCAAGACGTTCGACCCACCACTTGTAATTGAGGAGACCTTCCTCCTGTTGCTTCTTGACAGCGTTATCGGCGATGAGCTTCTCACGACTGTTGAGAGTCTTGGGCTTGTCCTTTTTGTTACCTCCTCGTTCCGATCCAGTGGGAGTTGCAGTTCCAGATCCAGCGGGAGTGTTGGCGCTCGAGCGAGCGGCTTTCGATGCAGCAGCTGCCTTCTCCTTGATGGCGGAAGCGGAACGTTTGCCGACAGCAGGAATAACTTGCTGTTTGAGAGTTCCTCCTAAGGCACCAGTGAGGGAAGCGGCGGATTTCTGCATTTGAGCCATGAACCTTTGATCTTTCCTGTCTCGCTTCCTCTTTTCGCGAATGTCGAGAACGGGAGGAGGGGGACCTCCAAGATGAGTAGGGAGAGTGAGTTTGGGGTTCACCCATCCACGTTCATCGTCGAAGACCGAATCCTTCGCGAGTTGGTTTTGGAGAGTCGCGAGAGTCGAATCGGGAGCGACGGAAACGTTGACATCCGAGAGATGAGCTGTGAAGATGGGAGAGTCGTATTCGAGTACAGTGGGCTCGGTGAGAGCGGCAGGGAGTTCGGGAAGTTCAGTCGATTGGGAAGGAACGGCGGAACGGAGTGCGGCGAAATCGGGAGAGGAGGAAGGGGAAAGTTTTGACCAAAGAGCGTCGAGTCGGCTTGCTGCTTCGGAGCCTAGAAGGTCGGTGAATGCGGGAGAATCTTGAGACGAGTTGAGGACTTCGAGGAGGAGGAGGAAGAAGATACGTCCGTCGAAGTCGAGTTCGGGAAGGGTCTCAGAGGAAGGAAGGGAATCGACGGCTGCGGCGGTGGAGGCGTAGAAGATGGCGAGGAAGGGTTCGAGGATACTCATCAACTCTGCTGAGGGCTTGGGAATACGTTGAGCACGGGATCGGAGAGGAAGGGTGGGAAGAAGATAGGCGTGGGCGAGGTAAAGCTTGAGAAGAGCTGAAGCGTGAGGGACAGAGGAAGAGATCGAGACAAAAGTCGATGCAGCAGACTCGAGAATGCTGTCAAGGTTGCTCGAGGAAGGAGGGGTCGAAACGGTGGGAAGGGCGAGTTTGGCGGATTCGAGACTCGATCGAGCTGCTTCAGTTGCAGCAGTGATGTTGGCGGGAAGAGCTTCTACTGAACCCTTGACTACATCGTAGAAATATGAGTTGATCTTGGTATCGGTGAATTCGGCAGCTTGAAGGAGAACGAAGGGAAGACTTTGGTGAACCGTGTCGTAAAGATGTTTCCTTTGAATCAAAATGCGTTCCGCTTGAAGTTCGCCCTCTTTGCTCTGGAGTCCTCCGTCGTGACCGAGATAGTACATCGGCCTTCGGTGAAGGTACCATGACTTCCATTCCTCATCTTGAAGAGAGTCGAACCGGTGAACTTTCGTGCCAGGGAGGTTGGCGCGGCGGAGGAGAACTGCACGAGCGAGCTGTCGGGCAGCTGCTACATAGGAAGCTTCTCCAGTATGAAGAGTTGCGGGTGCTTGGCCTGGGAGTACGAGAAATGTCAGCTTCGAAGAGAATAGGGAACGAGTTGAAGGAGAACTCACTTTCGAAGAAGACAATCTCGAACGCGCAGTCCTTCTTGAGTAGCTCCTCTACAGTTTTCTCGAGTAACCAGGTAGCGTGTAAGAGCTGGAAAGAGGGATCTCCTGACTTTGCGAAAGCGAGAAGTCTGTCATCGAGAACGAATTGAACGAGTGCGTCTCCGTCAACGATGAAGAGCTCTTGACCTGAGTAGATCAATACATCCATCCATCCTGGGTACTGCGAAATGAACCAGGTACTGTAAAGCGAGAGTTGCGGGTCAATGACATCCCCCTTTTTGAAAGAAACTTGATTGGAAAGAAAGTCGACTCACCTGTCGAGCTGGTTCAAAGCTTGGGTAGCCGTTAGTTGAGCATTGCTCTGTGTTCCATTCGTGACTTCTACTGAAGTGCTGTTGGAGGATTCGGCCATGAGTTGTGGGAGGAAAGAGCGAAGTGAGAATTTCTGTAGAATTTCGTCAAGTCGCAACGACCTCTCTTCAACTTATTCTCGAGAGCTTCACAGCACATTCCAGTGATATATAACCCTTGTTCTTGATTTATGAGCAAGAGACTTGAATTTCGCAAGTCTGGTCTGGAAAGCTCCTCAGGAAGTGCTGATCGGTACATGCAATCGAGGGCGTATCGGTTCGTACTGAATTGTAGCTATGTGCTGTACCTCGCAGTGGGATCGAAGTTAGGAGAGTGGTAACGGCTTCTCTAAGTTGAGTGATGCGAGAAGTTTCTCCGGTTTCACTCTCGCTCTTCAGTTGGAACCTCAAATACGACAATGTCTAGAGGGTCTACAGATCGGCAGAAATTCGTAGGCCACCGCGGAACTAGTCAAATCGATCTCACCCTCAGTTCAGACGAAGAAGATTCACCCGTCAAACTTTCCAAATCATCAAGACCGCGTCCTCCAGTACTCGATACCGATTCAGAGGATGAAGGTAGTAGTGACTTGGAGATACTACCGAGGGCATCTGTCAGAGCAAGTCCAGCAGAGAGTCGAGAGGAAGGATACGAGGATAGCGCGGAGGAAACTAGTTCAACCAAATCAGCAGAACCTCGTCGAGCTGAACAGGTCAGGATAGACAGGCGAGAGGCGGAAAGTGTAGACTCGAGCTCGGAAGAACAGGAAGAGGAGGACGAAATTGAAGACGACTCTCTCGTTATCACAAAGGAATCAAGACCAGCTCTCGCTACTGCTTCCAGTAATAGCATGGCCGACGCTCTCGCATCACTGTCGTTCAAGAAGAAGCCTTCTCCGACCCCAGTCGCTGCAGGATCGAACTCCGCCAACTTGGACTCTGATCAAGAGAATGCACTTCGCAAGCAAGGTTTCCTTTCAGCTTCTTCAAGATCTCAACCTAGACCTGCCGACCCTCGTTCTTTCTATGCTCCTCAACCTTCGACTTCGACTTCGAATCAGATGTTCTTGAAGCCGAAATTCTCTTCTACTTTCAGAACGAGCCAGAATCCAAATCCTTCTTCCTCCTCGGGCTTCGCTTCGAATTTGAACGCTTTCAACCTCAAACCTCAACCTATTTCGATAAAGGCACGACTCGGGGCTCAATTGAAGGAGGAGAACAAGTCGAAAGGTATTCCGATAGCAGTTCCTATGAATCCACCTCCGAGTATCGTTCGACGAGAAGGTAAAGTCGCACCCAAGAAAGGTGAGAGTTTTGCCATTCCTGATTTGACGAGTATTCTCTCAGCTGACAACTGACCCGCCGACACTTTGCAGAGATTGATGTGGATGCTGCACTTGAGGCATTCGGAGAGATGGAAATCAAAGACGGTACGAAAGAGGAAGAAGCTGTTGCAGCTTTCCGAAAAGGGTTGGGTGTAGCGAATGTAGAAGTCAACGAAGACGAGCTTGAAGAGGTAAGCTGCCCCTAGGCTCATACCTCAGCTAGTCGGTTGATCATTCCTTCATCGTTGTCGGATTTTCTCACGCTTCCCCTCTCACATAGGTTCCCCCTCCTCCTCATCTCGTATGCAAGCTTCTACCTCATCAAGTCGATAGTCTTCGCTGGCTCAAGAGTCGCGAGAGTGGAGAAGGTCTCGAGCATGGAGGTTTACTCGCTGATGACATGGGTCTCGGTAAAACAGTTCAAATGCGTAAGCTGTTCTCTTCTCCCTCGTTTACTTCCTGTGAATACCAAGTATCGAACTTATTCTTATTCTTGATCCTCACAGTGGCTCTCATTCTCTCGAATCCTTTCGACCCGGACGACGAAGATGGGAAGACGACGAAGACTACTTTGATAGTCGCACCTGTCGGCTTACTCGAACAGTGGAAGCTAGAAGTAGAGAACAAGACAAAGAAGAAACTGCGCGTCGAGATCTATCATGGTCCGAAGCGAAAGACGAGTTCGTCATATTTCTAAATCTCCATTCTCAAGAAGGCACATGCACTAAGATTCCTCCCGATGGACAGTCGCGCAGAAGCTACACTTGTATGATGTGATCGTGACAAACTACGAAACGGTCTCGTCGGACAAGAATTCTGCCTCTGGTCTTTTCGATTCAAAGCTTCGACCTTTTCATCGCTGTAAGTTCTCTTCACTCTTGCTTTCATATGAGTCTCTGACTGATTTATACTGTATTACTATAGTAATTCTCGATGAAGCTCACACAATCAAGAACCACAAAACGAAGAAAGCAGAAGCTTGCTCAGAAGTCAAGGCCCGATTCCGTTGGGCTCTCACTGGTACTCCGTGAGTCTCTTTCGAACATGCAGATTGAGCTCTGTACGCGCTCTGGCTCGATTGACACTGACTTTCGCGGAGTAACAGAATCCAAAACTCGGTTGATGATCTGTTCTCAATTTTCAAGTTCCTTGGGAAGAGAGTCGTCCCTCGATCTCTCTGGAGCAAGACCGACTTTGATCAATGGATAGGAATTCCTATCAAGTCAAAGCAGAACAAGTTGGGCTTTGAACGACTGGCTGTGCGTTAGATCTCTTCGCTGCGAATTCGAAGCGCAACTACTGACGAACCAACTTCATTCGCTTGTTCTGCATGCAGTCGATTCTCGGTGAGATCATGAAGCGCCGCACCAAGAACACAACCGTCAACGGCAAACCTATCCTCCCTCTGCCTGAGCGGATTGTCAACATCGTTCGAAGCACTTTCATGGATCCGTGAGTCTTCGCACCCTCTCGATTGATTTTGCGACAACGATGCTGACCGCTCCGTCTTGACTTCCAAAAGTGATGAAGAAGCGTTTTACAAGTCGAGTGAGTTTATTATTGCTTGAGTCGCCATTTCCCAAAATGAGAGGACTGACGAAACTCTCGACCGCAGTTGAAGAGAAAATGGTTCTCCAGTACAACAAGTTCCTGAAAGGAGGAAGCTCAGGTAGCGACTACGCTCAAGTTCTAGTACGCCTTCTACGCATGCGACAGGCAACGTTACATCCAGCTCTCGTGACGAAAGCTTCGATCGAGACGGACGCCGACGCACTCGACCCCACTCTCAAGAACGATGACGATCCAAACACTCCCAAGAAGGTACAAGCTGCCGGTATGACTCCCTCTTGCACCGTTTGTGGCAATCCTACGAGATCAAAAGACGACGAGTACTGCTCAACTTGTGCTGTTGATTTCGATCGAGTCAAAACCCTTCAATCCTCGACCAAAGTGACAAAGACAATGCAGCTTCTACAACAGTTCCGAAATGAAACGAAGGGCTTGGATAAAGACGGGAAGAGGATTCCGAAGAAGAAAGTGATCATTTTCAGTCAAGTTAGTCTTTTCATGTTTCGTTTCTCTCCTGCGTGATGGGCCATTGATCAATACGTCGATAGTTCACTTCTATGCTACTACTTCTCGAGAAATTCCTCAAAGCTGGAGGTTATGGATTCGTTCGCTGTCAGTTTGCATTTTGCTCTAAATTTCCTTCGCTCTCACTGACGCAGTTCTGCTGTTGCTTAGTTGATGGTTCCTGCACACTTCCTCAGAGGAATGCTGCTATCGAGAAGATTACGAATGATCCCAATACTACCATTATCTTGATATCGTCAGTTCAGCTTCGTTCGAACTGAAAGAACAACTTGGCCCGAACTAACGCAAGTCTCCGTCGACAGGATCAAAGCAGGAGCTGTAGGACTCAACCTTACCATGTGTAGCCGAGTCATTCTCCTCGACTTGTGGTGGAACCCTGCTATCGAGTCTCAGTACGCCTCTCTTTCTCTCTTCTCGGCCTTGTTGAACGATGTAGGCCTAATTCTCTGCCGCATTCTCCTTTGTAGAGCTTTCGACCGGTACGCGCTCAGCTCTTCGCGAGTCGTCTCCCTGCCCATCTACTGACGCTTTGTCTCTGATCTTGCAGTGCTCATCGTTATGGTCAGAAAGAAGATGTCGAAATCTACAAGCTCGTCATCGACAACACGGTCGAAGATCGGTAAGACCTTGCTCTCAATTCGCTCCTGTTCGTGATCTGAGCTAATCCTTTTCCTCTGCATCAGTATCTTGACTCTCCAAGCTCAAAAAGCTGATCTCGCTGCTTCAGCTCTTGACGGAGGATCCGCGACGAAAGTCAAACTCACGCAAAAGGAGCGAGACTTCCTCTTCAGAGGATTCATGCCAACGAGCAAAAAGAAGAGCATTCATTCTTGATTTGTATTCTTTCCCCTTCTCCTTTCTCGTCCAATTTCTGTTTTGCTTCGATCGTTCCCTTACACTCTGTCCCTTTGTTCATACTATGCAACTATCTCAGCCTTTGTGCGCTCCATATCCTTCAATGAGGAGAGAAACGCAGAGACTGCGAAGACTCCTTTCGGGCTTGACATCCAGCGCTCTCCGGTGTCGCATTCGTACTGTACATCGAGAAATTGTTTTGTCGGAATCTCTTTGTCTCCGTTCAAGTAAATCCAGAAGATTGGCAGTCATAACAAACTCGGAACGAACAGAACTGAGAACGAAACTACGAATTCGACTCGCACCGTCTCTTTACTACCTCGGGCTGACGACGCGAAGCCTCAGACCTGATCAGAGGTTTTCCCTTCCAAATCCCTTCTTGTCTTCAGTCCTCCTCGCTCGCAAAGCCTTGACCGTATCTCTGTACCACCTGATACTAAACTCGGCGTCGAATTGAATCGAATCCTCGTCAAAGCGATCTCTCAGCAACGGCTTGAGAGGAGAGCGAAGTACGCCTCGAGCTTTTGATACCTGAACCGTGTTGTCGATGATCCAAGCTTCTCCTTCGGGTCCTTCAGAGTCGGTATCGATCTCATTAGCTCGAATGGCGAAGTAGACGAGTTTCGCCAAGGTCTGAAAAGCTGCCTCGGCTGCTTCGAAGTCTGAGTAGGCACATTGGACCTCTTCCTCCGCGTCAAATATATCGTCGAGTTCGTCTTAGCTGGTTTGGAAGGATCGGATCTTGGTTTGAGAGAGGAATTTTGCGAGATTTTCGATGCTTCTCTTGTCGTAGTAATACCGATTTCTGCAACCCGCGGTAGAAGTGAATCTTCGTCGACAAGCTGAGAAGATTGAGCAGTCGCTGGATACTTACGAGTACAGTTTAACAGACACACTCTGCACCAATTTGCCCAAATTTTTGTTGAGACTCAAAGCCTTGAGACAATCCCAAAGTGGTACTCGACGTTCCCAGCTCGGATCGACCGAATTATCCAAGTCGACGTGCTTGAATGGGATTGGAAGCTTTATAGCTCTGAAGCATCTTATCGTGCGCGAAAGCGGGAGAGGTCGAGTCGGCTAAGGGAAGAAGAGATGAGGAGGATAAGCTCGACAGGAAGGAGTCGGTCCGACTGTGGGGGACGCTCCTGCCCCTTCTGAGCTTCGTCTTGCATACTGCACGTAACTTCGTTGGTTCGGAGGTTGTGGAGAAGGCGAGAGAGAGAAGTGTCATTCGCTCGCTTCGCGACGTTTGCTTCTTCTCCTCCTCCTACTTGCTCGTTCAACTCATCCAAACTGTCGTCAATACAGCAGCTCCGATTTCAGGCCAGAAGGCTCTACAAAGAAGTTAGCTTAGCTCTTCCCTTTCCCTCTCTTTCCTCTCGATCCCCCACTTATCCCGGTCAACTCGCTCCTCTACAGCTCTTCTATTTAGCGAAGGAATACCCTGATCCAAATTATCCGATACACAAGAAGCTACACGGGTGCTTCCTGACTCATGTCGGAGGGGATGAGGAGAAATTGACAGAAGGAATCAAGAAAGCTGAGTTTATCAAGAAGGGTGAGCTCGTATCCTTTCAGTCGGTCCAGAGTATCGAGACAGTAGCTGACAAGCTGTTACGGAGTGGAAACAGAGCTTGAGGCCTTGTACAGTCTGAAAAAGTACCGAGCGATGAAGAAAATGTATTACAGCGATGCAAGCTCTTGATCTACCCTTTAACCACTCGAGTCGACGATCTTGGCAGTATCAAGGTAGAGAGCAGAAGGCATCGAGACAAAGGCGTTCCTGTCTTCGCGGGACTTCGATAATTCCGCAATTTCCGCTTGCGAAAATCGACTAATTCCTTGTTCAACGAATTTCTCGTCGGACCATCGGGCGGAGACTGAACGGAAGGGAACGAGAAAGTGTCTATGATTCCATGAAGCAGCAATTATGACGAGAAACGAGCGAGAAACAGGCGCGATGAGTAGCTACAAAGAGAGGGAAATCCAGGGTAAGTCTAGTGAGACTGGGTCGCGTAAGTCGTATTGGGTGAGTCTATCGAGGCGAGGTTGGCTCTCGAGGTGTTAAGCGAGGTATGCACAAGGAATGAAGATTAGGTGATGGAAAGAAAAGGGGTCGAGGAGCTGTCTAGCCGGAAGCTTTGGTCGAATCGACCGCACAGTCGGGGAAAGTGATATCTTTGAGTTTGCCTAGAGGGATCAAATGCGAATTGAAACCAGTCGCGATCAGTTTCGAGCGATTCGCAGCGATGGAGACAGAAGCTAGGAGAACTGACGATTATGGTCGAATAGTCCCCAGTAAGGTTCGACGCCTCCGAATTGCTCCTTCCACTGTCATCAGAAACACGTACAATGACGAGCCAGGGTCAGATACGACGCTGAGTATAGCTGAACTTGTTAGAGCGAAGACTCACGGGCTCATCGAACTGAATTGGCAAGCGATTCGTGCCAAGGTGAAGGTGAGAGAGAGAAAGGCGACAGCCAACGTGGTCAGCTTTGGGCTTCCAATAGAAGTACTCAGAGAGAGAAAGGGACATACAGGTTCAAAGTAGAAGTAATAAGATCCATTTGAGTTCGCTTGACAAGGATATGTGTCGAGAAATGTTTGGAGTTGTGAGACTCCCGCCACTGCTCCCTCGAACGTGGCGTTCTCGGGTGTCATCGAAGCAGTCGGCCAACCAGTCTCGGCGATGTAAGGTGTAGGTTTGTTCTACACTCAAGATGAAAGTCAGTGGTTTCGCTCGAACATTCGCAAATGAGCTACTTTCCCCCATTGTTCTTTCTGTTCCGTTCCGTCCAACAGGAGAGGGAACTATACCTTGATCGAACTCCGATGGAGAGAAGCAGAAATTTGACTCACACTGACAGCTTCCGAAACAGTAACGGTGTTATCTTGAAAATATTCCCAAGTCCAGCCAGCTGCTTCGTCTATCGGCACTCCTCCAAACCACGGGTGAATATTTGCCATAATATAATCTGCACCTTGAGCGTAAGTAGTCGTGATAACTGATCCAGCATCTGCAACTCCGACCGGTAGAGTTTTCGAATAGCTTTTTGATGACAATCGAGAACGGAAGTCGCTCATTTGAGATGTAAGGTATGAGATCCTCGTTGTTGCGTCGGATGTGCTGACGGCATTGAGAACGTATCTGTACCAAGTTTTGAGAACGTAAGCTTTACTATCTTCGAAAGTTGAGCGAGTCCTGTCAGCCTCAGACTCACTCGTTACCGATAGTGATTCCTCCAACATGATCGGTTCCGAATTTGTCTAGAGCATCAATGATCCAATCTTGCTGTTGAGCGCTGCATGTCGAGATTCGTGTAGATTCGACGAATTAGCTCGAGATTCTCCTCGCTGCTGAAAAAGGGGGAACATATAATTCACTTGACAGTAGTATTGTCTCCGATGTAAGCTCCCAACCAAACAGTCATGTTGACTTTTGTATCTTGAATCGCTTGAAGGACTAATTCAGATTGATTGCAAGCTGAACCATAAGTTCGAATTCGAGCTATTCGATCATGAGACAAGAAGGTGTCAGTTTACTTTGACTCGTAGTGATCGCAAGCGACAGAAGAACTTACTAGTAAGCTGTGATAATAGCTGAATATCTTCTGTAACATTCGCCAAAGTCGCACCACACCAAGGTTCGAGAACGTTGAAAGGTGTATACGCCATTCCGTAAAACATCGGTTTCAACCTTGAATCTTTCTCGAACTGAGATGGATCGGAAGGATTCGATTTGACAGTTTTCGACGTTCCGTCAATGTACTGAAGTTTCCCGCTCCCGCTTGAGCCCGAAGAAGAAGAGGATGATCCGTTCTTGCTCGCAGTCACTCTCCATGCAACGATACCTACAACAACTCTGTAAACGGGTTGCGATTCAGTTGCGTTCTTCGAAGAGATAGGGAAGAAGGGACTGACCCGACGAGAATTGCGACTCCGGCAATGATCAGGGCCCACTTCCTAACTTTGTTCGAACCTCCCGAAGTCTCGTTCCCGCTCTTGTACTCTTTACTGTAAGGGTTGTCTCTATCTCTTGCGACCGAACTGTAACCTCCTCCAGCAGCTCCTCCGACGAGCGGTGTTGGCTGATCCTCCAAACTCCACGAAGAAGCAGATTTTCCAAGTTGTGATTCACCCGAGTAAGGTCTCTGAGAGTTCTGGTGAGGCGGGTAATCGAACGATGATCTAGAAGCGAAAGGATCTTGAAATTGATGAGGAGGAGGTCCTTGTTGAGAGGGGTAGTCGTTACCGTAAGTTTGATGCTGTGGATAGTCGTTGTACCCTTGATTGTAGTTGTACGACATCTCTACACGCTCTGCGGTAGCGAGGAGAGGGAGGAAAGGGAGAGAATGGGGAACTGCGCTAAGTTGAGTGAAATTCTCCAATCGCGGAGAGTCGAGACAATGGGGAGAAAGGTCGGTCGTTCGGTGTGATGAGTGGACTTGTTACTATTCTTGAAGTTGATGAGCGGGAACTGGAGAAGAAGGGACAGAGTTGAAGGTGGAGGTCCGAGAAGAGCCAAGATTGAATTTCTCTGGTCGAAAAAGATCGCTCGATACTTCGTGCAGCTTCAGGTTACTGTAAACTATTCGATCAAGTTGCAACAAGGTTTACAATGCAGTCAGATTTCCGAATTAAATCAGTGCAGTAATTTCCGGAAAATAAAACCAATTCTTGAGAGCGCTGCGTCCCCGCTAGGTATGGTCGACAGCTCGAAGGTCTTTATCATTCGATCGTTCGAGTGGGCTTAGTCGACTGTAGTTGGCTGTTCAGAATCCGAGAAGCGCGACGCGCAGACCTATCCAATCTCTTTGCGAAGAGGCAAACTTTGCTGCTAGTTTGTGGCATCCGGCCCATATGCTCTCTGATGATGTTCTGTATCGAATTTGGGGAATTTACTGCTTTGCGAAGTGTGTCGATACCGAGAGGATCGAGAGAAAAGATTACAACGAGGAAAGAGGAAACGAAGGAAAAAGGAGATGCGATCTACGATTGCATTTGTTGTTGTTCGGATTGCTTCAAGAGCTCTCCCCTGTTGCGATAAACGAGATATACTGTCAGCACAAGATGTCTCGATGGCTCCCCGAACGGAGAAAGACGAATCTTCGAGAGCTCGACTAGATTCCGAGAGCTTCTAACTCTTGTGGAGTTTGTGAGGAGATATGTAGGAAGTGATTGACCGACCTTAGTTGAACACTGAAGTCGTCGCTAACATCATCATCGTCCCAGTTGTCTTCCCAGAGTAGATCCAGCGATTTCTGACCAGGTTGACCAGCTTTCGCGTTCAAAGAAGCCCCGTATGTGTCTGACTCTTTCCAATCTGAAAGTTCACAATAACCTGTCGTCAGCTCGCAACGCTCTCTAGTTAGACCAGGAGGTTTCGGAGAAAGGAAGGAGGCGGTGATGAAGCGCTTTCCCTTTTCTCCGTCTGGCCGACTTACCCGATTCGGGGAACTCTTCGAACTCATCATCCTGTGTTATAGAGCGCACGACGTCAGCTTAAACAGCTAGAGACGTGAGGGAGAAGTAATGATTCACCTCTTGTAATGGCAGAAGGTGAGGGTTTGAGCTGGTATCTTTCGCTCCTTGAGCAGTAGAGGTGGAAGCTTGAGCTGTTGTGTTGTTCGTTGACATGTTCGAGAGTGCCGTGTGAGGTGGAGAAGGGAAAGAATTGGTGGATGTTCCTTTCGCTTCATCATCTCACTTCCAAATCTTCTCAACATCGCAGAGGTTCTCTGGGCCCGCGGAATGCATTCTTTGAGCGCTTAAGTCTGTCACTAGTCTCTCTTCTCAGCCCAGGGAAGCGATTCGCGACGAAATCGCCTACCTCTTCTTCAGATTGTTCTCATTCCTGGTCTCGCCAGAGGAGGATATCCATGATGATCGACAGTATACTAAGGTGGATTTAGAGGCTGGATAGAGTCGCTCGTAAGCTGTTCTTGACTCCCGATTTCTCCTTTGACTTCTGTCGTCGATTGCTCTCGCACTTCTTCGCAGATGTTATCCTTTGTCTAGGACACGGACTCACCCCACATCATTCTCATCTGGTTTCTGTCTTCGTTCCGGCATGTTCTCTGGATCTCGCGCGATTTCTCAATCAGCAAAATCTCAACTCGCTCTTCCTAGGACTCGGCTGCTCAGCTCGAAAAGTCACTGGTCACGAGCTCAGGTCTACTGGTCTCGGGTGGAACGATTCTTAAGCCTGGCGACACAGATCTCTCGCAGCTCGAGGCTTTGCTTAGAAGAGACAAGAAATTTCACCTTCTGAATATACTTCGCTCAATTTCCTCCTCTCCTGCATTCCTCTTCCACCTCACTCGGCTACAGTTCGATCTTTCTCGAGAACTTCTATGCTTTCATGCCAACTGTGAGTTGCTTCGAGAGTGTCCTGATGTTGCTATTCGAGATCGTTCTTTTGGACGAGGAACACTTCTCATGGGGTACAAGTCACTCGGCTCTTCCCTGGACGGGTCAAGCGAATCCATACACAGCTAGTCGTGCAGATTAGATGCGGCGAAAGGTGGTCTCGACTTCAGCTTGCTCCGACCAGGTTCTGACTTGGGAGAGCTACTGGAATAAGATGTGAATCTGTCAGCGAGTCAATAGCTCGCGCTCTACTTTTCGAACTTTGATCGACCTTCTGACAGATACCAACTCGGACGTGCTATCGCTTTTCCGCCGTTTCATGCTGTCCCGGATCGAATAGCTAACGGTACTTCAAACTTCAGGCAGCGTTTACTCCGGATCGCGACGAGTCCCTACCTTGAGCAGTAAGCGCTAATCGGTCGGACCTTTCCAATACAATTACGAGGAGCCACTCTACATTTCAGCCCCACGAAGCTTTGGGGCAACCTTTCGCAGTGAGCCAGTTGAAAGGCAGATGAGCACTTGCACATCGCTTTTCATCTTCAAGTTTCTCTCCCTGAGCTAGACGCTTGATTCATTCTCGGACTCCTCCAGGGCTGTTTCTACTTGATGAACGAGGAAATCTTGCACAAAAATGATCAGTACAATATTTTTTGCCGGCTCTTCAACAAGTAAAGCCCGGTTAGCTCAGTCGGTAGAGCACCAGACTCTTAATCTGGTGGTCGTGGGTTCGAGCCCCACATTGGGCGAAGCGAGTTGGCCCACTTGAAAGGTTAACTTTTTGAACCCTTTTTAAACCCTCGTAACGACGACGACGACGAGGGTCATTCGTCGAGGAGAATCATTTTTGCGCTGTTACACCGGATCTGATTCGATCGAACCGCTGAAAGTTTCACCTTTACTTCGCCAGTACGACCCCAACGCAGCGAAACGAAGCTATACAGCCAAGGGGCTTACACTTTTGCAGTTGAGCTTTGATCAGCCCTGTGGCAACTATTAGATTTGCCTCTCACACCAAAGTGCTCGCTACCGAGGAACGATACCTGACGCTCTCAGACACATCTTCTATATATATATGTCATTTTGCCTCGACTGTACAGCCAAATCAAGGCCGTGTGGTCTAGTCGCATGATTCTCCCTTAGGGCTTTACGAGGTCGCTTGGGAGAGGTCCAGGGTTCAATTCCCTGCTCGGCCCTAGCGTAACACTCTTTTTGCCTCTGTAGAGTGAAGGACGACTCTTTTTGCAGTAGAGTCGATCACGAAATAGTTTTCCAAGGCGGTTTTTTTTTTTCTCCTTGTAAGGTTTTTAGTTCTCCCTCTCTACGTTCTGGATAGATTCTTGTGGACATACATAAGTACTCTAGAGGGAAGAAAGCTATAGCGTTCTAAAGTGGTCCAAGTCGATTTTCGCTCAACAAGCTTAAGCCGCTCTCCCCTCCTTCGCTCACAGTTCTGACGAGCGACAGCACCTCCACTGCGATAGCACTCTTTTTGCTGTCCAAGCGTACGATAGTCTGTCATCCCCTACTAGAAATTCACCTGCGCCGAAGTCGAAACTTTGTCCTCCTTCCTTCCCTCTCTCCCTTCTACTTCACCACCTCATCACCAAGAAGCTTCGACGGTACCTCTAGCTCCATGCTACTCTAGAGCTCACACAGTCAGATCGATTGAACGCACTGTGCCACTGTCAGCGAGCTATAGAGTGTTGACGGAAAAGAGGGAAAACCAATCAATTGCGAGATTGTTTTTTGGCGGTCGTCGCTCAAAGCGCACGGGAAGGTTGGCTAGCCTGCCCACCAACAATTATACTCACAGTCTCGACTCTCGACAGTGAGACCTCTTCAGCTTGAAGAAACGTGCTCACGTCTACTCGGAATTTCTTTTGCGATCTCTCTTCGACGGTTGAGATTCCGAGCTGACGTCACTCGCTCCTCCTCTTGAATAGGTAAAGTGATAGTTGTTCTGCTCCTCGTCGTCATCAAATTCGGCAGTCCATCAGAGTTTCTAGTGTGCGAAAAAATTCAAACTCATTCCTCCCTCGACTTCTATCTGCCGTTTCAACGACGACCAGCTCTATCAGTAACGCTCGAAGATCGAGTAACGAATCGCTTGTCCGCGACGCACTCCCCCTTCGCTCTCTCTTCCGCTTCTGCCCTCTCTTGTCGATCAAACAACGAACAAAACATCTCACTCACCCCAATCTCCACCTTACTGACACCTGCATTCTCCAGCACACTTTTGCATTCAACTTAGTGCAATATACCACAACAGGTAGGCTACCCAGATCCCGCTCTCCCAAACCACAACTCACACCTTGACAAGTTGAGAAACTTTAAACGACTCGAAAATCTTGCTAGATTGACCTCCCCAGGTCGAACCTCGTTTCGTTCTCAATCATTTGACGCATACTACCCTCTTGCTCGGTCGAGACGAGTCCGAGTACTGTTGAATGAGACGGCGAGTTTCCCTTTCGGATTTTTGGAAAAAGAAATGACGATCCAAGCTCGTTCGACTCTTAACGGATCCTCATCTTTTAACGATGTAGGTAGTCCAAACTCGTTAACCCGAGTCACTAGTGAAATAGTTGACTAGATCTCGTTCAAAGTCACAATTTTCTCTCCCCCCCTCAGTCGCAAATTGCAAGCCGGTCGATCGTTCGAATGCGCGTAAGTCATGAAGACCTAATGACCTTTTGTCGTCGTCGTCCTTGGGCGAAATCGATCTCAGCTTAGCGGATGATGAAATTTCGAAACGAGCGAAATCCGATGTAGAATCTCTTTTTCGGGACTCAGCACTGAGCAGCGTACTAGATTAGAGCGTGGTAATGCTCAGGGCGTACCCATACCAGCAGGCTGTTCAAATAAAGCCCCTGCGAATTCGTGAGAGAAAACCCGTTGAGCTCGCTCAATGACTCTCGCTCAACCAGTCCGGGATTTCGACGAAGCAGTCCGAAAATCGAGATTACAACTTCGACTTGATGGGTTCATCACCTTGCGATATTGCTCCAGCTCGAATCAGCTCCTCGACTTGGTTTCCTAGTCCCGCCTGTTCCAATAACGCCTTCGTATCTCTTCCCGGTTCCAGAAAGACGGTCTCATGAGCAGTCTTCTCGGTCTTTGCGGGCGTCCTGACAAGTCTAGGAGCAGGGAAAGGAATCCCTCCACTTTCTTCCTCGTCTTCTTCGATGGAAACTCCCGGCTCACCTTTACCTCTCCCCGCCGAATCGACTTCTTCTTTCGAAAGGACCGGAACGCAGCACGATTCGGTACCAATAAAGATATCGGTCCACTCTTGACGAGTCTTGAGTAAGAAGGCAGAGGTGATAAACGATTTCAGAGCTGGCCAAGTTGAGCGTTCGAGTTGATCGGAAGCCGAGTGAGCCGAGTTAGGAAAGTCGGAAGGGAGATTGCGAGTCAAAGTATTGCTATGTTGTACCGTGGAGTCAGCCCGGAGTCTAAGAGGGGAGAGACGTGTAACTCACAGAAATTCGGTGTAGAAATGAGATTCGAGAGCTCCGACACTCATATACTTGCCATCTTTCGTTTCGTAAACGTCATACCAAGGAGCTCCGCCGTCAAGAAAGTTCTCGCCTCGAGGTTGACTCCAGAGGGGAAGGTTGAGCGATGGACTTGACATAAGCAGAGGAAAGGACGAAATGTAGCGAGTTCCAGTTACCTACAAGCTCGTTCGTGTCAGCGCCTGCTAGCGAATCTAATCGTACCTATCCAACTGAGCTTACCATGTCGATCTCGACGACTTGACCTTTACCGCTTCGACTTCTTTCAATGATAGCTGCTAGAATTCCCAAGACCGCGATCATACCTCCTCCGGCAAAATCGGCTGTTCATGAACTTTCGTCAGTCCCTACCCGGTCTCGTCGTAGTTAATGGCCGTACTGACCTAGAAGATTTGCCGGAAAGTAAGGTTTGTCATTTTTGCGACCGAGAAGCGATAGAACTCCTGAAAGAGCGACGTAGTTTATATCGTGTCCTGCCATACTGCTGTAGGGACCTGGACCGGCACATCACGAGTCAGGAAGGACGACCAAAGAGAAGTAGGGGTCATGGAGGCTTACCTTCTCGACGGAAGCCTGTCAATCTCGCAACAATCAATTTTGGATTCTCCTTGATGAGGTCTTTCGGATCAAGTCCTATCCTCTCGAGTACACCGGGACGAAAAGGGTCAATGAGAACGTCTGCACGCCATGTACCGTCTTTCCCATCCGGTTTCGAGAGTAGTTTGCGAAGAAGTGAAATCCCTTCTTTCGTTTTGAGCGAAACTGCGATTGAGCGTTTTCCTCTATTTGTTATAAATCCGTCAGCCGTCTGTTATTGATACAAAGGTGAAGACTCGACTAACCTCGTGAGCACATCAACGTTGAAGCCAGCGTTGGCACGATCGACTCGGACGACATCAGCGCCGAAATCCGCGAGGACCACTACAGATTCGACTCGGTTAGCGTGATAAATCGACGTCGGAGATCACAGATGAGGCTCACTACCAGCGAAAGGTCCAGGAGCCAAACCTGCAAGCTTTAAAGTCGCCGGAGAGAGGAAGTCAGTGGGGAAGAGGGGGAAGGAAGAGAGAGGAAGGAGAAGGTCACCTCGAGTACGCGTATACCAGCTAGCGGAAGAGAAGCCATCCTTGTACGCGATGCTGGAGAGGAGGAAAGCCTAGTGACAAGACGCGATTGAAAGCAAGTCGAATGAAGTTTCGCTAGTCGATCTTCTACCATTCACCGCCTCGAGAGACTGTTTCATACAGCTACGACAAACCACAACATTTTCGATGCCAAAGACATCAGCTCCCAACGTCAAGCCAAGCGAGCAAAAGACTGCACTTCAACCTCCACCTGCTTCAACAAAAACCAAGAGATCAGCTTGGGATCCTTACGCGCCGCTGCCTCCTACAGTCAAGAGAAAGGTAAGTTGTTTTATCGGGTACTTAGCCAGTACAGTCGACAGTAGAGGGAATAGAGAAGGAGGAAAAGTGCTGTTCGAGATCAAGAAATCCTTGCTGACCTCTCGTTCTCCCTTGTTACCTCTAGTTGGATCCGAAAGATGCACTCAAAACAGATCCTTACCTAGAATCACTTAGAATTCCGACTCAAGTAGCAGAAGAACGATTATCTGGGAAATTACTTCAACTCGATCCTCCCGAGGGTAAAGTTTCAGATCAACGCAAAGCAGAGTTGGCAGTGAAAGAGCGAGAGAAAGAGAAGAAACGGCTCAAGAGATTGAGGGAAGGAGAATGCGGCTTGACAGGGAGGAGGAAACGAGCTTCGATGGGGAAGGATGCTGCAGGTTCAGTAAAGTGAGTTCAGTCCGTTTACTCTCGACAAATGTGACCTCTGGCTGATTCTTCTTCGATACGACAGCTACAATGCTTTACTTCCAGTCTACCACCTCTGGCTTGGTTACATGGCTGAACTCCTCGCATTGCCGGTCGCTATTCCTCCCCCGAAACCTTCATCTGCTTCGGCAACTATCGAAGCTCAGCAAGCTACATCGACTCCCCTTCCTACCTTCCCGTCACGGACTGAACCATTACCCCCAACCGCACAAGCTCTCTCGATGAATGTTGTCAACATTCAAACGAAACTAGTCAAAGCAGAATTTGTCGGTTGTCTATTGAGTGGTGAGCCTCAACTCTCTAACTCTCATATCTCTCCGCTACAAGATTTAATGTATCATTTTACCTTTTGGCTTAGTCAAACGAGCAAAGAATCCATCACTAGTAGGTCTTCAAGGGATAGTTCTACAAGAAACCCAGGGAACTTTCAAGATTGTTACACCGAAATCGCAGATCAAAGGTAAGTTTTTCGGAAGTCGCACTCGACGTGGTCGTTGTAGATCGCTCACTGATTCCCCTAATGCCTACTTTTCTAGTTCTCCCGAAACAAAATTCAATTTTCACAATCGTTTTACCTCTGGAAGACAAGAAGACTCGCCAACAACAGCAAGAGCTATCGGTCGATATCTTTGGAGACTCTTTCGCGTACCGTTCAGCAGAACGAGTCAGCAGGAAGTGGAAAGCTGGTACCGGAGCTGGAGGAGTAGAATTGATCTAGAACCTTTGAAACCAGTTCAGTCGTTTTCGTTCCTCGTTGGGAGACGCTGAGACAGAGTGAACACTCTCATGTACCAGCATTGTAAAGTCTACATGTCGTTTACGATAAATCATTGCTTTTCAAAAGCTACTGTCGTGATCGAAGAACCTGTGCTACCTCCGAATTGGAAGCTCGCCCTCGGTACATTCGAGTGTACCACGAGACCTACAACGTGATGCAAGCCCAGTCAGCGAAGCCTTCGGGCTACAATGGGAATCAAATTATCGAGACATACCAGTTTTGTCGTTTACGAAAGCCTTTTCCAGTTCCGCTTGAGTCCAGTTACCTGCGCATGAATTGAAGAAGTCAGCGTGAATTCCGCCACATCTCAATTGAGAGACGAAGACTTACATGAAGTGATCAAGAAGATTCCACCTTTCTCCAACAGTTTCGCAATCGATTCGACATACAGATCTTGCAACCTTTTTCCTTCCCTCGTTTCGTCACTCAAGCAGACAGCGTCATAAGTACCTTTGTCCGTTATCAATTCCCATTTCTCGCCTGTCACTCCCGAGACTGAGTTTCCTAAAGCTACTTCGAGAATATCTGCCGTGAAGAATTTCGGTGGTGGATTGCTCAGTTTTGGTTGTGACCGATCATAACTTTCCTCTTCGTCGTCTTCATTCTCTTGTGTTGTCGTTGTAGTGCTTTCTGACGAGGAGGAAGACAGTCGAGATTCGAGGATTGATTGAGCTAGTTGGATCGAAAGAGGAGAATAATCGATTCCGGTGAGAGACGTATAACCCGCTGACGAGAATGCGAACATGAGCTGCCCGTTGCCAGTGCCGACTATCAGGATCAAGGAAGTGAGCAGGAGAGCTTAGACGAAAGAATTGAAAAACGAAAATCGCTCACCGTCCAATATCCTGCCTTGAGTGTTTGGAAAGTGCTCTTCTGCCCATTCCACCATATCTTGAGCTGAATCTTCTCCGAACCTGAATGTACTCATGACTTGTCAGCTTTGCTCTGCGACTCGAAGAAAGTCGAAGGAGGAATAGTTGACTGACCAAACTTCTCCTTCATCTCCGATTTCCTTGAACATCTTTACTTCACGTTCATACACTCCATCCCAATGTTCTTTTGTTCCGAGTTTCGAGGGCGCTAGTGATTGAGAAGAGAGCTCAGGAGCTTCTCCAGATGCAGCGAGGTCTGCCATCGCTTGCTTGAGTGCTTCGGATGCCATTCTGCTATGGGGTCAAAGGTTTAGCTTGGCCTGGATAATCGCAGTGCTGATAAGGTTGGTGAAGAGCAAGTTGACAAGATTAATTTGATCCTTTTCGAGAATCCTTCAACTATTTACGTAAATTCTGCTTTGCTTGTAATAAATAGTATCACACATTAAGACGCCACTAGAGCTAAACGAGACGCGCGTACGAGCCGAGTTGGGGAAGGAGATGAGCGAATCACGTCAACACTGAAGAATTTCGTCTCAAGCTGCTTCCTTCCTTCCTCTTCACTCTTTGGACTCTTCGCAAGTTCAGACCTCCCCTACTTCCCTTACAAGACTACCTCACCGGCCTTCTACTCCGTGAGTCTGTGTCTCGCGCACTCTCGCAACTTTCACTTCACTCGATCAATCCGCTCGAGTTCCTGCCCGGCACTGCCCTCCGAAGCCTCAAGACTTACCGCTGATATTTTGTCCTTTCCTCACAACCCTATCACATTTCCTATCCCTCTCTTCCTATTGCCTCCTCGCCATCTCGCATCAATCAACTTTCGCAACTTCTGTTCCGACACTTTAGGCTCTCTCCCATTAGACATGTCTGTCCCTGTCGCTACCAACATCGTCTGGCACGAAGGTGTCTCGCAAGATCAACGAGCTGAGCTCACTGGTCAAAAAGGTGTCACCGTTTGGTTCACTGGTCTCTCTGGTAAAGTTTCGCTTTCCTTCCCTCTCTCTAGAAGCTATGGGCTGACCCTTAGTCGACTGGAACCATTGTAGCTTCTGGAAAGTCTACCCTCGCTTGCGCTCTCGAATTGGAACTCCTACAAAAGGGAAAGAGGGCTTTCCGTCTCGATGGTGACAATGTTCGATTCGGATTGAACAAGGATCTCGGTTTCTCTCCCAAAGACCGAGAGGAGAACATTCGTCGTGTCGGTGAAGTAAGTCGTTTCAAAACACTAATCTGAATTTGCATTCTGTAGCTGACACGAATCGTTTTCTCTTTGTCTAGGTCGCCAAACTCGTCGCTTCTTCCTGCACTACCACTCTCACCGCTTTCATCTCTCCTTACCTCGCCGATCGTCAACTAGCTCGCTCGATTCACGAAGAGTCAAAGATTCCTTTCCTCGAAGTTTTCGTCGATGCCCCTCTCGAGGAAGTCGAGAAGCGTGATCCCAAAGGTCTTTACAAGAAGGCTCGCGCTGGTGTAATCAAGGGTATGTCAATTCGAATCCGTGATCCTGTATAAATAGCTGATTGACCTCGTTCGTCTCGTTCTCAGATTTCACCGGAATTTCTGCCCCTTACGAAGCTCCTGCCAACCCTGAGCTTCACATCAAGACCAACGAGGTCGACATTCCCGGAGGAGTCAAGATCATCGTCGATTACCTCGAGAAGCACAACTACATCTAAACTAGCACCCGCTGTTCAAAGTCTGTATAGAATTTTTTTATCAAAACACCCGCTTTATGCTTGTAGAATCATTTAGGGTCATTGAGTCAACGGTTACTATATTCATTTTCGCATTTACAATCAATCAAAATATAGATATATCTCCCAAACTCTGTCCTCATCGGGTCCGTTCCCAAATTTTCGAAGAGTACGAGACAGTCTTCCCGTTTCATCAAAATCCGAATTCAATCAATTCACCTCCTTCGTCTGGTCTCCCAACGATTACCTCAGCTTTCAACTGTTCGTGACTCGAAGCGTTCCTCACTCCAATCGAGAACACAGTAACGATATCACCACTTTCTTCGTCTTCGAATCGACAAATCCCTTTTTCTCCCAAACTTCGATCCGAGAGAACTTTCCTCATCTTTCCAAACGACATCTTCTTGTCCACTTCACTTCCAGCAGTATCAGCAGTAACTTGAGGGGAAGAGGCGGCGGTAGAAGTGTTGGTCGAGAGGAGAAGGTTATCCAGAGTCGATAACCGAGGGAACGAATCTGGCCATAAATGAGTTTCGGTCGGTTCCGAAGTATAGACGAGGTGGTTCGTATGACTCAAGTACCACTTGTCTCGAGACTTGATGTCTCTAGCCCCATCTTTCGAAGAAGGTGGTAAGGAGCGAGTGAAACTGCCGGTTGGTAAGATCTCGAGGGAGATCGAGCGAGTTGGCGAAGTCAGGAGGATGTGAGCTGCAGATGCGCAGCGATGAGACACTGGAGCAGAGGAGAGGTAAGATAGGCAGGCTTCGATTGAAGGTAGAGAGATGAGGCGTCGGAGGAGAAGATGAATCGGAATTCGTGAAGGATCTCGAAGATTGGTCTAGATCGCTAGTTTGTCAGAGTCATGCTCTCGATGGGGGGTACTATACGTATAGCAATGAGCTATACGAGACAGGGTAAAGACTCACTTTGAGAGCATTGAGCATCACTGAAACTCCAAACTCGTTCACCCCAATTTTCCCAATCACTCCCGCCTCGGTCATCATCTTGATTCTAGGGCGCTTCGTAGGTTCGTGGGCGAGGATATCGAGAACGATCAAGGAGGAAGCGGCAGAAGATTTCCAATCCCAGTTTCTGCGCTTTGACGATTGATCAGGTTACAAATGCTGAGGAGACATCGAACGAGGGCAGAACTTACTGAGCCGACCAGAAGGTACCATCCTCGTCTCTCCAGCTGAAAGCGGTACATCCGTCGATAGGTTTGAGCTTGTCCACCTCAGGACTGGCGAGTCCGATCTGATTTCGAAATCGGTCGTCAAGACCCACGTTCTTTCTAGCAGCATGCAGATCAAAGGGAAAACTAACCTCACTCCTAACGTTCAAAGCGACGATATCAATCCAATCTTGGCCAGAGCCTTTCGCGATCCCTTTCATCTCGTCGAGTAAATCGTCGTGATCTCTCTCAATGTGAGTTGCGAATTCTCTCGAAAGCTCCCTTACTTGATCCCATTCTAGCCCTGCTTGTTCCTGTAGCCAATCAGAACGAATATGTGGTCATCTCGCTGGCTCACAGCTTCGATAGAGGTCGATACCGGTCCGACGGAACGAAAACGAGCAAACGAACCTTGAAATATTTTCGGTACAGCTCGAGAGAGTTCTCGAGTTGGACTCGAGCGAGTTGACCGTGCTGAAATCCGACCTCGAAGGGAGTCCCAGAGAGCTGAAACTGTGGTACTTGCGGCATTGCTCGAGGAAGGAGGAGGAAGTGGAGAAAGAATTTGAAAGAAAGTGGGGAAGCTTCCAGAGGTAAGAGCTGTTCCTGGTCAGGGGGAGAGCCAGGGAAGTAGATATGCCGTGTAAGAGAAACCGAGGATGTCTGATTGATTGAAGGGAAAGGAAGGAGAGTGGTTGCAATTGTTCTGTCTTTCAACAAAAAGCGATAACGGCAGAATGGCTTCAGTAAGCGCTCCTCTGGGTTGATAAGGTATTGGACTCACGCGAACTCTCTATGATAGACAACAACAATAACGATGCTCTACTTCGCCTCGTTGCGTACCTCACTCGCTGGAGAACCTTCATCTCAAATCCTTCAACTTCCTTCCTCTCCTTCTCCTTTCACCCTGCACGATCTGCGGAGACATCTGGTCAAAGAAGTGCATAAAGGTAATGAAGAGTTTGAGCACGCGTTGGAGAGGAGCTTGTGGAGTGTCGACGAGGAAATGGTTGAACTCGAGAGTGAGAAATCTTTCATACTCAAAGATGGTCAAGTCGTTTGCGGGATCCCTCCAGTTAGCGGTGGATAAAAAGGAAGGCGGCAAATTACAACAACAGGTCAAAAAGCAGGCTAGAAAAGAAATCTCAGGTTTTCCTCTTTTTCGCCAACCTCTTCTCTTCCAACTCTCTCCTCTTGTCCTCTATCATTCTCTTCCTCTCTTCGCTTTCTCTTTTCCTGTCCGCTCTCACTTTGTCCCCGAGTTCCTCCCTCTCCTTCCTCTTCCTTTCAGTCTCCCTCCTCTCCCTTTCCAAATCCTCCATCTGTTGTTTCCTCTCTTCCTCCGTTCCACTGAATTGATAAAACCCTGCTCCTCGCTGTCGAGTAGTCTCCCTCGTACTGTCGTAATGGTCTACAAGAGGTGCGTTCTGAGCAGCGGCGAGAGTTGCAGCTCTTTGCGCGAGGATAGCTGGATCCGGTTCGAACACTGGGAAAGAAGTTTGATCTCCGTACAGAACGTTGTGCTGTAGAGGTCCTTCTCCAGGTTTGAAAGCTCCGCTTGGATTGTTGTCGCTCGCGAAGTAAGGATCTTGAACAGATTGAGAAGAGGGATCAGGGACGGTTGAAGAGTTTGAAGCATGGTTGAAAGGTGCTCCTCGAGGGACTTCGGAACGAGGAACCATTCGAGTACGTCCGAATTCATCGGTGTATTCTACGAGAGGATCGGAAGGTAGTGGAGGACCAGGCTAAAAACAGTTGAAGCACAAACGTGATCAGTTCAATTCGGCTCCGACGAGGAGAACCTAATGAATACAGCTTTACCTCGTCACTTTCGGAACCTGAACGAGATCTTGATCTCCTCGGTCGTTTCGGTACTGTCTTGCTCTCGTCTACTTCTGAATCTGATCCTGCCGAAGATGAATCGTCTTCTCCTCCCGGAGATTGATCGAAATCAACCAGTAATGAGTCGATCTGTGCCTCATTCAATCCTCCGCTTTTTCCTCGTCTGTCTCACTCGATTATCATTAGCTCTCACTATATCCTGTAAGCTTGGAAATCAGATGAGGAACTGACCTGATTTTGTCATAGATTTTCGCTTTCTTTTCCAATCTCTCCCTGATTCTCTCTGGATTTCCTCTGTCGTCGGTTCCCACATCTTCTTCGTACAATATCTGATCCTTTTGAGCTCGAGAACTCAACCCTTTGTTCTGTTTCGCCCATTGACCTAACTTCTTTGAGGTTCCTGAAGCTGAGGAACTCGTAGCACTGTTCCCACCTTGCACGATCGGAGTTCGTGACTTCTTGAAATCTGATTCATGTGCACTGTAGGCGAAGTAGAGTCGATCAGAAGTCAGAGAGAGGGGAAAGAAGAGGAAACAGGAAGTGAACGAACGATATTGTTGCTTTGAGATCTAGGAACGACGAGCCGGATATTGCTAGCTTTGAATTCGACTTTGGAGCCATTTCGACTAGCTTGGAGGTGACGGTAGTGAGAAGAAGGAGAGAAAGATTCCAGTTGCTGCTCCACTTTGATCAGTTTTGCTCTTTCTTCCGCTTCCACATCTCTCTAGGGATGGATTCAATAGCTAGAACGAATCCGACAAGCTATGACTCGGAGCTAACCTATGTACGACATTCCGACTTGGATCTCCCACTCTCGTTCAAACTGTCATCGTTTCAAGGTCATCTCCCTCAACGTTCCCTCATTGATCTACTAGAACACCCGGAACTGAAACACCACGGTCATCAACAACAGTCACCACCAGAGTTGTACGTCTCGTTGAGTCTGTACGCCGACAACATCCTTTTAGTTCCCCCTGTTCGATCCGCCTACAAATCTTTCAAATCCCTAAACTCGATCGAATGGAACGAGCTGTTCACTCTCCCTATCAAGATTAGAGATTTACCTTTATCGAGTCAGCTGGTAGTCACAGTTTACGATATAGCCGGACCTGGATTCGGTAAAGAATCGAAAGCCATCGTCGGAGGTTCAACTCTGAGATTGTTCGGGAACAAATCAACTCTCAAGAAGGGGAAACAGAGGTTGTACTTGTGGAAGGGGAGAGAAGGAGATGCAAAGAGGAGGGAGAGTGAGACCCCGAGTAAAGTGGGGTTGAAGGACGAAATGGGAAGATTGGAGAAACTGGTAAAGAAGCAAGAGAGGGGAGATGTAGAGCGTCTAGATTGGCTCGACAAACTCGCTTTCAGGCAGATCGAAAAGATACACAAGGTGAGCCTTATTCCGCTGACGCAGGACGATAAGCTTGACTGACCTCGCGTTTCGACTGCGACCTTTATCCAGGCGGAATCAGAAAAGTCTGACAACTTGTTCCTATACATCGATTTACCAAAGTTTGACTTTCCTGTTGTATTCAGCGAAGCAGTGAGTCAAAACAACTTCTCCCCTTTTCTGTTGATCTATTAACCTCAGTCTGACGAAATACAATCTCTGGTCTTTTCCGCCTGCAGGAATACCCTCTCCCTGTACTCTCCTCTCTCACCCACTCTTCTGCCGTCGGTCCCTCCCTCAACCCTTCCACTGTCTCCGGCACCGCGACTCCTTCGAACCTGAACCCGAACACTCTCCTCTCAACCGAATCAAACTTGTTCTCGATTGTCGATCCAGAAATCGTCAGAAAGAATCCAGTTGAAGCTAAACACCGAAGATTAGTTCGAGATCACAGAAACGGACCTTTAGATCGCGAGTTGAAACCGAATGCGAAAATTCGAGATGAGCTTAATGTAAGTCTCACTCACGGCTCGATTTAAATGGTTCCGCTCTCGGTATTACTATCGCATCGGTACTGATGAGCTGTAATTGTTGTTCGTGCTTCGTAGGAGATTCTTCGCTACCCTCCGACTGCAGAACTCTCAACTTCACAACGCGACCTCCTATGGAAGTTCCGATTCTACCTCACCCGAGACAAACGAGCACTCACAAAGTTCCTCAAAGCTGTCGTTTGGTCAGATCCTGGAGAAGCTGCTCAAGCAGTAGAAGTTTTGTTACCCATGTGGACAGAGATCGAGCTGGATGATGCTTTGGAATTGTTAGGACCTGCAGAAGGATTCCGAAATGAGAGAGTTAGGAGTTATGCCGTCAGGCAACTGGAGAGGGCTGACGATGATGTGAGTGTCATAAGCTCTTCGATTCTCTCTCATTCCTTTTCAAGCTTAGCGGAATTAGAGAATATTGACGAGTTCTGGTTTTCTTTCTCTGCAGGAGCTCATGTTGTATCTGCTGCAACTCGTTCAAGCGCTCAAGTTCGAACCCGTAACGGCCAATCTCTCATCTTCAACCCATTCCTCGACTTCTCCCTCTGCATCGACTCTTCGACCTTCTGTTCACTCTCACTCTCGCCACGGTCGATCTTCTCGACCGTCCCCTTCGGCCTCGACATCTCAAGCCTCAGCTACCAATCCGCTCTCGACCCTCGAGGGTTTCTTGATTGAGAGGAGCGCGAGGAATCCAGTTCTTGGAAACCATTTCTGGTGGTACATCCGAGTTGAGAGGGAAGACAAGAGTCGGCCGAACAGTGCCAGAATGTTCGAGGAAGTCGCGAGAAAGTTTGAGAAAAGAATGAAAGAGGTAAGTCGAGTCGATTCTCACCACATTGTTCGCAGACCGACTGATTCAGTCCTTGAGCAGCTACAAATCGAAGGAGAACCTGATCGACTTGATACACTACGTCGTCAATCTGATTACGTGGCCAGGATTACCTCCCTCGCTTCATCTCTACGACTTTCGAAAGACGCGAGGCCGAAAAAGATTGAGAAACTTCGAGCTACCCTCTCTTCGACCTCTTCCTCTTCACTCGGTAGTCTTTCAGCGCCGATACCACTACCTCTAGACGCGAGGATCTCAGTTACCGGAATCGACCCTGAACAATCATCCGTTTTTAAATCGAACTTGTTCCCGCTCAAACTCCAACTTCTTACTCCGACTCGCACTGATCCCGCTGCCACGTACGCAGTAATCTTCAAGAACGGTGACGACTTGCGTCAAGATCAACTCGTGATTCAGCTGTTCACTCTCATGGATCGACTGTTGAGAAACGAAAACTTGGATCTCAAATTGATGCCGTATCGAGTCTTGGCGACGGGTCAAGTAGATGGAATGGTACAGTTCGTACAGAGTAGAACTCTTCAAGATATTACGAACGAATATGGACAACAAGGCTTGTTGGGTTATTTGAGAGAGGGTCATGCAGATCCGGGAAGTGTTGGAACTTATGGCGTTGATCCTGAAGTTCTCGATACTTACATCAGGAGTTGTGGTGAGATACTTCGTGCTTCTACTCTTGAGAGTCTCGCGCTGATGGTTCACTATTTTTCATAGCTGGGTATTGCGTCGTAACTTATTTACTCGGAGTCGGAGATCGACACTTGGATAACTTGCTCCTCGCTCCCGACGGTCACTTCTTCCATGGTCAGTCTCATGATAATCCACTCCTCTCGCGTGACATCGCTCTTGCTGACACAGAGAGTGATGTTTTCAGTCGATTTCGGTTACATCCTAGGAAGAGACCCAAAACCTTTCCCGCCCGCGGTCAAAGTTTGTAAAGAGATGGTCGACGCTATGGGAGGTGTTCACTCCCCTCATTACTCTCGATTCAAGTCCCTCTGTTATACGGCGTTCACCACTTTGAGGAAGAATGCAAACTTGTTGATCAATCTCGTCGCTTTAATGGTCGATGCAAACATTCCGGATATCAAATTCGAGCCGGACAAGGCTGTAATGAAGGTAAGCTTTGTATCAACTTTCGATCCTGGCTGGTTCTTTTGAGGCTGATCAAACTGTGCCGGCAACTCCAGGTTCAAGACAAATTCCTCCTCAATCTTTCGGAAGAACAAGCCATAAAAGCTTTCGAAGCTCTACTCAACGATACCTCGTACTTCACTTCTGTACTCGACAAGGTTCACTCGATCGCCCAATACTGGCGTGCTTGAGCACCTTTTCAGAATTCACTATACCCCTCGCTGTTTTCCGCCTCTTTTCAATACCCTTCTCTAGCTTGTCATCATGTTGTGCTCTTTCTCGATTATGTAAAACAAGTGATCTCGAGACGACGTAGTCGAGGGCGAAGACGGAAAAGAGAGACGCAGCATATTTTGACTTTACAACCTTTTTGGAGCTCGACACAGAGTTCAAAGGAAACAACGAAAGAGAGGGAATAAAGCACCGAGAGAAGTTGAGAAGAAGGACGACAAATGGAAATGAAAATGAACGAGAAAGAAGACTTTCCAGTATGCAGGGAAAGAAATTCGAGGCAGGATGAAAAGAAGTGAAGTGTTCTAGGAAAAAATGGGTATCACTGACAAGGAGATATTTACAAAGAGCGAGGGCTCGTGTGAGTAAAAAAGGAGAGATGAATGTAGTAGAGTGAGAAAGTCGAAGAGAGGTTATTTTTATAATGGGGTATCACAGGTTATTTGTAGAAAAGAATTAGGGGTTTTTTTGGTGGTACTTTATGCTCATCTTCTTGCGGAATCTGCTCGAGAGATGGCTCGTAAGAGGTCCAAAGGATCTAGACCTCCTCCCACTGCCGTCGAAGAGCCGATGACCCCAGCGAGACTTGACAATCCAGCTCCACCTTCGGTGCCAGAGGTCGAATCTTGAGCGCCAGTGCCACCATTTGTCGTTGTTGTCGATTCGAGACCTTGTAGGGACTGAGAAGTGAGAGCTTGATGTGTTTCTGCAGATCGATGGTCGATGAACCTCGAAACCACTCGAGTGAATCCGGACAATCGATGAGTGAGTTGCTGTAGGTGAGCGGTCTACGAACAGAGAGAGATCCGATCATCAGCTACTTGTGAAGCGGAGAGCGAGACACGGACGGAAATTCGCGTACATCTTCTAGAGTTTCTCGAATTTGCGAATCGAGAGCGATTTCACCATTCTGGTCCTCAACTCTCGATTTCCTTCGATCCTTCTTCTTGACTGTTTCGTCTTCCTTCGATTTGACATCTGCATCTACGAGCAACATTCGACCCATGTCGAGAGCTTCTTCGAGCGATTTAGGTCCCGGTCGACTCAGGTCGAAAGTTTCTGCGATCGAGAGTGCGTCGAGAGACCGCGTGAGAGCCGAGGTCGAAAGAGCTTCTCGAGCGGTTGTCCGCCGAGCTGAGAAGTTTGAGTAGACAGTGGAAGTAGTTTGTCTAGAGTTTTGTTCTTCGGCGATACTACAGAGTTCGGATTTCGGTATCAGCGTCGTCGAGAGAATAGAATCGTTTCTGATAGAGGAGGAAGAGCTTACGCTCCGAATTCTTCTTGCAACTCTAGCTTCTTTGCAGCGTTGGCAACGTTCTGAGGATGAGGTGGTAGTTCTGCAGGATTCGGCCTTTGAACCTGCGAAGCGGAATGAGAAAATTTTTGATCCAGCCTTAGAAGCACGAAAGGAGAGAGAGAGAGAGAGAGAAGCAAAGTGACATACCTGTCTGAAAGGTACGCTAGTATCAATACTCAGATCACAGATCCCCTCGATGAATCCATCAATCACTTCTTTCGCAACTTGTTCAGTCTCGTTCAACCTCTTCCCATCAAACAACCGAGTTCGATCCCTCTGAGTTGCCCAAGAAATGATTGATCTAGTACGTGCAGCGATAGGTAGTAAAGGATCTGTAGATCTCCAAAGTTCTTCATTCTTGATTTCTGGATGAGGAGTCGCTAAAAAAGTTGGGAACCGATGATTCGTCGAAAAAGAATCAGTACCTAGACCAGGATGTACTGTTTATTCCTCGAATTCCCTCGCGAGCAAGGAAGACGGGAAGAGAGCTATCAGGAGTAGAAGGAATAGAGATGTACGCTTACCTGTGAAACCTCCACCGATACTACTCCCTCTTCGAGCACTTCCGTTACTATTCCGTCTGGCTGACTTCGCAGCCGTGCCAGGAGTTCCAACTACTCCCTGACGGAAAGCGATATTTCGTACTTGTACAGGAGTCTCATGAGTCGTTACAGGGGTATCTGAGTCGACCGTTCGAGGTGGAGTGATTTGAACTCGAGAAGTTGAAGCTACTGGTGGTCGACGATATTCTTGTGATGTTTGATCTTCAGGAGGTTGTATCCGAGGTGCCTGTGCAATGAACGAGACGACATGATCAGTCAGAGAGCCTCAAAACTCAAGAATTAACGAAAAGCTGAATGTTTACCTTTCCTTTGGGATTCTGTTTAGGTTTTGTTGCAGGTCTCTTCGAGGTTCCCCCATCTTCACCTTTGGCAGCATGAGGAGTAGGGGGATTTGTAGTGAAGAGGAATGGAGCTGAATCGTCGTCTGAACCGTCTAGAACTGCTGAAAACTGAGGCGGAGGTTTGTTTGGACGCGTTGTTTGATTCGTTGCCGCTCTCGGCTTTATCATACGAGTCATGAGAGTCAGTCAGACGCGCTGGTGAGAGGTCTCGATAATGTGGAGAGATAGAACTTACGACGAAATGACCTTTCCGCTGGGAACTCGTTTGACTGGCTTGAGAAGCTGACTCTCCTTGATCCTGACCATCGAGATCCATCTGTTGATCAACCTTTGTCCGTTTGCTGGTCCCTTGAGCTTTCGTAGGCTTTCTGATCGCGTTTGACCGACTATTTTGATCCTCCTCCTCCTCTTGTTGCTCTGGCACTTCCTCATCCGAAGTTTTCTCGACTCGTTTACGTTTCGTAGGTTGTTTACTAGTCCTACTAGCTGAATCTCGGTCATTCAGTTGGTCGGTATCGTTGAGAGAACGCGAAAATTGTTTATCGAGGTTCCTGTCGAGTTTAACTGGTTCGAGAGACTCTGTGCTACTCGTAGATGACTTCTTTTTACCGTTTATCGTACTAGAAGTCGATTTCGAAGTAGTGGAAGGTCTAGGTTTCTTGTTTGAGAGGTTTGATGAAGTTGTTTTGATTGTTGTTGTTGTTGTTGTTGATCGAGAAGGAACTGCTGCTGCTGCTGCTGGTTCCTCATCTGAATCATCTGAAGGGTCTCCATAGAGTGATGGATCTGGTATGACTGATTTCCTCGAAGCGAGTCGAGCGGCGCGAGGTACGGGCATTCGAAGGTGAGATAGAACCGAGGGAGAGGAAGGAGGAAGGGTTGATCGAAACACGAGAGAGAGAAAGGGGAGACGGGGGAAGAGGGTTCCGCGTAGTCAAGAGGGAGGGTATCAGACGAGATTCAAAGGTGTACTAGGTCGTTAACGAGGTCGTGAAAGATAAGTCGTAGTTCCAAGTCACGAGGGGGAAAACCAATTCCAAATAAATGCGACCTTACAATCTCAATTCAACTCCTTATCAATTACTCAACTCTTCCCTCTTCACTCGACAGCCAAGTGCACGATATCTACATCACTCAACAGCTCGGAAATAGACAACGCAACATGGGTAATGACGGAGGATCGATTCCTAAACGAGATGATCTCGTAAAGACCAAGAAGAAGAGATCAAGAGAAGACGACAAGGATTCGATCAGACAGAGATGGGCATTCTGTGCATTGTCAAAAGTGAGTCGCACTTTCCCCCAATCCTGCTCGAAGCTCGGAGACGCCACGACTGATCTGACTGACTCAACTCTACTCTTTCGCAATACCCATTTGTAGCAACCTCTACGACAACCAGTAGTATCTTGTCCTCTAGGCAAACTATACAACAAAGAAGCAGTGATATCCTACCTCTTGAATCCCCCTTCTTCCTCGACAGATTCTTCCCCGTTCGGTTCAGACGGTTTACTCGTCGCGTCTCACATCCGTTCCCTCAAAGATGTCACCACTCTCCGACTCACTCCGAACCCAGCACTCTCAGATTCGACAGAGACGGAAACGGAAGCGACCACTCTAGGAGGTACTTCAGAACAATCGAGAGCCGCTCCGTTCGTTTGTCCGATCTCGTTGAGGGAGATGAACGGTTCAGTCAAGTTCGTGTATAGGAAACCTTGCGGGTGTGCAATGTCGGAAGTAGCGTTGAAAGAGATGAGGAGAGGTCAGGAGAAGAAAGGTGAAGCGGCAAAGAAGGAGGATCAGGGAGAATTGACCGACGACAGAGTTTGTCCAGTCGACGGAGAGAGGAGTGAGGTACCAGAGGAATGGGTCACTTTGAACCCGAAAGAGGAAGAGTTGGAGACTATGACGGCTGTGTGGGAAGCGAAGAAGGTCAGGGAGAAGGAGGAAAAGAAAGCGGCGAAAGCTGCCAAAAGGAAAGATGCCGGTTCGAATGGTGATGACAATGGAGGAAAGGTCAAGAAGCAAAAGACGGACAAGAACTCTGCATCACTCAAAGCGGCAGCCCCGGCAGTCAAGGCAGGAGCTTCCGTACCTCACCTTCAAGCGACTCTCGCAGCCAAACTAGCAGAACAAAAGAAACAACAAAGTCCAGCTATCGCTTCTCTCTACCGAGACAAGTCGCTCGATGAAACCAAGGTGAGCTTCTTTGCTTCACTAGACTTCCTTCGAGACTCGCATCCAACTGACCTCTCTCCCGTTTTCTTCTTTCGTCTTCGCAGGACAAAGATGGTCGGTCAACCTGGATGACCCGCGGTGCCTACGCTCGTTTCTAATTACAGTCACTGACTCCTCCCACTCAGCTGTATTCTGTCTCCCTTTGTTGCTAGCAATGTTTCCATTTCGTCGTTTTTTCGAATTGCAATTTCCGCATCAGTTTTTTGAGTTTTTGTCACCTCCGTTAAGCGCGGCCATCAATGGCTGTTCTCTCTGACGCTAAATCTGTACGAGCTGCTTTCGAGCGCAAATGTTTGTGCGTGGAAACTCGACTCGCTTCTTTCTCCCTAGCGCTCCTTCACTCAACTTTGATCTAATCGATGTCTTTCCTCTCACGACGCGGCTTCTCGATATCCCCAAGAGCTATCTTACAAGCTCCAGTAACTCAACAGTGCAGTATAAGCTCGTGGAGAGGAGTTATTGAAGCCGCTCCACGTCGGGTTGCTTCTCGGACCTCCTCAACCCGTCACTTCACAACGAGCACAAGTAGGGAGACTCTCATACCTTATGTGATATCGAGAGAAGTAGGTAGAACTGTTGAAGTCGTCTCAGAGATCGATGTGAAGGTCATCTCGCTGATCAACTCGTCTTTTCGACTGATCTAGCCTCGAGGGGAACGGGTCTCGGACGGTGAGGCTTTCACATATACTCTATGAGCTGTCTTTGGGCCTGGCTGACGGAAAAGAATGTTGAAAAGTGTATTCGAGATTATTGCAAGAACGAATCGTTTTCTTGAACGGTCCTGTGAGTCTCCTCTCTGGTCTCACCTCGCTCGCTGTTTCAGAGCGTACATATATCGTTACAACTCGAGCTTACACACACACTCTTTATGGAGATCAGATAGACGACGCACTTTCTTCAGTCGTAGTCGCACAACTGCTTTTTCTCGAAGCTGAATCTACTTCACCGATATCGCTCTACATCAATTCACCGGGAGGTAGCGTGACAGCTGGTCTGGCAATCTACGATACCGTAATTCTTCTTCCCTCCTCTGACACTTTTCAGATAAATCATTGGTCTTTGAGCTGAGCTTGCCGATTTTCGTTTTTCGTTTCGTAGATGCAATTCGTCACTTGCCCAGTACATACTATCGTAGTCGGACAGGCCAGTTCAATGGCATCTCTGATATTGGCTGGAGGTAAGTTCGAGGCGCTGCCAAATCCCTGCCGAGAAAAGCCAGCTGATCCGACTCGATTATTTTCCTTTTTTTCTCTTTCTTCCATGTTACTACAGGTGAACCTGGACAAAGAAGTGCACTGGCCCATTCATCGATCATGATTCATCGTGAGTGCCTCCCGCAATCTTTTCTGCTTATCTTCGCAACCCCTTGACCGTGCTCTTCGCTTCTCTATCTGCAGAACCGTCGGGAGGAGCTGGAGGTCAAGCTTCCGATATTTCCATCATTGTGAGCGCTTAACCATTTCTCAACTTCCGAATAGGATTGACATTGGAATCATTGTACAGGCGAACGAGATTCTTCGAATTCGTGAAAAAATGTTTGATCTCTGTGAGTTTTATCATCAGTGAACTTGAGAACAGCTGCAGTCTCTTACCGCCACCCTTCGTTGTCGTAGATGCCGATCATTGCATTCTTCCTGATGAAGAAAGAGAACATGCTAGATCTCGATTCGGTTCGTTTTTTGATTCTTCAATTTCCCTAATTATGATAGAGCTTTCTCGGTTCCGCTTCTTTTGATCCCAATACCGAAAGCTGATACACTCTCATTATCTCGCGTCACAGCAAGGATGCTCGATCGAGATCACTACCTCGTACCTTCTGCAGCGATCGAACAAGGTATAATTGACCAAGTTTTGAAGAAACGACCTCACGCCTCTGACAAAAGAGAATCTACAGACTAGATATTGTCACGTTCAATTGACAATGGGAGTAGTCTTGGGCATGGCAAGGAATGGAGAATAAATAGAAATTGCAAATTTGGGGTTCTTTTGCTCGAAAAGTAGGGAAGAAGATATAGAGAGAGACCGGCTCAAAAGAGAAAGAACGACTTGCGCATACGAAGAACGGAGGATTGTGGTACAGTATCAACATGGAAATGTACAGCTAGAAAGAGACAGGAGAAGTAGAAAGACTGGGGGAATCAGGTAATGGTCGAGAAAAAGAAAGAGATTTTCATGAAATGGGTATCGTCGAAAAGGAATCGAGAGAGGTTCAGAAGAGAACGCCTTCGAGGTTGCGATTGAGAATGATATCGTACCTGCAGAGGTATCAAAGAGTCAGCAGAGGTTGTAACGCTGAGAAAGAAGCGCAACGCACACAGAAGTCATGACTACCTTGATCAAGGATGTATCGATCGCAGTCGTGTAATGACAGTCTAGGGAGCCATCACTCAAGGTCAGCATCCTTGTCGAACCTGTGCTTGAGAAGCTGTAGAAGGTAACTCACAAACTTCTTTGCTGGTTGAGCGATTCAACCGAACGAATTTCACCTTGAAGAACTCTTTCACGGCGTTGTAATCCGAATCCGAACCTGGAGTAGATATCGTAAGTCTAGATGACTGCAAGATAGATACAGAGACTGCGAACCTACCCTGGTAATCCGGAAAGTGTACTTTAACTGGCGAAGTCAAGATGCGCTCCTTGAGAACATCGACCTGCGAAACCAAATCTCGATCAGCACTGTTCCTAGGACGCAGAGCTGACGAGTATTTACCTTGTTGAGGAACAGAATGATCGAAGTTTTGACAAACCATTGTGAGTTGCAGATCGAGTCGAAAAGCATTAAAGCTTCTTGCATTTGATTCTGTATTCGGATCGAGCTTTAGTTCTAAAGTCTGAAAGACAAGTTGGGAAAGGAGAACTTACAGAATCTGGATCCTCAAGTAGTACTTGCTGCGAAAGGAAGAGATGGTCAGCTCGGGTGAGGCCAAGCAAACAAATGAACTCACATCGTAACCGGAAACTGCAGCGAGGAAAAGTACGGCAGTCACACTCTCGAAGCAGTGAATCCACTTTTTACGCTCTGATCGTTGACCTCCTACGTCGAATATTCGGTACTGAAGGTCTCGAGATTCGAAAATCGTTTCAGTGATTCCCGTCGTTTTCTGTCGACAGCGAAGAACGTCTTGATCTGTCGGTCGATACGTCGGCTGGAAGAGTCGCTCGAGATTCGAGTAGAAGCTAGAGAGATAAGAGAGTCAGTCAATAGCCTCAGCTTCAGTAAATTCGAGCAAACGGACTAGGATATGCTGCAAAGAAACAAAAAAAGAGCTTGTTAGCGTCAAGTTACCGATAAGGCAGTATACGACGAACTCACTTCTCCGGAACTGTAGCTTCGGTCCCTTGTGAAAGCGCTAGTTGCACTCCGTGGTCTCGCCAGAGACTGCGTATCGGAAAGTAAAGATCTTGAGGAAAAGGTTGACCCTCTCGCAAGTCTCCAGCGTCTTCCAGCATGTAACGAATACTCTATGAGTTCGTATAGGAGAGTCAGTATCTCGTAACGTACTTCAGCAGAGTGGCTCGACATACCCGCAGCGAAGGATCCTCGATTTCTATCCGATTTTCCTCCATCACCAGAAACAGTCCAAGAATGCCATCTCTCACATTGACAAAGATTTGCTGTCGATACGACTCGAGCTCACTCGGTGTGAATCCTGAAAGATGAATGACCTGTCGAGAGAACGGCGGTGAGCCAAGATGGTCTTTTGTCTTCAAACAGACCTTCGCAAGCGGAAAGATCAGGTTACCTTCATTTGTTTCTGCTCGAACAAACATCATAGTCAGTTTTAGCATCTCTAAGTATGAGTACGAGGAAGCTTACCAGAATTGTAGACTTTCCACTCGAACCAGGTCCTAGCACCGCGACCAAACGAGGCAAGTTAAGCTTTCTAGCCGAGGTGAATTACGAAGGAGCTACTCACCTAGCAATAAGATCTATCGAAAACCGCGTGAAGAGGGTGATTTAACATCGCAGTGGCAACTGCTGAGAGGAACCTGCTCACCTTGACCTCTTTTGACAATTTCCGCTCTTCTTCTCTCAACATCTTTTCAATCATTCTCGATCTCTGAACCTCTTCCATCGTCGGTTGGAACTCGCTGCTTCCTCCTCCTTGTTCAGATGAACCACAAGCACCCATTGCTGCCTCGAGCTGTAGTTGAGTTTAGTGCCTTGTGAGAATATAAAGTATTCCCGAGTCGATCGAGTTGGCGCTCCGCTTTTGTTCCTTTCGTTGTCGATCGATCCTGAGAGCTGCGAGTTCGAGCGAGTGTCTGGCGGCGTAGGAGTTTCGAGTAGGTTGGCGAGCGTTTTGAGGTGCGGAAAAGTGAAGAGGGAAAGCGAAAGAGGGTCGTAAGTGAAGCAGCGGCTAATATTGAAGATATGACAGTAAAGTGTAAACTTTTTGAGAGAACTGTTTCGGGTTCGGAAGATCCGGGAATCGTCGAAAAGGAGTAACAGAAAATCGCGAGCAAAATCAAGAAAATGGACACACGACTCCACGAGATGGAAGCTGCTAGCTGATTAAAGAAGGAGTACAAAGAGAAAGTACAGTAGACTAACCGGCCTGCGAAAGAACGAGGGTGTCAAACTGCCTAGATAGGCAGGACGCGAAGAAACGTTGAAACAGCGGGAGAAGAAAGACGAAGACATTACGAGTTTCGAGATCGTCCGGCCTTGCGGCCGAGTCTTACAGAGCGATAGCGTTTCGTAGAGACAGTCGGTAATTGATCCTTTTGAGAGAGGTAAGCAGGAGGTAAAGACGGAAGTTTCTGCTCGAGTTGTCGGTGGTTCGAATCAAATGAAAGCCCACTGTGATTCCTTGTTCTCGAATTCACCCTAGACTGTGCATTGCGGTCTTTGTCAGAATCAACACTGCTCAGCGAAACAAAGACTAGTGCGTATGAACCAGAAAGGAAGAGTTGAAAGAGTAAACTTGGGTCAACTTGAGCTAGGAAGCTTTGAGAAGAAGCTCTGTTAGCCTAGGTCGCCTAACATACTTCGTATAGTGTCAGGCGCCTCAATTAATAAGGTTCGAGCTGATGGTATAGATGAGAAAGGTGACAACCGCGAACTTGTCCTCCACTCACTCATCTCGACCAGTCACCATGGCTGAGAATGGCAGCGCACCAACTGAGACAACGATCATCTTACCGCCCCCGGCTATCAAGACAATTGTAGACAAGACTGCAGCCTTCATCGCTCCGAAATCCAACGCCTCTCTCCTCGAAGAAAGGTTCCGACAACGGGAGCAGACAGACTCTCGATTCGCTTTCCTCAACCCTACCAACCCTTATTACGCCTATTACGCAGATCGACTCGCAGCGTACAGAGCGGGAGAACAACCTGAGTCGAAGGGAGATGACAAGTTAGATCCGACTAAATCGGGAGAAGACAGCGTACCAGAGGACGATGGAAGACCGAAAGAGCCTCCAGCATTAGAGTTCCTAGTCGAAGATCCACCCAAAATCAGTCCCGTCGACTTGTGAGTTTCGACCTACTCTCCCAACGAGGATGCTCTCTAACATAAGTCCACTTGTGCGCAGGGATATTCTTCGACTCACTGCACTCTTCGCTGCTCGATCTGGAACTCAATTCACGAGAGAGTTGGCCGGAAGAGAAAGTCGTAATTATCAATTCGATTTCCTTCGTCCCTCTCACTCGCTTTTCGGTTACTTCAATCGGTAAGCCCGATACCATTCCTACTAATCAGACGCGATGCTGACTCGATTATTCTCACTTCTAGACTCGTCGAACAATATACCAAAATTCTGATGCCCTCGAAAGAGCTAAGGAGTCGGATTGAGCGAAGAGCGGGAGGACCAATCGATTCAACAGAAGAACGACCTTTAGTAGGACGACGAGAAGTACTCAAAGACGCTTATGAACGAGCAGAGTGGGAGAAGTGGGAATCATCTCGCCGAAAGGAGGAGGAGGACAAAGCAGAAGCTGAACGAATCGCTTTCGCAGAAATCGACTGGCAAGATTTCCAAGTTGCCTCGACTATCGAATTCACTGAATCGGACGAAGCTGGACTGGCAGAGCTACCACCGCCGATGAGTCTGAGTGAAGTCGAGAACATGACTCTCGCCCAAAAGAAGATGAATGCGATTTTCATCGATGGAAAAGATGGAGAAGACGAAGAGAATGGCCAAGAGGAGGAGGAGATGGAAATGGGTGGCAGTGATGATGAAGCGGAGCCAGTTCCTACAGAGAAGAAGGTGGAAGACAAGGTGGAAGTCGCTACTCTCGATGCCAACTTGCCAGTCAAGATTCGAAAAGATTACGTTCGAACAAAGAAGGACAAGAAGGGTCAAGCCTACACTACCTTCGATGGACAGCAAGTACCAGTGGAAGAATTCAGCAAGCACGTTCGATACGAGTTGCTTGATCCTCGATGGAAGGAGGAGAAGAAGCAGGCCGACCTCAACCGTTCCGCTGCGAACTTGTTACCTGGAGGTGAGTTTTCCTTTCTCCTCTTCGCTTCGTTTCCTTCCAATATCTGACTCGTTTTCTTGATAGGTACCGATGTGTCATCATCGATTCGTGCTATGGCTGCTCATCGTCCCGACATTTTCGGAGACTCGCCAGGGGACAAGGAGTTCAGGAAACAAGCAGAAGAGTTGGCAAAGTCGAGGGCCCGAGAGAAGGACGTTTGGGATGGACACGCTGCATCGAGGGAATCGATCACGAATCGTTACCAACAAACCGCAAACCTCGACGAGCAGATCGAATCTATTCATCGAGCGAAGCATGTTCTCGAGTGAGTTTTTTTCGTTCTTCTCTTCCTTCTCTCAGCCGATGTATGAAGCTAATGTCGTCTCTTCGATAGCCTCGAGAACGGTGGAGGACCTCAAATCGGACCTGCCGCTCCAGCAAACCCGCAACCGACTGCCGCTCCTCCCCAGCAAGCTCAGCCAACTACTCTCTCAACTGGTGCATCAATCTCTGCCGGTCCTCAACCCGCCAACTCCTTCCTTTCTGCACCCGCTCCCCCACCCTCTCAACCCATCGACGACGACTCAAGTCTTCCTCCTTCTGCACCGATATCTCTTCCTCCCAGTCTTCCTCAACGGCCGAACGTCGCCACTCCCGGAGAAGCACTCCCCGCTCCTGCTGGATCAACGTCGGCGCCCGCTCAACAATCGACTACTCGACCGGCCGAAGACGAACCTGAAGATGAACCTTCTGCGAAACGATCAAAGACGACTGAAGGTGAACTCGTACCGGAAGCAGAATGGCTCTCGTCTCATCCAGATCCTGTCAAGATTGGTGTTCAACTGCCTGACTACCCTGCGAAACCTGCATGGGGTTGTGATGGAAGCAAATTGGAACTCGAAGTACCTCTTTCACTTCTCGTCGGTACTATTCGAGATCGTGTTACTGTAAGTTGCTCTTTCTATCCCTCTATCGCTTCGAGACTAGTCATTGATGTCCATCTGTCAATGCTAGGCTATGGTGGGTCTTCCCGTCGGAAAACAAAAATTCACCTACAAGGGAAAAATTCTCGCAAACTCGACGACATTGGCAGCCCTCAATATGGACAACGGTGACGTTCTACATGTCTCGGTCAAGGAGAAGAAGTAGTCATTTCGTTCGTGCTGAAAATTGTTGTCGAAATGTAAAATGAATTTCCTTTTCTGACTCCTTTCTCGACTCTCGTTCTCGCGAGTCTCGAAGAGCACATTCGCCCTTCATGAACAAGTAGAATGCATGCAAACGATATGGATTGATCAGACAGAGAGGCAAGGTAGCAGCTGAAAAAGAAAAATAAAAAAATGAGTGACTAAAAAGAGGTGAGTACGATGTACGAGATGAAATGCGAAGTGTCCGTGAGAGAGCCCAACGAGAGAGGAAGATAGAGAGAAGTGTCCATTAACCGAGGGAGAGAGGAGGCTAGATGAGAGAGTAAGGGTATCAGTTGCTGATTGGAGCGTTCCGTCGTTTTAGGCGAAGAGAGCGACTCCTCCCAAGATGGCAAAGGCAAAGGTTGCAGCACCAGTCATGATTTGAGTAGCCGACGAGGAGAGGTTGTTGGAGGATTGACGAGCAGCGGATGGCGAGGAAGACGAGGAATGAGCAGATGAAGGTTGCGAAACGGTAGAAGTCGAGGTTACAACGGATGCGGAGGAGATGACGGTGGAAGTAGTGACGGTCGAAGAGGAGACGACTGAAGAGGTAGAGGTGACCATGCTCGAGGATGCGGTAGAAGAGACAGTCGTGCTTGAGAGGGAAGAATCGCTCGATGAACCCGACGACGAGGAGTCCGACGACGACCCAGCCGATGAAGAGGAAGACGCGCTCGACGACCAAGCCGAAGAAGAGGGCGTAGGAGCGCTGAGAGCGAGAACGAAGGAATTTTGTCAGTTTTGAAGGAGCGTGAAACGAGCGTTAGAAAGCAAACGTACGCATAGGCAGCACCTTGTCCTCCGACAGTGGCGACAGCTTGACAGTTGCTAGATGCTCCTGCAGCGTGACCAGTGGGTGCAGGACCTTGAGATTGTTGATAAGTAGATAATCCTCCATTTTGCGAGTAAACGCCCATAGGAAGATCGCTGCCGTCTCCTTGACAGGTGTCGAAGCCATCTCCGTAGTTGCCTGGTTCGTTCCATGAGCATCCCTGCAGGTCGTAGATGTGTTGACACCATTGCCAAGCGTTTGGGTCGGAAGTAGGGCAGATTCGAATGCAGAATTCGCTGTCGGAAATCTGCGGAGAGGTCAAGCACGAAAGTCAGCGATTTACAGAGGGCATGAAGAATGTAGAAGCTTGTATAGGATATCACGAATGCACAAGGCGGTCACGAGGTGAGAGAAGAGAGGTCGAAAGACGAAGAGGGAGAAATTGGATTCGTGAGCTTACGAAAGAAGTCCATTCTTGAATCTGGGCACCTTGGTAGTATACAAGTCCTCCAGCGGGGTTACCATCTCCCGTAGCACCATGAGGATCGAGCTCTCCTGTGGAAGAGAAGGGCATCAGCGACGGCCATACAGTTGAGAGAGTATCGAATTTTGGATTCTTACCTCCGCTATCTCCCGCTTTTATGTTGAGCTTGGTAAAATCTCCAGTACCGGTGATTTGGCTTTTAGTTGGGGAGAAGAGAGTTTGGAGCGATAGGAGATTTCACGAACGAAGGAAGAGATAAGGTCAGACGAATGAAACACTCTGCGAAAGGTCTCGTCGAGAGAAAGCAGGCTTACGTGTAGTGAGGTGTAACAAGCATATGAGCAGAGTGAATGGTTCCTTGAGGCATGAGACGAGCTCCGTGACCTGATGAACGAGAGATTAGTATCTTGCGAAATCCGAAAAAGGGGAGGAGTCCTCTTACCCGAGGCGGTACACCATGCGACTTCTTCGGCCTCAGTCTCGCCAATCTCACTGTTGGGATTAGGGGGAGCCCACAAGCAGAAGTCCTGGAGAAGGGGGAAAAGAGGACAACGAAAGATCCGTGAGTCACTGCTTGGGTATGACTGAGCTCGACCGAGCATCTAAAAGCAGATTTTTACCTCTACGGAGTTGATCATGACAGTTTGACACCTGATAAGGAAAACAGAATCGGGAGGTTAGTTTTATCGAAAGATCATTCAACCTCGAGGGAAAGATAAGGGACAACTCACATCGAATCTTGCGAATCGTTCGTACCACAGTTGTTGTGCTGTATTAAACCGGGATAATGTGAATCAGCACTCGAAGCTAGAGGTCGGAAGGAGGTTTCCCCAGTGTCGGAATTTCCGCACAGATCCTCGTTGGCCTCAGAGAGAAGCAACTGCTTACGCCGACTTGTCCCTTTTGCCAGGGCTGACTAGGTTGATTGTTGATATCGTACCATTCGTAGGCTGCAACGAGGGGTAGTAAAGGAGCGAGCACCGCGAGGGAAAGCATGATTGGCGAAAACTATTGAAGGCCAAGCGAGACTGTGAGTTCGTGAAAGCGTGAGTACTGGGCTTCGTACAAAAGACTCACAGGAATAAGGAGTATTGGATCGGGGAAAGGGAAGAGGGGGAACAGGAGGAGGATAAGAGAGGGCAAAGTTGACTGACTTGAACTGTTTTTAGAAGCACCGAGAGCCAAAACAAACCAATTTTTCATCCGATTCCTTCGGCTCGTTGGTTTCTCAACGATACCTCGAAAGAGCTGAAGAAGAACTGTTCCAAAGCTACTAGTAAGCTCGGACCGCCAATCCGGTAGATCAAGAATTGCGCGAGAAAATTAACCTCCACGGAGACTTGGAGACAAACTTTCTCCATCCAAAAAGTCGAGAGAGTTTCACTTCAACATCTATCGACATGCACCGTACTCGACAGTCATTGAGAACGATCTCTCGCTCGCTAGCTACCCAAGCTACCTCGAGTAACTCTGCCGCGAGCTACACCCCTCCGATCAAACCTGGAGTTCTTCCAGCATACGATCAAGCACTCGTCTACCTCTCACAGGACCGGGAACAGAAGCTCAAGCAACTAGAAGACCTCAAGAAGAGTCACGAAGCAGATCAGTCTACGCTAGAGAAGTTGGAAGTCGAGGCTTGGTCAAACGATCCAGAAACAAGATGGAGGGCCAACAACGGTCAAGGTAAGCTATCTGAGCCTCATCAAACATTCTAGAGAGCACAGAAGAACTTTCTATGTCGCTCTGGAACTCTGGCAAGCGCGAGGAGGATTGGGAAGAAAATCTGCTTGGTTTCACCGCTTTGCGACATCTCACAGCTAACGATCCACATCTCTCTTGTACAGCCGATCTATCTAAACCCGTGTTCCGCTTCCTTGCCGAGCGTAGATGGCGAAAAGAGGGAGATTTGGCAATTCTCGTTCGTACCGATTTCCGGTTCTTTACCGCTTTCACCTGATGCTGACCTTTCCCTTCCTTCATTGTGTTAGATGCAACGAGTGACTCAGATGTCTGTCACGCCTGATCTTCTACCGGAGATTGCACCTGAAGCAGATCTACGGATTCGAGTTGGACAAGAACAAATCGTTCCCGGTGTTTTCACCGCTCCAGCAGACGTAAGAAGCTATTCTCTACTCACACGGTTAATCTAGACTCAACTCATAGAATAATTTGTGCAATATTGTAGACTCGGGAAGGCATCGAAGTTTCAGCGCAAGTTTTCCATTCCGATGAACGCTTATATACCCTTCTTCTCGTTGATCCTGGTGAGCCTACTCCTCTCAACACCGATTTTAGCTCATTGCTGACACTCTTGAGCTGCTGTCAGATGTTCCCGATGAGTTGAACCAATCTTTCACTACTTTCGCTCACTGGATCGTGTGAGTCCTAAATCTCTCTCCATTAAGCGCAGCGCCGTCTCACTAACAATGACGACTCGATCTAGTCCCAACATTCCCCTTTCCGCAACATCTTCTCCTATCCTTCCCCTCGATTCCCTTCCTTCAACTCTTCCTTATGTTCCTCCTCATCCTCAAAACGGCACTCCCTATCACCGATACACCGTCCTTCTCTTCGCACAACCCGAGAACGCCAAGTTGTCGCTAAACGAGCACGAGATCGAACGGCTAGATTTCGATGTGAGGGATTTCGTAGCTGAACACAAATTGGAAGCGAAGGGAGTTAGTTTCTTCAGGCAAAAGTGGGACAAATCTGTCAGCAAAATCTACGAGGAAGTACTTCGTAAGTCTCGCAGTCACTCCTTTGACCTCCTCCCTGTCTTGGTCGTTTGCTTCTGCTCGACTGAGAAACGAGAAATCGGAACTGACATGTTTCTACATGTTTTTCTGCAGAACAACCCGAACCTCGTTACGGTCGACCCTCAAAGATGGATACTTACGTCGGTCGCCCTCCGAAGTACGAAGTTGTTTAGAAACCGAGATAGCAATGTACGACCTATTGCTAAAAAAAAAAAATCGGTGATTTTGTTCGTAGCCAGCTCTGAGCCCGGCGACTACTGGTCAGCTTCTCAGCTTGAGGCTGCGATAACCCAGAGAGGGAGAGAGAGACAGATGATAATGCTTCCTGACGCGGACGAATCGATCGAGCGAAACATTTTTGTTCCTCATTCAACTACGATACTGCCTCGATCTCTATCGACCCGAGCTAGCTCCACCAGGCACTTGGGAACAATCACACTTGCCACAGAAGGCTAGTAAGGCGCCCGAAATATCACAATGTCGAGCTCCTCCTCGAGTTTCATCTCTCGAGTTGCCGACGTCTCTCGCTCCTCAACAGGCAAATTAGTTCTAGTAGCAGCTGCCTCTACAGCACTCACTGCAGGCAGTATCTTCGCAGCTCAAGCTTTACGCAGAACGACACGGAGGAAGAACCTCAAGGATGAGATTGAACATGTTCTCGAAGATGAAGACGATGAAGACCTCACAGAAGAGCTCCGGGACTTTACCAGACCAGTCGGAAGTAGGAGGGGAAGTATGTCTGGAGCTGCCAAGAGCGCCGCAAGGGGTGGAAGGAAAGGAAAGCAAACGAGTGAGGTGATCATTCGGGAAGCTCTCGCAAGGAACTATGCGTTCTTTGGTCCGGAAAAGATGGAGCAGATCAGGGACAAGTTTGTCGTCGTCGTCGGAGTAGGAGGAGTAGGCAGTGCTGCCGCAGTCATGCTCGTCAGAAGTGGAATTCGTAAAATTCGAATCATCGATTTCGATCAGGTCTCTCTCAGTTCATTAAACGTGAGTCTTTTTGCTTACAACACGTAGCTGTGATGTTCCTCTCGAGGGTGCTGAATTAAGGATCTCCTTCATAGCGTCATTCGAGCGCAACTTTGGCAGAAGTTGGAACACCTAAAGTTACTTCTTGCGCGGAATACTTCGCTGCAGTAGCTCCATGGGTCGAAGTCGATGCGAGAATTGAGTTGTTCGAGAAGGACAAGGCTGCTGAATTGCTTGAAGGTGGGCAGTCTCTTTCTTACTCGCGAAGATTGTTGAGCTGAGTTTGACTGACGAGTCTCGCTTGACAGGCAACCCTGACTACGTCATCGACTGTATTGACAACATCGACTCGAAGGTAAGCTGCATACCTTCCCGCGTGAATTTGTTTCGCTTTTCACTTCATCTCGTTCTGCTTGCAGGTCGATCTCCTCGCTTACTGTGTCAAGAACGATATCAAAGTATTCTCTGCGTTGGGAGCTGGTGCCAAGAGTGATCCTAGTCGAATCCAAGTCAGGTGAGTGAAGACCGTTGATCATTTGTGGACACTCGACTGATATCGCTTCGTTCCTTCGCAGCGATATCTCGACTACTTTCGAAGATCCTTTAGCTCGCCAAGTTCGTCGAAGACTGTGAGTCGAGTTCCGCTACTCTCAACTATAGATTATGCTGACCTTCACTCCCTCTCAGGCGAATGGAGGGAGTTTCGCACGGAGTTCCCGTCGTTGTGAGCAGTTTCTTCGACTCAACTGACCAGACTCGTAACGTCCGCTAATCTCATACTTATATTCCACAGTACTCGACAGAGAAACCTCGATCAGATCTCGGCCTGCTGCCACTCCCGGAAGAGGAATTCCAGAAGGGCAAGGTCGAAGAACTGCATGCGATGAGCAATTTCCGAGTGCGAATCTTGCCAGTTCTCGGACCACTTCCTGCTATGGTGAGCTTGATCTTGATCTCATTGCTCGCATACCTCTCTTCATACCGCTGACCGAAACTCCTATCGAATTTGTCAGTTCGGAAACGCGGCTGCTACTTACGTGCTTCTCGAACTTGCTGGATTCAAGACCGAAACACTGCCAGTCAAGTGAGTCACTCGCTCTCTGTGTACACCGAGTCGACTCAAGCTGACAATACTGTGACCTCCTCAGGAATCGAGTAAAGACCGCTGCGACGATCCATCGTCAACTAGCTGCAGTGGAGAACCAGCTTACTGGATCGACGTACGTTTCTGCTGACTCTCTGTGCTGTACTAGAGCGCCGAATGCTGACATCTTCTACCGTCGCAGTCGAATTCCTTTCTCCGAAGATGATATGCTTTACCTTTTCGAAGAGATCCACCGAGCTCGATCAGTAGCTCCTCCTCATGTTTTCCCTGCCCGACCTACTGTTCTCAGATGGAAGAAAGAGAAGGGACTTGCATGGGATAACTTGGTCGTCTTTGAACGAGACGAGGGAAACAGGTGAAACTCATGCGCTTCTTTCTCTGAGATAATGCTGCTTCGCTGACGCTCTTCTTTGATTTGTATAGACACGAGGAACATTGCTTGAAGGGAAATGAGGACCCGGAAGAGTACTGGGGACCTGAAGTTACTGCACTCGTTAACGAGAGAGCAGCGGAAGAGCGAAGATTGAGACCTTATCGCATGTGATCTTATCTTTTCACTATTTAATAATATATAGTTGAACCTATCTCTAGAAACTCTGAGAAGGGGAGCGCTTGAGCTGCCGAGAGACGATGAAAGTGAAAGGAAGGAATCTGGAAGTTTTCACCTTTCTCCTCCGGCTCTATTCGCATCCTCTTCTCTTCTTCTCTCCTCGACTGATCGCTATTTTTATCGCAAATTATGAACTACCAGCAAGCTCGCACATCTCCTGCTGCATCCAACTATGCTCTAAACGAGCTCCCTTCTCCGTTTCTTTCTTCCACCTTCGCAGCTCCTCCGACTCCTCTTCAACCTTCCGATCTGTATGGAGCTAGACTCAAGGTCACTATCAATCATGTCAAGAACGAGATAGGAGCTATGCGAGAAGATCTCGAGGGAGTCATGCAAGTCAGAGACGAACTCGATTCACTTCGAAAGGAAGTACGTCTTCTTCGAGAACTGGTTAATACTCAGGGTGAGCTCCTTTTATTCAACGAGATAGAAGAGACTCCTGACTCGATCGTGACAGGCGAAACACTCGAGAACAGGATTATCGAGGCTGTCTCTTCGTTGTTCGAATCGAAACTCGCTCCTCTCTTCGAATCGCTACTCGATTCTTCAACTTCGCTATCTACCTCTTTCAAGGTGTACGACTCAAACTCGATCACACGAGCGAGAGCTCAAAACGAAAGGATCGAGGAAGTCGAGAGATTGAACAAACGCAAACTCGAGGAAGTTGAACAACAGCTCGCAACAGAAAGAACGAACATTCGACGAGACTCGTCCGAATGCATGACGAGAATGGAGGAGAAGTTCCGATCGATGCTCAAGGAGGAAGCTGATCAGCTCTCAAAGGGACTCATCGATCAAGCTCAACTCGAACTTGCGAAGAAACTCAGGGGGTACGAAGAGAAGCAGGCACATGTCGAGAAGAGGCTAGAAAGTCTCGTTACTTCTGTCGAGTCTGTGCTCCAGGTGAGCATCTTCCAGTTGACATTGGATAGTGAAAATTGGCAACTGACATTCGCAAACTGCAGCTCAAAAAGCCCACCAACGATCGAGCTTGCAATGCTTCTTCCGAACACCTGCGACCAGAGATCACTGCTACCGAACGATCAGACGGACAAGCAGTCGCAGTGACTTCCGCTCGACCACCTCCAGTTATCGAAAAGATGATCGTTTCGAACGAAGTTTCGACCACAACTCCCCCGAAATCGGTCACGAAAATCCCTCTCCTCGCTTCGCCTCCTTCTCCACCTCGTAGACGACCCCACCGAGCCTCTCAATCGAAATCCCTCGAGTCAAGTCAACCCGTCAAATCGCAACAAGCTTCTCCACTCACTGTGTCGAAACGACCCTCGCCTCGAAGTCCTCCACAACCTTCTCGAGTCGAGCGACTACCCGGACGAGCAGCATTGAGCTCCGAAGCTGTGAGTACAGCCGGGGGAAAGAGCGGGAAAGGATCAAGAACTGGCGGAAGGAGATTCATTCAGCAAGACCTTTCGCAGAATCAAGAAGGTGGACAAGTCGGAATCGGAGAAAGTGCAGCGAAGGAGGAAGTCAGAGGAGGGGATTCAGAAGGAGAAGAGCCTGATACGATCGAGTAATTAAAGTAGAACGAACGGAATCCTGAGCGAAAGTTCATTGGCAAAGCTCAGAATCAAGTTTTATATCTCTTCCGCTTTTCGTGTCTGTGCTATGCAGTGAATTTGCACTTCTGATACTGTATGACCTAGCAAGCTTGCTACCTTGTCGAAAACGAAAACAAGCTTGAACGGGAATTGAATCGAAAAACATCAAGGTTGGTTTGACTTGTGGTTTCAAAAAAGACAAGTTCGACTAGGGAAGGAATTTGGCAGAGGTTTTTTCGAGTCGTCTCTTCTCGTTCCCCCGGTAGCAGATCAACCTAGAGCAAACATGTACGTTCACTACACTCTCTAGACCTGTTCCAGGCACTAGCGCTTGCTCGCTAGTCTCCTGCTTCCCGCTTCACGAACTTTGACTGATCACTTTTTTCTCACCTCCCTCTAAACTACTCCCCTCCTCGCTCGACCCACCACGAACTGGCGCATTTGATATTGTTACTTGATGTTGATTTGGGTTCTAAAGGGCACGAGGACCCAAAAAGCACATGTCTCGCCTTGCGGCCCCTAAGGCTTGGATGCTCGACAAGCTCGGTGGTGAGTACTCCTTGCTACTTCTAAGCGTGACAAGACCTCTAGAAACTGATCCTGTTGCATTACCATAGGTGCTTACGCCCCCAAGTACGCTTTCTCCGACCCATTCGACTATTTCGACTTCGGATTGATTTACTTACGCTTTCTCTTTTGATAGGCCTTCTCCTGGTCCCCACAAGCAACGCGAGTGCTTGCCCCTTTCCGTGAGTCTCCGGCGAAGGTGACCTGAGTAAGGAAAGAGGAGGAGGGAAGAGCTGACCTATTTCGATTTTGCATTTTCTATGTAGATCTTCATCCGCAACCGTTTGAAGTACGCTCTCACCGGACGTGAGGTCACCCTCATCGTCAAGCAACGTCTCGTCAAGATCGACAACAAGGTCCGAACCGACGAGACCTACCCCGCCGGTTTCCAAGGTTAGCCTGCTCTTCCACTAAAGTCGCACGATGACCCCCTGGAGTCGAGTTCTTCGAGCTCGGCTTCGGTGATAAGGGCTCTGCACGCGGATTCACGATGGAGCGTTCAACAGGCTGACCAGGTCCGTTTCTTTCATTTTCTTTTTCTCTTGTCCCTTCGGGATTTTGCTTCAAACAAATATAGATGTCATCTCCATCGAGAAGTCTGGTGAACACTTCCGTCTCCTTTACGACGTCAAGGGTCGCTTCGCCATCCACCGTATCTCGGAGGAGGAGGCTACCTACAAGCTCCTCAAGGTCAAGAAGGTTCAACTCGGAGCCAAGGGTGTTCCCTTCATCGTCACCCACGACGGTCGCACCATCCGTTACCCCGACCCCATCATCAAGGTCGGAGACTCCGTCAAGTTCGACCTCGTTGAGAACAAGATCGTTGAGGTCATCCCCTTCGAGCAAGGTCAACTCGTCATGCTCACCGGTGGACGCAATCAAGGTCGTGTCGGAACCATCGTCCACAAGGAACGTCACCTTGGAGGTTACGATATCTGCCACGTTCGGTCAGTTCCTGGACTCCACCTTGTTTCCCCTCGGAAACGTTTTATTGACGAAAATCGTTTTCTTTCTTCCCTCGTCCCAATAGTGACATCCTCGACCGTGAATTCGCTACCCGTCTTTCCAACGTCTTCATCATCGGAAACGGATCCAAGGCTGCTGTCTCCCTTCCCAAGGGAGGAGGAGTCAAGCTCTCCATTGCCGAGGAGCGTGATCAACGCCGCAAGATCGCCGAGAAGCAACGCTCTTAAATTGGTTGACTAGTTCTGCTCTTTTTGTAGTTGTCTACCCGGGTTTTTTGAGGTTCGATAGAGAGCTGTGTAACACATTCCTTTCTTTCGATTCAATCACTGCTTCTTTGCCCTCGATCGGTCTGCGCGAGAGAGTTTCTGCGATCGAGACATCTTGCTCGCTCGAATGCACTTACCGATGGAATAGTCACCTCACGAAGCGCAGCGACAGTCAGCATTCGCAGCTCTTAATCTGTACACTTCACGCGAAAACGCGGACCTCCTCCTCGGTCCAACGATCGAAAACCTCTCTCGGCCTCTGTAGAAAACGTCAAGATGGCGCTATGATATACATTTCGTGCCCTCCCTTCGAGACGTACCTCGAAGGCGACAATGAAAGAGAGGAGAACAAGAAAGAATACGAAAAAGTAAAAGTCTACACTAACCGAGGAGGGGAAGGCAGTTCGAAAAAGCGAACTTTTTTTTACTGTAGATGGAGAAACCACAAATCAATCTATACGCTAACTCCCTCTGCACCTGCCTTGGCTCCGTAAGCTCTAACGACTCCAGTTCCAGTTGCCTCACTCAAGCTCTTTGCTGCACCTTCGACGGCCGCGAGAGCGCACATAGTTTCTAATCGACTAGGTTCCTTCAATCCAGCCTTGAGCTCTTCCTCCGACGGCGGTAGAGGAGGTAGACCTTCTTTCGCGCGCTGATCGTTCTCTTGACGACGTTTCGCGATCGCAGGGTTTGAACTTTCGAGACGTGCACGATCGCGAGCGAGTTGACGGGATTGGAAAGACAAGGTCGAGAGGTGAGCTTGGTGAGTGTCGAGAGCGGTGAGGAGGTGTTGGAGAGGTTGGGTGAGAGGAGCGGGAACCGAAGTCGAAGGGATGTGAGAAGAAGCGGAAGGAGCGGGAAGGGAGAGAGCTGAGAAGGAAGGAGTTGAGAGGGAGGAAGCGGGGGAAGCGGAAGAAGTCGAAGTGAGGGTAGAGAGGAAAGCGGTCAGAAGAGCGTTCGAGCGGATGGTGACGGGAACTTCTTCAAGGATGTTGGAGGGAACTAGCTTGTTTTCGATCAAACTGCGCGGACAACTTCTGGTGAGAATACTGCCGGGACACAGATCGGATGGAAAAAAGGTCTCACCCAGCGGTATCGAACTTTCCTGCTCGGTAAGCTTCAACAAAGTTGGAAGTGAGACGGTAAGCCTTGAGTCCGACAGCTCCTTGAGCGGCGCTGGCGATATCTACACAGGAGCGCAAATGGAATGCGAGTGAGATGATCGAAAGTCACGGCTGATAGCAATGAGACTCACCGTAAACGAGAGCGATACCCTTTCCACTCTTGTTTTGCTCTCCACTCGAAACGGAAACAGGTCGTTGACCGAGTCCGGGTCTAGGGGTAGGTTGAGTCTTTTGGCCAGATCCGACACCTCCACCACTGAGTTGAGCACCTACGAGGGCCTCGAGGAAACCACCGGTAGCGAGGATTTGACCGTTGTTGGTCGAAGTGTAGAAACCGACGAGAGAAGCATCGGCGTTGAGGTCGTTCATGCGGGAAAGAAGTTGAGTAGAGTATTTGGCAGCTACAGAACGGTGAAAGGTATATCAGCAAGGGAGGGGAGATAAAGGGAAGAACGAAAGTGGGAAATTGAAAACTCACCAGCTTTTACTCCTCGAGATTCAGTTCCATCAGTCTCGGCAGTCGATCCACCGAGGGTACCGGAAGGGAGACCGAAAGCGTTGGAGACTTCAAGAGTGCCGTTCGAGTCGATACCGAGGAGTTGACCAACGGCAGGAGTGAAAGTTACGGTAGCGTTTGAAGTGTTGGGAGGAGCGGGGTGAACGACGTGTGCCTCGCGCGAGTGCTTGATGATCTTCATCAAAGCCTGCAGTACAACAAGAACCTCGAGTCAGTCCTGCATGAACGAGAGAAATTGAGAGCGTTGCTCATTCGAGGTTGGTCGTAGTGTCGATATTCTGTGTCTCCTCCCCTCCTGGCAATTCACGACCCTATCTCTAGACGTCCTCGCTGACGCCGACTGCTTCATGGGCGATCCTCAACCTTTCGAGGGGTTGATCAACTCGAGAGAAAGGAAGTTTCTCATCTCTCGAATGAATCTCCTTCGACACGTCGTAAACCGATTTTTGAGGAGTTGTGAGGACCCAGAAGATGCTTATCAAATGACTACTTACGAGACCATCTACTCTGACTGATTCAATGAGGGTCTCTGGTAAACCTTTGTCGATTCTGGCTTTTTGTTTCGCAGATTGCTGCTTGACTTGGACTGTAGGCTCCTCCGCGACTTGGGGTGCCGGTGCAGCGATGCTTGCTAGTGTCTTGGCGGCGCTCATCTTGAGTCGAGATGGGGTGAGGAAGGAAACAACTAGAGAATTTCAAGCGACTGTAATGAATTATTACAAAGTAACAATTGTTAATTTAATTCGAGGATAACAATTTGTAATAACCTCAAAGATTCGATTTCAATCCTCCACTTTCACCTCGACCTCTCTTCGAATGACAGTTTCTAACGCGATCGCTTCTTGTATGTACTCTTAGTAGCTCTTAGAAGTAGTCCAAGCTGATCGCACCCTGTAAATGAGTAGATGAAGCGACTTTGCTCGCGAATGCTTCTCGGATAGCTTCAATCGAGTCTACACTCCGTACACTCTCTTGGTTCATTCCCGGTTAGTACTAATTCGATTATCACACTCACTCTCGAGCTCACGCGGTCGCTCAAACAGGTCGCTTCAACGATGCCGATCTCGCTTCAGAATCCCGTTCGTCGGCTTCTTCCCAACTTTTTCCTCCACTGTCGATCGACGAACCGGCTCACTGATTTGACCTCTCCCTTTTGATGTACAGTCTACTCTTTGACGAACCTCGTCTCGCTCTACCACGACAACATCCTCCACAAAGCAGTTTCTTCCCTTCCTGCCCCACTTCGACCTCCTTCTTCCTCTCACACTCGTTACACGAGGCATTGGACGACAGTATCACCTCCTTACCGCCGAATGGCTCAGCTACTATCCGTCATTCAATCGGTCGAACTGTTGCTCGAGATGACAGTGAGGAAAAAGAAAGGAAGGGATGGAGCAGAGAAATTGGCAATCGGTTTAGAAGCGATCAAAGCCGCTTTGAGGTTGGGATTGATGGGAGCAACGAAAGGGAGAACTAGTGTCCAACCACCAGTCGCCGAGCGGGAGATGGATCCTACTTTGTTGGAAAAAGAACGCGATCGAATGATCAGGATGAGAAAAGCTGCTACCAACCCTTCCTCGAACCCTTCGACGCAACATCCACAAAGTGCAGCAGACGTATTACTGAGACGAATGGACGGGAAACAGTCAGACGCAGAGCTCGGATTGGTGGAGGCCGAACTGGAAGAGAAAGAATTCTGGACGGGTGCTAAAACTGGTTTCGTTCGACCAACTCTCGCTTCCCTACGGCAAGAACAAGATGCACCTCCTGGTGACCCTACTTCAACCTTCACCTCAGGCCAACAGAAGGATTTGAGTATCGAGTATTTGAGTCGTAAAGTTTTGACAATCGAGGATGTCAAACGACCTGAAGATTTGATCGAACGAGCGAAAGGTGTCAAGCAGCTGGCAGAGATCATTTGGATCCTCAGACCACTTATCTATGGTGAGTCCCCATTCAACCCTCTAGGATCCCTTGAGTGAGCGAACGACTTACTTTTTCACTTTCTCTTCAAAAGTTATCGCCATGAAACGCTACGGTCGACGACACACTTTGCCATACCTCCTCTCTCTCGCTCTCGAATACCTCGCCTACACTCTCAGACAATCTTCGACTACTCGAATGTACGCTTCGAAAGCTTCAGGTCCCCTTCTACCTTACGCTCCGAGTGAACTCGAGAAACAAGAAACTGGTAAACGAGGTCAGGCCTTCTGGTGGTACTTGTTGAGAGGTCCGGTTTGGGAGATGTGGACAAAGTGAGTTATATACCGTCAGATGTGTAGCTCGAAGGCATTACTGACTCGGATTCACATCGTTCACAGACCGAGACTCGAAGGAATCTCTGACAGATTCGCAGATAAACCTTTGATCGGTTTTGTTTCAACGATGATCAAGGATTACACTCCTCTAATCGACGAGTACTACTACTGTACGTTCTTCCCTCGTCGACAGCTCGCGTCTCAGCGATACTGCTTACTGACCTTTTTTTCTTCTTTGATCGCAGACTCTGCTTGATGTCGCACGATATGATCTTCTTCTCACCTGTTTCGCACGCTCGCACTCCTATCCACCTGTCGTTTCTGTTTTTAAGGTTCGTTTTGCCGTGATCGTTCTGTATTTGATAGCAGTTTGATTTTTAAAGCAGTAAACCGAAATTGTATCCTCTCTTTCTCGGACAAAGTCTCGGGCCTTGTGTGAAGCTCAAAGCTGGGTTGTCAGATTGGTGAGAGAATGGTAATGACTGCATGGTATACGAAGGAAACGAATTGGGGGGGACTTCTAACTACAAATCACCTCCCTTGATAGCTTGAGCTACTTTATCCTCGAGACTGTCGCTCGCGACCTTTTTATCTACAGCTTCCTCGGCCCGTGTAGACTCGCTGTGAGATTCTCCCGCCCCTTCCTCTATTCGCCGTGACGGTTCTCCCTCGTCCTTCAAGTTCTCCTCGACCGAAGTTCGATGCTCTGGATCCATATCTTTCACTCCAAAACTTGGCATTTCCTTCTCACTACTTCCTATCAGTGTCGAGTCACTAGTTGCACCGTTCTCGAGTGACTTTTTGAGGTTCGCAACTTCAGTTGGTGTGGATTTCTTGCGTTGAGGTGGTTGACCAGCTGTTGACGAAACCGACGAAGACGGACCGGGAGTGAAGACATCGGTGACAGATGAGAAGAGAGATTTCGAAGTCGAGGCGATTGGATTGGAAGCCGAAGATGAAGAAGGAGGAGGAGGGGCATCAGAAGTTTCGAGAGGTGCGTCTTCAAATTTCGGAGTTAGAGCTGGATCTTCTTTCAAAGGAGATTCGAGAGTGAGAGTCTTGTTGCCCAGATCTCCAGGTTCTGGCGAAGTAGTCGAGATTTGAAGCTTTTCAATTTCTGCGAGAGGAGCCGATAGTGAAGCACCTCCCATTCCTTCGACGGTTGTAGATTCCGCTACCTCTTTCGGAAGATTCGAAGTCTCGACTGCCCCCGACTCCTCCTCTACCTCTTCCTTGGACGGTAATCGTGGAGGTTCGACGCCGCTAGAACCGCTTTCAATTTGAGCATCCCTCAATCTCCGCCTTTCCATTTCTTCCGCCTCCAACTCTTTCGCCAACTTCTCCAATTCATCGATATCCAGATCACCTTGGTCTATACCCTCCAACTCATCTCTGACTACATCACTCGCCAGTGGTCGATCAGGTAAAGGTCTCGTGAAATTGATTTTCTCAATCTTGAGCGGCGCCGTCGACCCTTCAAACCTCCTGGTAGCGTCACTGAAGTCGTAGCTGTGATCTTGACCCGCGTTGACGAGACCGCTCGAGAAAGTGTCGTTGTTGGAGATTTCCCTCGCGAGTTCTGCTAGTTCCGCTTCAGTCAAGTCGAGGTCGGCGAAATCGTCGAGAGAAGGTTTCGGAGGAGGTGGAGGAGTCTTGGTTGTTATTGTAGAAGGATCAGTCGATAGAGGGTCAGAATCGGAGGTAGAGGAGGGCACAGTGGAGGTTGATGCAGGAGGAGGAGGCTGAGGAACATCGAGCCGTAAGAACTAGTGCGAAAAACATCAAGAGGTCAGCAAAGATTTCTTCCCTTCCAATCAGCTCGAGAACTCACTTGTCGTAGCTCCCCAAACTCGACGCTACGTCGACAGAGCAAGAATCGTCAGGGACAACTCTCTCGCGAGAAACAATGCAGGTGGTAAAAACTCACGCTTCATCCATATCATCGATGTTTCCTACCGGCTCTCCGTCGACCAAGATGAAAGGTAGCTCATTCTTTCCCCCGTTCTTGCGTTTCCAGAAAGACTTTGCGTTCTCGTCTCCCGCGACCTGAAAAAGAGTGAAAATTCCAAAGTTTCCCCACATAAAGCTCAGCTTTCGTCAGTACTACACCTTTGCGGAGCTTATACAGTGAGAATGAAAGCTCACATCGTGCTCTGCGTAAGGTACACGGGCCGAAGTGAGAGCTCGTCGAACTCTTTCGTGTCTACCTCGCAATTGAGGATTCGACAGAATCGAAGTTACAAAGACATCGATGTTGGGCATGATGGTGTCTCCTGGCTGATAGAGCTCTGAATGGAGCTGAGTGCCTGTCCAGTGAGCTCCGGGTGCTGGTGAAAGGATGCTAGAAGGCTTGAAGATTGAGGAGATGATGACGCTGCCGGACAGTCGTGTTCTGCTGTAGAAGGTCTGTTGGCTCGAGAGGACTTCCGTGAGCTATTTCAGATGCTAGGAAAAGCAGCTGACTGATCTCTTGACAAACGAGGGTGAGGTTGCGGACCAAAACTGATGGGGAATCTTCAATTCCCTTCTTTCCCTTCTAACATCAACTCGTCTTATAGCTTACCATCTCCGACTGCTCTGAGATTAATTCTTCTGGTTATGGCAGCCTTGAAGAGGGCTCATTGGTTACTCCCAATCTTTCTCAGTCCGTTCCGCTTCCTCCTCCAGTCTCCTGTTCTCGACGTTCGCATGCTTATCAACCACACCAGACGTTGCTGCTCAGGTAGCTTTATACTATCACTGACCTACGAGCCGATCCAACGTTCCCTCATCTACCTGCATCACGCGAAATGGCCTCTCCCTTTTCTCGCTCGATTTGACGAACCAGAGTTTTACGGTTTCGCGCCCGGCAAAGTCAAGAACCTGTATCTCGAGACAGAAGATGGCGCCAGAATCGGTGCATGGCTCGTGCTGGCTGAAGATGCCTACGACCGAGCGATGAAGGAGGGTAAATTATCGGAGGAGGGTCAGTTCGACGAATTAGTTTTCGATTCTGCTTTGCGGTGAGGCTTCCGCTTCTACTTGTTTGACTCGCATGTCACGTAATCTTCGACATAGAGTCGTATAGTAGGCTCCAAAAGCTGACCTATGACTCGTCTCTTGACTCCACAGTTCTCCTTCGACACCGACAGTTTTGTACTTCCATGGCAATGCAGGTTCAAGAGCTGTCGGCAATCGAGTGCGAGTCGCACAACAGATCTCAGCGATGAACTGCAACTTTCTCATTATTGACTACCGGTACGCCTACCACTTTCCTCCTTTCGAGCTTGGCTTGAAACTTTGACCGAGATTCTTGTGTCGTCTCGATCGCAGCGGTTTCGGTGACTCATCATCAAGTCCCCCGCCATCAGAAGAAGGTGTCTTGAGAGACGCTCGAAGGGCTTTCGACTACCTCAACCTCGAGAAACGAGTCGATTCTTCACAAATCGTAATCAGCGGCCAATCGCTCGGTACAGGGATCGGAACTGCTCTAGCAGCTCAAGTAGAAGCTGAAGGTAGGTGTAAACTCTCGATGGCTCGGTCCGGAATGACGAGCTGAAAACTCGCATGAATCTGTACAGGCAAAAAATTGAAAGCTTTGATCCTCGTAGCCCCTTTCTCTTCGATCTCTACTCTGCTGGAAACGTACAAGTTAGGTATATACTCATACTCTACAGTCAATGCTCGATCGCCGAAAGCTAACGCTCACACGATTTTGTTTCGTAGGAAACTGGATCCCACTCGTTTCACCTCTAAAACGATTTCCTTGGCTATTCAACCGACTCCTCAAGCTCTTACGTACGAGATTCGATACGAAATCGATCATTTCGGTGCGTTTCATTTGCAGTCATGGCCATCTGCGAAATCGCTGCTTCACGATTCGACACTGACTTCGAAATTCTCATCTAGAACGTGACCTGTCCAATCCTGCTCGTTCACGCTCAGGATGACCCAGTCATTCCATATTCGCATTCGAAGACGCTTTCAGATCATCTACTTGAGCCTCTCTTGCTCGGTGAGAAAACTCAAAAAGAGCTCGTTCGGGAAGAGCGGATAGGTAGATGGGGTACGATAAAGCGATTTGAAAGGGGACATGGGAAAGGTCGAGTCGTTTGGGCCGAGGTGAGTCCATGCCTTGTCTCCGATCAAATGGAGAACGTAGCTGACTTCTGACGTTCTCTCTTCACGTTTGCAACAGGCAAAGGAAGGTAGTCATACTTTTATCGGCGAGACAGAATATGTAATGAGATTGAGTGAGTCTCAATGTGCCTTGTCCTAAGCTCTGCGTCAGAAATCACCAGGAAGAAGCTCACGCGGTTTTCGATTTCGTTTTCTCGCAGTTCGAGAGGTTATTTTCGATAGGCGATAGAAACGATATCTTGTGGCTTGTGATGTCGAACTGTAACAATAGCTGTGCGATAGAAGAGCCTGCACCGTGTGCTGCATCGAGAGAGCCCTGTGAGCCGTTTTTCACGGAACAACGACGGAAATGGCGATCAAGTCGCAGAGCTGCCTAGAGCGCCTAGTGTACGACGGTACCGTCGGCGACACGTGCGAACAATTTCGAGAGCTCTCGGCAAGCACAACGATAAAAATAAGGAACGAAAAAAAAAATTCATCATTTCCTCCAATTCGAGATACTAACAGAATCGAGGGGGTTTACACGATACAAAAAACGACTACATTATATAGAGGAGTTTTCGACATGCAATATCCCACCGATCCGACCTCCAACGACCAAGGAACGACAAAGTTTTAAACCGAAACGAAATCGAAAATCATCAAAAATGACGATTTCTGGTCCGTTTTTCGCTTAGTTTTCGGCGTTTAACATGTAGGTTAATCCGCAACGACCACAGTATTGTCTGTCCTTGTGATTTGCCATGAAAGTACCAGCTCCGCACTGGTCGGAGGGGCATTCACGCCTCAAGCGCTTGATCTTTCCGTCAGAGTCTACACGGTAGTACTTGAGGACAGCCATCTTGACAGGCTTGCGCTTGTGCTTGATCTTCTTGGGAGTGGTGTAGCTAGAAAAAGGAGAGAAAAGGTAAGTTTTCGGAAAATGCAAAATTACGATATTTGCCGTTTCCGTCAAAAAGGAGCTCAACTCACGTCTTCTTTTTACGCTTCTTGGCCATACCACCACGAAGACGGAGAACCAAGTGAAGGGTAGACTCCTTTTGGATGTTGTAATCCGAGAGGGTACGTCCGTCTTCGAGTTGCTTTCCGGCAAAGATCAAACGTTGTTGATCAGGAGGGATACCTTCTTTGTCTTGGATTTTAGCCTTGACATTATCGATGGTGTCGGAGGACTCGACCTCGAGAGTGATCTGAATTCGAAGAGTGGATTCGTGTCAGTTCTCAGTTTGACGCTCGAAGAAGTGATCTAGAGGATGAATGCATACGGTCTTGCCCGTGAGGGCTGTGCACGACAAGGTAGAGAGATAGGTTAGTTGATTGTGTAATCGGTCAGGAGAGAGGAGTGAGAGGAAGAACGTACTCTTTACGAATATTTGCATGATCGATGAAGTCTTTCTTGGTCTTTTTACCTACACAGCCTGATGAACGGTGCGGTCCTGGGTGAAAAAGATGAAGAAGAAGAAGAAGAGAAGAGAGAGAGAGGCGGGAAGGGGGGTACTTGAAAAACGCTTTTCTGCTGGGGTGAGGGAAGAGTGAAGTAAATCTTCGAGACTCGCTGGTTCGAATTCTCCGTCTCCAGGCCACTCGATCTCTTTTCAACAATGGTAAGCTATAAGAGTGACCTATTGACCCGTACCTACACAGACTAGCAGCAACTCCAACCGGCCAAGACGGGACAGAATTCGAAGGAAAGAGGGAAACTTTTGAGCCGGGAGAAAATCACTCAGTACTCACCAACAGAGGGTCAGGAGAATCCAGAGAAGGTTTAGAACAGTTGTACAGGAGTATATGATGTTACTAGAGCAGGAACGAGGGCAGCAGCACGACTACAACGACTCGACGACCAACCACCCTCAACTCTCCTCACAAATCCAACTATCTCCAACTTCTCAGCTCTTTATCGACCAAAGCATACACATTCGACTGTAGAAATCAACCAGCTTGACAGAGCTAGCCCTCCTTCCCTTTCCGAACGACAAACTCGAAATCTCACTCACTCTCTCACCTCGACGTTCTTCTCTACCATTTCCCCCTCCTTATACCATCCTTTTCCGCCTACTCGTTCTTTCGAGTCTTTGAACAACTGCTGCTCCAGGAAGATTGGGCGAATTGGATCAAGTTTCAATCCCACTTCGGCTCGAATGAGATTAGATTTGACTGACAAGGGTTGGTTGATTCATGTTATTGTTAACAGACGAAGGGAACGACTTCTTTCGGTCTCCGCCACACCAAGAGTCACACTCTCTGCAGGCGTTGCGGTCGCCGCTCGTTCCACAAGCAGCACAAGCAGTGCGCTTCGTGCGGTTTCCCCGCTGCCAAGTTGAGGTCCTGTGAGTTTTACTTTTCTCTCTCTTCTCCTGCTTCCTACGCTCTTTCACTAACCCGATGACCTTCAAATAGACGAGTGGGGTCAAAAGGCTAAGCGCAGACACACCACCGGTACCGGTCGCATGTCTCACCTCAAGAACGTTTCCCGTCGTTTCAAGAACGGGTAAATCTCCTTTTCGCTGTCTCCTTTGTCTTCCAATCCTTTCGCTTACGATCTAATTCGACGATATAGTTTCCGTGAGGGCACTTCCGCTACCCGCAAGACCAAGGCCAAGGCCGAGTAAACTCCTCGACCTTTCCTCCTTCCCGTTTTCCCTCCCAAACTCCTCGTAAATACTCGGGCCTCTTCTCTTCTCTCTCTTTCCTTGTTTTCTCTTTCTTATCCATTGCAGTGTCGGGGGTTTTCCCTTACCCTTTTCATCTCCCAACCTCTTTCCTTTCTGTTTTGCTTCTTTCCTCGGACGAAACTTGGTTGTTTTCATTCCGATGCGGAGTTTGATAGATTTGATAAGTTGGAATGAAAAGAACAAAAAAGGGGAGTTGAGTTGCCGGAGACCAAAAAAAAAACTAATCTAAGAACTGTTGAGAAGAAGCGTGAGAGCGAGAGAGTATTCAAGTCGAGTTCGGACAATCGCTGAAAACGAAAACCAGAATCGAATCTCGCTTTCGAGCCACACGTGAAGCTGTCTTGTCGCTTGCTTAGCGCGAAGAGACTCTTCAGAAGCTCAGCCTCGAGACGTGTCGCAAAACTTGAGCAGACTTTGCGGGAGAATGAAAGGACAAGAGAGAAAATTGGTAATCTGTGTGCCTCGAAATTGACAAGATTACTAAGAAGGAGGTTCCCCTACAGTCGCCACGGCATGCAGCCTAGCATCCCGTTCACTCTCCCATACTGCGACCAACTCTCGATAGCTTTCCAACAGCAGTTTCACTTCCCCGAGTTTCAACTCTTCAACCGAATTGACCTCGAGGAATTTCCGAACGGGCTTGAATGTCGTCGAGGACAGAGAAGTTGAAGAAGAGTTTGCGTGTGGGTTCTGTAACATCGTCGAGGGTCGACGAGGTGATCCAGATGAGGATGGTCCGAAAGCTGAGAAAATCGACGGCTGCGAAAGCGAAAGCTTCAAGCAGAGTCAGCTCTCTCCCGTCATAAATAGATGTAATAGATCGAGTACTCACTCTTGATGAGGCGGCTGCTGGGGAACCAGCTCCACTTTTTGGGTCTCCTCCACCGCTAAATCTCGAAAGCCCTGGGATATTCGATAACCTTTCTCCGAAGCTCGGTCTTTCGTCTAGTGCAGAGTTACCGGTTCCTCCGTTAGCTCCTTGTCCCCCTGTCGCAGCTCCAACTGCTGTCGAGCCCATCTCTCCCAAGGTTCTCCCGATCGTCGTGTCTCGAATTAGGGAAGAAATTGAGCGGATACTCCTCTGGTCGTCGTCTCTCGATTTCGTCGGTGAAGTATCGGGTGAGATCGAGTCTATAGGGGTAGGTCTACCGGGAGGTGAGGAAGGAGGTGAATAGTTCGAAGGCGTAACGTCGGGAGATCCACCTGGCAAATCGACCATCTCTTTCGGTGGTCCTCCTCCTCCTCCTTGTGCGATAGCGTTCCCGTCTAAGTTCGAAGAGTTGGTCGTCGCAGCTCGAGGTCTCGTAGATGAATCTCCCGAGACCGTCATCGTGCTCGTGCTTCTCCTGAAAGGTAATCCAATCCTACTTCCTTTCGCGGCCCCGTTCAGAACTCCTCTGACTTCGTCCAAGCTTTTTGGAGCAGCTCCACCGACTCCACTTGCAATCGCTGCTAAGCCTTTCGGTCCGAAGACCATTCGATACGACGAGTCGACGACTCCGGAAAGTGCAGAGTTTGCCGTATCGATCAGTCCCGGCATCTCTGTCGTGAGTCGAGACGAGAGTCTTCCTGTCGTGTATGCTCGAGGTCGAGAAGAAGAGGCCGAAGGTGGATTCGATACTGAAGACGATTGGAGGGAAGGAGAAGGGTTCGTAGCTGCGAGAACTTTCTGTGACGAGAGTCCGAGAGAAGAGACATCCACATGGTTGAGGAATTCGACCACGGCGTCGAAATTCGTGAGGCAATAGGAAGCTTGTCCCCGCATGAGTGACTCTGATCGGAAGCGATGGGAGAATTTTAGGTGAGAAGTGAGTCGGGGAGGATTTGAACGAACTACGGAGTAAATTAAGAGGGGTAGAATGAGGTCTGCTCCAGATGTCGATGTCGACGGTGAGACACCGGAGGAATGAAGGGAGGAGGAACTAATCGAGGTGGAGCGATGGTGTCGAACTGTTGTATCGAAAATCGAGGGAGGAGGAGATTGAGCATGGGAAGATGACTCGAACATCGACGACGAGGTAGCTTCGTGCATCGAAGAGCTCAGTTCCGGATTTGAAGAATTTGTTGGAGCTGAGGCTTCTGGTAGTTGAATCGCTGGTACTTCTTGATCGAAAGCAGGGGGAGGTCGAGGTGTCTTGAGCAGCTCGTCGTCCGTTTGTTCAGGTATGTCGGCCATAGGCGTCGGTGAGCGAGGCCGGGAAGGAGCTCTTGAGCTAGAACGAGATGAAGCATCGTCCATTTCAACCTCGTGCGAAAACTCGTCGTTCGAAGCTGTTGAAGGATCCACCTCCTTCTTGAGCGGGATAGGAGGAAGTTTACCGAGCTCATCGACGAGAATCTTGTGAACTTGAACAAAAACATCGAGTTTCGAAGAAGCCGTTCGATCAGCCGGATTCTCGAGACGAGCAAGTTCTGCGACGTAGGATGCATTTAGTTCAGCAAGCCTTTCGCAAAATAAAGAGTAGAATGATTTGACTTACCCTTTCCGACCATTTCAACCAGATCCTCGACCGTTTCCCTGACTCCTCTCTTCTGATTCTCCCAGCCCGGCAAACCTTCTTCTTCAGATCCGAGTTCGACCCCAAGGTGCTCAAGGCTCAACTCCAGGACATTCAGGGCTGCAATCCTTGACGCCAAATTCTCGTCGTCTTGTGCATCGCTCGAGAAGGGAGGCGAGAAGACGTGGGGATAAAGCGAGGTAGAAAGGATGAGGTTTTCGACTTCTGCCAACGTCGCATCCACCCGCTCTTCGAGAACGCCGAAATCTTCCAGTCCTCCTTGCTCTTCCATTGTTGTCGGAGGCGCAGTCGGCGAGGCAATGCTGAGGTTACGGGAGAGGTCGAGTCTGGTCGAGTGAAGAAGGTCTTGGAACGCTTCGGAAATCGTCTCGACATCCGACTGGAACAGGGAAGTAGAGGATGTTGCTGGAGAGGTTTGAGAAGACGGAGGGAAGACGCTCGTCCATGCCGCGGAAGGAGCTTGAAACCGACTGGAGAAAGCTATAATTCGATCTAATGCTGATTGATCCCCTTTCAGCCCGTCGAGTTGAGCTAAGGACGATCTCAAGTCTTCGTTGAGAGTCGAGTAGACCTGTTTGCTGATGTCGGAGAACCGCACGGCAGACGGAATGACGAGGATAGAGAGTTCGAGGTTTGGGAGAGCCTTTGAAGTATTCGACGATGCAGCCTGATCCAATGTAGAGCCCAACGTGGATGTTGGAGATTCCGTTGAAGGGGGAGATGGCGTAATCGAGGATTTCGAGAAGAGAGCAGCGAGTCGACTACTGGTGTTCGTCCGTGAAGCGGCTGCGACTGCTGCTGGAGCCGCGCTAGCAGTTCTCGGTAGGGATATCGTCGAGGCTAGAGAGCTCAGACCGAAATGAGGATAGCTCGTCGAGGTGAGGAAACCTTTATCGTCGGAAAGTGCTGGACCTCGAAGGTATCTATATGCGCACAAGGCAAGGTTAAAGCGAGTCTCAATAGACAGCGATCGAATGAAAAGCTTACCGGACGAGGTCTTCACTTGCATAGTCGACACTAGGTTTTAGAACGCTGTCCCGTACGATACCGTGATCTGACGCTCGAACTGCTGGTCCGACTCCGTCGAATACTACCTGTTCCCTCGATACTACTCCTCGAAGACCGCTCAGTGTCACGAACGAGCGAGAACTTGAGTTATTTGAAGGTGAGAGCGGCGGTGAAGGAAGGATGAGATGGTCGAGGAGATTCGCAGTTTGTATTGTCGTTGGGAAATCGAGCTTCTCTGAAGGCAAAAGGAGTGTAGCCTGTTAGGAAACCAATGGGATGAGTCACAAGCACGTTCGACACTCGTGCCTAGGGTCTCGAAAGCGTTGCAGGACGAAAAACGCACCTTGCCTGATTTCACCAGTTCGACGATACTGCTCAGTTCTCCTTCTTCTCCGATTGCTGCCAGCTTGGTCACTAGGGCAGCTCCCCAACTATCATTCTGAACTCCCAAAGTCTGTAATTCTGCCTTTAGTGCCTGTTTCTGAAGCTGCTCTTTCGCTTCGGAAACTGATCTCGAATAACTCCGACCGGAAGGGGACGGAAGGGTAGAGTTCGAAGGGCGAGATACTAAAGGAGGAGGTGCGAGAGAGATCGTAGGATGGAAAGGGGGTGTAGGGATCGAATTGGAGGATGTTGAAGGAGGAGATGAGGGAGATTGTGAATCGATCAAGGGATTCGTCGAAGGTCGCTTCTTTGTCGAGCTGTACACTGCATATTGCCCTCCTCCTCCTGATGTGCCAACTGGCGGGGAGTTTGCGAGTTCGGTATCTGCGAGAGATGGAGAAGAGAGCGGGTCGTCGTTATTGCTAGAGAGGGATCTGAGACTTCGCGGACGCGATAGTGGCCTCGCAGGTAGTGGAGGAGGTGACAACGCGTTCTCTGACATGCTGAACCGGTGGGAAGAGGGAGGAGAAGTACGGGAAGTGAAGTGGGGAGGTGACGAGATTTCCTCCCTTCCAGCTTAGCTTGACCCTGTAGACTGAAAGCTTTCACTGGCGGCCGAGAAGTGCGAGATAGTATCAGCGAGAAGTGTAATGGAAGGGAGTCAATAAATCCAAAGACTTTTCGCCTTCGAGCACTCGAACGAAACTCGGGCTCTTACGCAGCGTCAAATTCCATCAATCTGTCGGTCCTTGCTTGCTTCGTTTGATCTGATAGTAGCAGAAAGTGAACGATATATTGTAAATTGCGATGGGGAATTGAGGGTATCAACAACTGACAAAAGAGCCAAAGAGAAACGATTGCGAAATGAGTGTCGATCGAGCTGGAGAACGTTCGAACGCTCAAGGTGGGTATATAGGATAGTGGAAAATAGGGAAGAACAGATGATAGAAGATGCGAGAGTGAAGACAAAAGGCATGACAGAAACGGACTATTTCGAGACTCCTTCAGAATCCATTGCTGCTGAGCGCAGAGTTGCACGTTCGTCTCATCTCTTCCCATTCACCTTCTCGTGGCGTGACGAGATCTGTTCAATTCGAAAGCGACCGTCTTAGTTAGTACGGTTTGTTCGGCAAAAACCAATTCAGCGAAAGAAAAAGCTCACCCTGTGAAACCTCGTAAACGTAGACTCGACCATCTGAACTAGCTACAGCACACCGTTTACCTTCCTTCTTGTCCCAAACGAGCTTGTTCAACCCAGCTGCGCCGTTTGTTCTTCGTTGAGAATTCGAGGTTGTTGAATTGGTCGAAGGTGAAGGCTGCACGAGAGTCGAGATAATGGGTACCTAGATATGGAACGAGGGACAGTGTTGCGCACACCAATGTCAGTACCTGACGGTCTGCAGGAAAGAAATCGGAGACATATTCACCTCTGTATCGAGATTCAGATTCCAAAGATCGAACTTGCCGGCTCCGTCTACGCTCGCAAAGAGGGCTGGGTGATGCGGATGCCATTTGACATCGTAGACATAGTCGTCGGCTTCTTCGAAGGAGAATAAAGGCGCAATCGAGGAAACTCCTGGCGTTGTCGAAGAAAGGGGATTCGAGCTTGTTGGTTTCGAAGTCGAATTCGTAGATTGTGAAGCTGAGTTCCCTGACGAGTTGGATGCTCCAGCTCTCCATAGCTTGATCGTCCAGTCAACTCCGCACGTCAAGAATAAATCACTGAGATCCACCCTACCCTCGACCGGATGAAAGCTCATTCCCGTTACAGGTCCCGAATGACCTTTGTACACCTCCGTCTGATTCAATCCAGCTTTCGCTCCTGCTCGGTCGTATCGGTTTGCGGAGTAAACGTTTCCTTCTTCGGTACCGACCCAGAAAGTTGTCGTTTCTCCCAATGGGATTCCAAGAGACGTGATCGAGACTTCGTCCGTCTTGGTGTGAGCTGGATGGACGAGCTCGAGAGACTCTTGAGGTCTTGCGAGCATGTCGAGAGTCCAGGCGCAGACGGTGCCGTCCGTCGAAGCTGAGATGAGAGAATGAGCGTTTTGAGTGCCGACCATCTGGAGAGAGTAGACCGGATGAGTGTGACCGGACGCAGAGAGGGGAGTCTTTAGAACAGGGTTGGGAGAGCGAGATCGAGTGTCCCACAGCAGGATTTGACCGGAATAGGTTCCCCCAATCACGAGATTCGGGTGGAAGGGAGAGAAGCAGACTGAGAGAACGTCCGACTGTGAAGCGAGAGTGAGCAGTCGAGTTAGCGAATCAGTTTCCAATTTGAGGTACAAGTCGAGGAGAACTCACTTGAGCATGGAAAACAAATTCAGGTCGCTCGAGCAAGTGTAGGTTCCAAACAGCTACGATCCCATCCGGTTCGTTGACCGACATAGGATTCTTGTTGTAGGCAGCGACGAACAATTCCGGGAACTACGACAAATGGACGGTTTAGCTCAGAAGCACCGATTGAAATTTACGTCGTCCCTCTCCATCGAGAGAGTAGACTCAGGACTTACCTTGGGAGACCAGTCGACAGCAGTAACGCTTCTACCTTTTCCCCAACCTTCGTCTCTCCAGCTTCCTAGCAATCTCACTCGCTGTTTCCTTCCCTCTGCGTCTTCCCTTCCTTCGTCATCTACGATAGTGTAATCCCGCAAGTAGTCGTAACTCTCACTCAACGCCCTTTGTACTACTTTCGTTGAATCCTCCAAGAACTCTGAGAAACCGGTAGAACTGAAAATTGTCGCCAATTCTGGAGGAGATAATCCTTTCTTCAAAGTTTCGTCGTAAGCGAGCTGAGCTAGTCGTTTCTCTTCAGCTATCTCTCGGTCAAGTTGTTGTCGTTCTTGTTCCAACTCTGCGATGATTCGTGCTCTTAGTTCGTCTGAAGTTTCTCGACCTGCTGAACTTTCCGTATCGTCGTCGTCATTTTGGTGATTCGTTTGAGCACCGGAGGATGTCAATGTCGGAATTGAGTGGGGAAAGAGATCTGGAGTTGTCTGAATCGACTTGTCGTAAACTACCTTAGGTTTTGGCGCAGGAGCTGGAGGAGGCGGAGGAAGAGAAGGGGATGGTGTAGGCTCCACTATCGTCGGAGGAGCGCTTACTTCTTCTATTGTCGTTCTGTACAAGCGGGGAACGTGTAAGATCACTGACAAACGAGAGAAGATTACGAGCGAAACACTCACGAAGTTGATTGCGAAACCGTTTGAACCTCACTCTCTCGCTGTGTCGGCTCAGGTGTCGCTTCCTCTCCGACAGTACTCTTCTCCGGTGTCACGTCTGGTGCTAATCCACCCTGACTGGTTCTCGGAGTTGAAGATCTTACGCCAACTCCCCTCAACAAATTCTCTATCTCATCTGCTTTGCTGATCCCACCTCCTATCCTACTGTTCGGTCTCGAGTCTTCGCCATCTGTGGCTGCTGAACCGGTCGGGGGAGTCGAAGAAGAGCTGGAGAGTTGTAATTGCTGTCGTGTTGATTGTTCGCGGTCTTCCCTTGCTTGCTTCAGAGCTGCTAGTCGAGCGCGTTTCTCTGCGATTTCTGCCCTCCTGCGTTCAGACATGGCGAGTCGAGCGTGACGAACGTGTTGAGCGGTAGAAAGTCAAGAGCAACTTTCGAAAGTTGGAGGTTCCGCTTAACTTTCTCAACTCGCTTTCTCGGAAGACTCGGAAGAGTAGCTCAATCGATGGCTACTACAGCACCTGCACCGCCAAGGACGAATGCGACCAGGCCGGAGAACTTGGCATCGTCCAACAAGAGAACTTCTCGACAATCTCTCCTCGCCTTGTACTCTCAACTACTACCACTAGCACCTCCGCCAAGCACTTACTTATCTACTTTACTGTCATCTCTACCGGGACTGAGCCTGACAACTCCTCAGATCGAGGCGGTGTGGGATGAATTAACCCAGACAATTTGGGTCAATCATGAACCTGACATGCAGAGACTGTGGAGGCAAGGTTTTTTCGGCAAAGGCTTCTTGAGTAGGAGTGAACCGAGTTGGAGGAGGCGAGTAGAGAACAGGAGGGCCGAAATCGACGGAAAGCAAAAACGTAAGAACTCGTATTTCTCTTCCTTTCGCCGGTCAAGGCAATCGTGTAGTCAGGACGTCTTAGCTGAAATTTGCCTGGTTCGAAGGTCTCACATCGGAGGAAATCACTGCTCAACGTCGTCTCGAACGGAAAGGAACTAAACTAGTCAAGAAGCTCGAACGAGATGCCGAAAAACTTCTTGCGGCCTCCGCAGCTACTTCAGCTTACGGAGGTTCTTCAGCCCCTTCGCCTAGTCTTGTACCTGCAAGCTCGACGTCGCTCGAAGGTGTACCGGAGGAGGAGGTAGAAGTGCTGAAAGACAAGTTGGAAAAGATTGCGGAAGAACGAGAAGCTGATGGAGACGAATCGCCAGAGAAGCCTGCAACTCCTGCAGACCAAGACGGGGAGGAGGAGAAAGAAGCACCACCAGAGCCATGGCAGCTTGAAGCAGAACACACTCAGCTACAACCTGAAGAGGCTTTTTTCCTCCTCTTTTCTATCGGTTGCCTTTCCCTTCGTATCTCTCCTCTCATTCCTTCCGCAACTTCAACCCCTCCTCCTCGACTTTCCATCATTTCGGCGTTCTCCTTGTTCCTACAATCTGCCTGTCCCTCGATTCCCACACCTCTTTCTCCCTCGATTCCAGACCCTCGACTGAACCGACTCGACTCTCCATTCTTCCTCGCGTATGCAGCGTACCATCACTACAGGTCTATGGGATGGGTTGTGAGGAGCGGAGTCAAATTCTGTACAGATTGGGTTCTATACGGACCTGGAGGTCCAGTCGGAGGTCACGCAGAGTGAGTCCTAATCATTTTTCTTTTCTCGATCGCGCTTTCTTCCATGATCCAACTATACTCACGATGCCTTGTCCGGATCTTAGATTCGCAGTTTTGATCATTCCAACCTATACGAACCCCAAAGATTCACTCTCTTCACCTTTCGCAACGAATCCAACTTTGGCAGTCAACCAAGATCCGGCACTCAGAGAAGCTTACCAAGCAGAGCAAGCAGAACGAGAGCACTTGAGGGGAGAAGGAGAGAGGAGGAACAGTTGGAAATGGTTCCATACGGTGAATCGAGTTTGTTCTGGAGTTAAAAAGGTGAGGGTCCTCTTTTCACTTCTCCATAGTCGTGTAATTGGATGCTGAACGATTTCATTCGTACAGACTATGGTGTTGTTGCACGTGGTCATTCCAGATTTGGAACAATCAACTCCGAAAGAACGAGATTGGTTATCGACTCATCCAGCTCAAGCTTTAGCAAAGCTTCAAATGAGGGAGATCGTAGTTCGAAGGTTCTTGGCTGGTCGTATGAGGGATTGAGGAAGAAGATATAGCTTTGTATTTCCGGGATAGAACGCATGGTATTTGTTGTAAACACAAAAGTTCTCGCACCGACTTCGGGAACAAGTGAACAATGAATCGTTACAGGAGAGAGATCTTGCTAGAGGGTTGCTATGTTTATGCATGAGAGACTCAAGTATAGAAAAAAAGATTAGAGGGGAGAAAGGCGAAAAGGAATAGAGTAAAGAAACGATTAGGGTTTTTAGGTAACAGCAGATAATCAACTCTATCTCGTGACTTCACCGCTCATACGCCCTAGAATATTAGCGAAAGGATTCTCTGACCCACTACCGCTTCTCAGTCTACCTCCCTCTGGTGTTGAAGCACTAGCCCCTTCACCTGCAACTCCGTTCGAAGACAGGGTCAGAGTGTTTCCCGTTGTCGAGTTTGTGCGTTGCATTCCAGTTCCCTTTGCGAATGCTGGCGAAGGAGGTTCAGTGGGAACAGTCGAAGAATTCGAGAGTGCGGGTGAAAAAGCAGGGACCGAGTTCAATCGAGGAGAAATTGACGAAGAAGCTGGAGTTTCTAGTCCTCGTGCGGTCAGGCCTAGACTGGCTCCTCCTACTTTTTGGTTCTCTAAATCATCTCTGTCTTCCCATAGCGTCTCTACGTAGGTGTTATCGAATCCTCCAGCAGTCGAAGCGATCGAGTTGCCTCGCAAATGAGAGTATTGAGGACCTCCAGTCGAGGAGTTGCGTGTGTGTTGACGAGACCTCGCGGAACCGTTAGAAGAGGCTGAACCGGGAGTGGCGAATTTAGAGGAGGGGATCGTGTTGTAGGAAGATTTGGGTAATTGAGAATAGGTTCCTCGACGGACGTGAAGAGCGTAAGAGTAAAGGCAGAGGATGAAGTACACCTGAGCAGGTAAAACTATCAGCTATCGAATCTGTGCTTGGAAGAGGTGAAGAAGGACTAACTTTGAGCATCCAACCGATAAGTAAAACCGCTCCGGAGAATCCTCTTTCGCTTTTCCAAACTCCCATCGCAGCTTCTACCCTTCCTGCATCATCTAATCCAGTACCAGTGTTGCTTCCCATCATAGCTTTCTGCGCGTCAGAGTTTGCGATACGTCGCCCGTCGTGAGGGGTGTAGAGATACCAGATCGCAGCGAACAGCGAAGTGTAGAGGGTTCCGACGAGGTGGTCGAGGGCGAAAAGATGAGCATAGATGAGGGATTTAGGTCCGTTCTCCTGTCGTTGCAGGTATACACAAGGTCAGCTGAGCCGAAGATTGCCTAAAAACAGAAAAGGAAAAATTGAAAACGAACCTCTCCAATTTTCTGTAGACCCCAAATGAATACTACTAGACTCGCGATCGAGTAGACATACATTGTCAATTGTCCTACAGGTTGACTGAGAGCGTTTCCTCCCGCTAGCAAGACTGCAAGCATTCCGTAAGCTCCTGCGACTTTGTTCAGAACGGCGAATAAGGAAATCAGAGTAGCTCCTGCGAGAGTAGCACACGAATTAGTCCAAGCACACGATCGCGAGAGTACCAGAGAGGTGAAGAGACTCGCCTAGTTTGAGATCCATGCCGCAGAAGGAATCCAACATTGGAGAAAGTCGGGCTCGACTGATCGCCATCTTTACTATCTTCCGCTCTTCCGAGGTCCTGCTGGTTGCTGATATAAAGCTTGACTAATGCGTCCGAGTCTGTTCGGTGCAGGAGAGCGACGAGGGGAGAGGTTGAGATGAAGAGATGAGTATCGCTTCGGCTTGAGGAAGGAGCGTGTTCTGTTGCCCTGTTCTGGCTCTTCTGTATACAAGCGCTAATGACAGTGTCGGAAAAGGAGCTGTCAGACTGAATAGTCGGTGGTGGAAGACACCAAAGCCGAACAGTATTGCTTTCCCCCCTCCTGACTTCCAACTCTTCACTACTCGAACCTACAGCACCACAGAAGCTTTCGATGGACATGACTACATCGCTTCGAGGCGGAAAGGTAAGCTCTGGTGACCCTTGAAAAGCTCCCATAGCGCTCGCTAACAAACTCTCCCCTCGCTCTCAGGACTACTTCTCCCTACTCCCGAACGAGATCATTCAAGACATCTTCGATCAAGCGGTTGATTCGGACAGACCAGTTGGAGCAGCCATTTCGAAACGTCTCTACCCTCACTTCCAAGCAGCCTTCTATCGAACAATTTGGATCACAACTCTCGGAGCTCTCTCAGGCGTCGTTCGAACTCTCGAACGGAACCGCGATTTCGGTTCGACCACGATCGAACTCGGAGCTTGGTTCTACCTTAGAGCACGCGCGGACGGCTGTGATCCCGACCCATCTCAAGTTGTCAAACTCCTCTCGTTCTTACCCAACCTCCGCTCACTCGAATGGGAATCGTGGATCGCACTCCCCGCCTCGATCAGTTACTCAATCTCGAGCAAGTTGACGTCGGTTACTGCTGCAGTTACTCCCTCGAAAAGTGGGATAATTCGTATCGGAGAAGTAGCGAGGTGGATCGCAGCAATTCCGACAATTGAAACGCTTCAGATCCCGGACTGGAATGACTATGGTGATACTGCGTTCCCCTCAATCAACAAATTTAAGAACGTCAAAGCACTCACAATCTCAGGAAGAGGAACCGCAGATTCAAGAGCATCCATTTTGATCAACAACTGTCCTCGGTTGGAGACGCTCTCTCTCGAACACTTCGACACGTTCAACCCACCTGGATCCTTCGATGTCCTTCTGTCCTCCCTCGAAAACTTCTTTGATCGTCTCACCTCACTCAGCATCACCTGCCACTCCGATCGCGTCCATTACGGAAGTTCCCTCTCCAACTTCATCCTCCTGCGCGAACTCTCCCTCGACGTCGCCGAGATCACTCTCCCTCTCCACCAGGCTATCCTACAGCTCGTCAATTTGGAGAAACTCGAAATTGGATCCGAAAATCACAGGTGGAATGATCTCCTTCAGCTAGTGCAAGGTCCTACTCGCCTCCTCAATCTTCGATTTCTGAACTTGAACCAACAGGAAGCTTGTCACGGAAGATTGTTTGATCCGGACGACTCGCTTCACGTTTCGTTGTTAAGTGAAGGCAAGTACGAGTTATTGGAAGATGGATGGTCCTTCGAGAGTCAAGAGTTACTGAGGGTTGAGTATTGGGAAGGGTGTAAGATTTTCATGGAAGCGACGCCCGGAGGTAGATTAGAGCTCGGAGGTACCGTTTTCGCCTACCGAAGAGTTTTCCTCCTCTATTTCCTCGAGCTCAACAACCTCGCGATCGCCGAAGCCTACTTCCGTCGTCGATTTCAAGGCATTACTCGCGCTCGAGCGGAGGCCGCCAGAGTCGGACTCGATCTTCCGGAACTTGATTTCGACTCTTTGTACCCAGAACTCGTTAAAGTTGAGGTACTTGGCTGGTTCGCTCTGGTGTTGAAGGATAAGGACGATAATGGAGATCAGTGAAAGAGAGGAGTAGGATACTACTAGAGGGATGAAAGGTAAATTTTGGAGGAATACGAGAAATTATGATGCAGAACTCTTTATCTTTCACTCTTTGTACATACTTTACTTTGCTCTACATATCCCTCTCTGTGATCTCTATTGTAATCCTTCGTCGTTTTATGCCTTCCATTGAGTCTCTCATCGTTCTTGCGCGTCAAGCTTTCGAGTTCTTCGCCCGTCTCTCACATCGGACCAAATCTATTAGTCGAAACTAGACGTCGACTCCCTTGTTGTACTATCCGATCAAAATCTCGAATCGCAGCGAAGGATACAAGCGAAAGAGAATTCAAATTTGCTCAAATGAATATTGAGGGAGCGATAGAAACCTGCGTTTTTGAACGAGATCTAGTCCACCATTTCACTAACGACTCAAATTGAACAAGCTTGGACTACCTACATCGTTGAACGATAAGGATCCGTTGAGAATCGAACGAGTTTGGATCGTCACCACTTCTTCCAAAAATCCGAAAGAGAAACTCGCCGTTGCACTCAATAGTACTCGGACTCGTCTCTACCGAAGAAGACGGTAGTATGTGTCGAATGACTGAGAACGAAACAAGGTTCAAGTTGGGGAGGTCAACCTAGCAAGACTTTCGAGTTGTTTTATTTTTCTCAACTTGTCAAGAGGTGTGAGTTGTTGTTTGGGAGAGCGGGCACGACGCGATCTGGCTAGCGTACCTGTTGTGGGACGTCATACTCGATCGGATTCGAAGGTATGTTGGAGAATGCAGATATCGGTAAGGTGGAGATTGGGGTGAGTGAGATGTTTTGTTCGTTGTTTGATCGACAAGAGAGGGCAGAAGCGGAAGAGAGAGCGAAGGGGGAGTGCGTCGCGGACAAGCGATTTTGATACTCGATCTTCGAGAGGTACTGATAGAGTTGGTCGTCGTTGAAACGGCAAATAGAAGTCGAGGGAGGAATGAGTTTGAATTTTTTCGCACACTAGAAACTCTGATGCACTGCTGAATTCGATGACGACGAGGAGGACCGCGACAACTATCACTTTACCTATTCAAGAGGAGGAGCGAGTGACGACAGCTCTGAATCTCAACCGTCGAAGAGAAATCGCAAAAGAAATTCCGAGTAGACGTGAGCTCGTTTCTTCGAGCTGAAGAGGTCTCACTGTCGAGGGTCAAGACTGCCAGTACGATTGTTGGTGGGCAGGCTAGCCAACCTTCCCGTGCGCTTTGAGCGACGACCGCAAAAAAACAATCTCGCAATTGATTGGTTTTCCCTCTTTTCCGTCAACCTGCTTCCTCTTCTCTTCTCTTCTGTAGATCTCTGACATTAACCACCCTGAGTTTTGAAAATGGATATCTTTAGTCAGGAGTAGGCGATCGACTTGGAGAGATTGAGAGAGAGAGAGGCGAAAGGGACAAGATATCCTTCCCTCTTTTCTGGTTGTTTCCCTCCTTATGCAGTAGCACCCCATCTACTCTCCCAGTACTCTCCAGTAGCAAAAAGTTGCAAGTTCTGCCATGTCTACCCCCAAGGCGTGAGAAGCCAAGTTTGTTAAAGACCCATCATCTCTTCCCTCGACTCGGAGTTGGACCCCGTGGAGGAGATCAAGCTTCTACTTACCTTGTAGAGATGCGCTCAGTCAATAAGATTGTGTAAGCCGTACAGCAGCATGGAGCTAGAGGGACGGTCGAGGTTTCCTGGTGATAAAGCGGTGAAGTAGAACGGAGAGAGGGAGGGAAGGAAGACAAAGTTTCGACTTCGGCGCAGGTGAGTTTCTAGTAGGGGATGACAGACTATCGTACGCTTGGACAGCAAAAAGAGTGCTATCGCAGTGGAGGTGCTGTCGCTCGTCAGAACTGTGAGGGTAGGAGGGGAGAGCGGCTTAAGCTTGTTGAGCGAAAATCGACTTGGACCACTTTAGAACGCTATAGCTTTCTTCCCTCTAGAGTACTTATGTATGTCCACAAGAATCTATCCAGAACGAAGAGAGGGAGAACTAAAAACCTTACAAGGAGAAAAAAAAAAAAACCGCCTTGGAAAACTATTTCGTGATCGACTCTACTGCAAAAAGAGTCGTCCTTCACTCTACAGAGGCAAAAAGAGTGTTACCCTAGGGCCGAGCAGGGAATTGAACCCTGGACCTCTCCCAAGCGACTTTGTAAAGCCCTAAGGGAGAATCATGCGACTAGACCACACGGCCTTGAATTAGATGTTGGCGTGAGCTCAAATAAAAATTATAGATCACTTTTTACCCGAGAATGTAAAGTACTCCTCGTTAAAGCGTAATGAGCAGTTTGGTGTAAGGTCAATAGTTGCAACAAAGCTGATCAAAGCTCAACTGCAAAAGTGTAAGCCCCCTAGCTGTACAGCTTCGTTTCGCTGCGTAGGGGTCGTACTGACGAAGGGATGGTGACACTTTCAGCGGCTCGATCGAATTAGATCCGGTGTAATCGTTTCTGGATTTCTTGAACAGCACAAAAAGTATGCTCGACGACGAATGGCCCTCGTCCTCGTCGCCGTCGTTACGGGGGTGCAGGCAGGGTTCAAAAAGTTAACCTTTCAAGCGGGCCAACTCACTTCGCCCAATGTGGGGCTCGAACCCACGACCACCAGATTAAGAGTCTGGTGCTCTACCGACTGAGCTAACCGGGCTTTGCTTGTTGAAGGGGCGGCACAAAATGACATACATTGGTTCAAAACTCCTTTGTTAATCAAGCAGAAAAAGTCCTAGAGGAGTCCGAGAACGGCCAAAAATCACATACAGCTAAAATCAACTCAATTCGTCTCCTTCAATCGGTGCAGGCAAGGAGCAGAGACGTTCACTTTCGAGATATCGAGCCCAACAGCTTGCTGCTTTGAGCGGAACGGAATCGTCGAGGCTGTCTCGCGAAACATTCCTCAATCTGGCCCGAAAGTAAAATCCTTCGACAAGCTGTGTGCGAGTCACAGACGACCCAAATTTGTCTCGGCAACGAGAGACCTTGTCCATGAGATCCTGAGGAACAGTCGTACATTTCGATAGATTAAAACAGAAATAGGGAGCCGAAGAATAGTAACAGATTAGAGGAGGAAAATGGTAGTGATGACAAGTTGGGATGCGTGTGTTCAGAGACTGTCAAGATTGTGTTGGCGATTAAGAAGCGGTAAATCGAGATACGGCGAGGGAAGGAAGTGAGATGAGAGATAGGAAATTAGCAAGTGAAGGCAGTCGATCCTTCGCTAGGGTAGAACCAAATGGAAACTGCAATAATGACATAGACCTATCAGAGAGACGACTATATTAGCGAGCAAACAATAGAGAGAGAGAGAGAGAGAGAGAGAGAAAGGTTGAAAACCTTACCATCATCAAAAGGAAACCCTCGACTGTGAAAAGGAGGTCACAAAGTCGGTCACAATGGTCATTCTACGAGAGATAGAGGCACTTACGCCAGTTAGATCTTCCATCTTGCATCGTGTAGTTTGCCATGAGAACCGAGAGGAAGAGGATGATAGACTCGAAAGGATCGAAGAGAAGCGATAGAGGCTAACGCAGGAGAAAAGGCGTTAGCTGGTTCAGCATAGTTCAGTGCAAGATTTGAGAAAGCTTACCTTGTCCATAATCCAACCAAGAACTACTAGGAGAGGGATGACAAAGAGAGCAATCTGAATAGAACTTCCAACAGCTACTCCCATACTAAGATCGATCTTATCGTGAACGGAGACAGAAACTGCCGTGACGTGCTCGGCGGCGTTGCCGACGATAGGAAGCTGGAGTGAATGCTGTCAGTTCAAACGCATCGAGTGACAAGAACGAGAAAAGGCTTACGAGAATCAGAGCGACCCATTCAGTCGAAACTTCAGGGTGAGCATCGGTGAGACCGTTGATCGAACTGACGAGGAACTCGGCCGTAACTGTCACGACGACGTCTCGGTCAGCTGAGCTAGAAGACGGCAGAGAGGATAAGGCTCACAAGCGACGAGGACCGTAACTACCACTAACAAGATGAGCGCCGACCAGAGGTTGAGCTGGGGTACTTCCTCCTCTTCCTCCTCTCCATCTTCCACAGCCTCTTCGATTACTCGAGGTCGACGAGCACTCGGGGCTTGACGGAAAGCTCGGTGACCTCGCCAAATTTGACGACCATCTTGCATACTGGCGTCAACCTCGCTGCTGTGACCCTCGGCGTACAGATGCTGATGAGTGAAGAGTTGGAAGATGACTGAAGTAGGTACAAGAATCAGCAGCTGACCAAGTTAGCGAAATCAGAGCGAAAGAACTCACGATATCCGACGTAGACGATCAACAAGATGACGGCCGTACCGCGAGACATCTTGAGGATGCGATCCTGTTCCGCCTCCGCTGTCAAATTGTTCTGGAAAGCAGCGTTGAAACCGGCGGGGAGAAGAATAGCTGTAGTTTGCAAGTTTGGTCAGTTCTCCAGGCTGAGCTCGATTTGCTGAAGAAAGCTCGAACTAACCGAAGACAGCGATGACTAGCAAGGACGAGTTCATTTGAGCGGCAGTATCCTGTATGCGAGAAACGAGTGTCAACTATGCCGGAGAGCGATGAAGGTTTCAGAATTCACCTTGAAACCTTGCTCAGAATATTTGATACCTCCAACGAAGAAGACCATTCCAAGAACGAGTAACAAATTAGAAAGGATAGAGCCTAAGAGCGAAGATTGCACGACTTGAATCTCGCACTTGACGAGAGCGATAATGGCTACGATAAGCTCTACCGCGTTACCGAGCGTCGCGTTGAGTACTACGGGTATGAAGGAAGCGGTGAAAGAAAGAAGAAAAGGGGGGGATGGCGACAGAGAAACAAGTCGAAAGAAAGTTAGCTCGAGCCGCGAAGTACGTGTCTTGTGAACACTTACGTCCTCCCAAGGCTTGTCCAACCCGCAATGCGATCTCTTCTGTTCCAAAGCCCAATAATTTGGCAAGAGGGATTATAGCTGCGTTGAGGAAAAATGTGTCAGACGAAGAACCTCCGCGAGTGATAGGCAGCTGCGAACATACCGAGGAAGCTACAAGTACAAGGAGCGATGAGTCGAGTATGGAGTCAGCAACCAGTCTCGTTGAAACGATTCGTCCGAGAGAGCGAAACGAGAAAGCGAGACTCAACTTGAAAATGAAAACTAAAGTGTCGTTCACATGGCTATACGAAAGAGCCCAACCCACCGGAATGAATACTAGAAGGACATTGAGCCAACTAGCTTTGACGATGGCCAGCGCAGAAGCTCGCCAAGTTGGTTCATGTTTGACGGGTCTCTCTGAGACGAAAAGATCCGTTATTCTCCTAGCGAGTGAAGGGTTCTCCGACCTCTGAGTATCCCTTGTGCCCTGTTTGGACCTCCTACGAGGAGGGTAGGCCTCTCTTTCGTCCCCTTGACCTTCGGGACCGTCTGCGAGCGAAACTACTTTGCTCCCTTTTCTAGCTTCTCCTCGTTTCTCCTCTACTGTGGGGCCTGAATCGCTCGTGTCTGATGTTTCGAGAGCATTCATGTTGTCTGGAGAAGCTGATCTCACTCCTTCCATCGGTTCTTGTTTTGTTGTCATGTTCTCGATTTAGCTCGTCTCGAGGCGGTGTTTCTAAACTTTGATCTGACTTGTCGTATGCTCTGTGAGTTGTCGTATCGAGTTGTCCAGTGCTCGTAGGTCGTGTCCTCGCGAGTATGGTAGATTCGTGGAGAGGGTCGGAGAGTAGTGACGAACTAATTATGATCGAAGTTTCCAACCGTTTTGAATTGGTATGTTTGTGCTAATTTTGTCTTTACTTGGCACTATCCTCTTACGTTATTATAGCTCTTCTTTCCTCCTCGCGTCACACATTCTTATCGACGAAGAGCAGCGGACAAATCGCACTCCCTCTCGAAAAGTTCGAACCAGCCTTCTCCGCGGAAGAAAGGTTCCAACTCTCTTTCTCTCCAACAATTACTCCTTGCAAACCAGTCCAGCTTTCAAGACGGAGGAGCAGTCGAAACTCGCCTCGCGTGTCAAGAACAAAGATGGAAAAAGTAGAAAAATGGCGGAGGAGAGGATTCGTTTTTGGACCAACTTTCGCCTCTTCATAGCTTCGAAAGCTCCTCTGGTCGACCTTGTTCTCGACGACCTAGCCATCTCGGTACTCAACTAGTATGAAGACGATGCTCGATATTTTCTCGCTCTTCTCTTCCCCTTTTCTTCTCAAGTCTTCTCCGAGCTCTTTGCGAAACTTCAACCTCGAACTATCTCGATCATGATCTTCGCTACCCTCCTCCTCTCAGCTCTCTCTTCGATCTCAGTCTCAGCGCTACCGACTCCGAGCCCTTCAGGATCTTCAGTCTTTCGAGTTCTCGCAAACACCAACGCGAATGCAGCGATGCCTCAAAGCCCTCCTTTCAACCCGAGTGCCACTTCGATTAAACCTGTCTCCCAATCTTCACAGCAAGTCATATTCGACTCGTGTCCGATACCGAAAGGAGGATCACCTTCAGCCGGAGTCGTTCACGATATCACGGTCACTCCCTGTTCTCGCTCTTCCCCTTCCGAACCCTGTCACTTCCACCACGGCCAGAACTACACGATCGATATCTCTTACACCTCTTACCTCCCCGCTCAACAACCTCGATCAGGACTCTCAGCGAGAGACGATCGAACGGATCCCTCAGAATCTTATGCCTACTCTGGTCAAACGTTCTCAGGTTGTGCCTACACGGACTGTCCTGTCCAAGCGGGGAAGCTCTCAAAATACACCTACGAGTTTGAAACTCTTCTTTCCGTGAGTTTCCTACTGTTTCGCTTTTTCGAAGCAAAGCTCAAACCGAACATTTTCGTTTTCTTAGCCTTTCAACTATCTCACGTTCAACATGACCCAAACTGTCAGCGGCCCTTCACTCTTCTGTGCTGGATTCGCAGCCCAGTTCGTCAACGATGAAGAGATTGCGAAACCTGGAGGAAAAGTCAAGACCGTCCGTCCTAAGAATCCTAAAAATCCTAAGAAAGCACAAGACAGCGATCCTACCGAACGTCGTCGATAGAGGCATCTTCGAGTCACCATCACCGTCTTACAGTCTTTCTATCTTTCTCTATCCCTCTCTCTCCCGTTCCTTTCACTATTCCACCACGTTTCGTTTTGGTTTCCGTTTCTAGAAGCTGGGCTTTTCTGCGGTACTCTATCATGTGACTGTTTTGTGCCTTATACCCTTTTATCTATTTAGTCGTAACTTATTCCCTCTCGCTGGACGAAATTGTCAAAATTCTCTTTCCACCTTCGCTTGTATTGCGGTAGCTTGTGAGACGCGACCATCGGATGCCGATACCCTACACGCTTCGAGCTCGTTCTCTCGAGAAGCTCGTAGTTCATACTGGTCAAACTCAGGAGAATGAAAATGGTCAATTACGAGTGAAAGGTATCGAAAATTAGATATCGTAAAGGTGAAGGTTAAGCTGAAATGATCTATATACTGATTATACGAGAGAGAGGGAAGGAAGGAAGCCGAGGTGACTAAACGGAGGTGACTACTTGAGGGTAAGCTTGTTGGATTAGTCCGAATAGAGCGGGATCTCGTTGAGCGAGAACCTCAGGGTTCTCGGCGAGGCAGACGAAGACGGTCGATACTCCCGACGACAGAGCTCCGTATCCGAGAGTGTGACAGATTGAGAACCCGGTGATGAAACTGTACAACATTGCGACAGATTTCAAGTTGGAGTTTTGTTGAATGAACGAAGGGTCGAGAACCTTGAGGTAGATGAACGCGAATGCCGAACAGAGAGCACCGACAGCGTAAGAACCGAAGGTCCAGATGTTGTTGACGAGACAATCTAGAAAGTCGACGAGTAAAGAAGAGTCAGCTCGAGCGAAAGACGGAGAAAACGGCCCGAAATCGGTGCAGCTGCAACCTCCTCCACAACGCGTAGCAAACCAGCACCTGTCGAGCCGGTGAATATGAGATAGCATCGAGTTTGTGACTTACCGTTGATCAAAGCAGTGATTCCGCGATCTCTGAACAGGTTCCAGGTATCTTTCGCTGCGCGGATGTAGCTCTTGCCGTACAATGCGATTTCGATGTACGCGTAGCTATAAACCAGCGAAAGGCGGATCAGTACCAGCAAACTAATCGCGAGAGGGAAGAAAAGCGAAAATGTGCTTACCGATTGAAATATTCGACGAGACTAGTGATACAACCGATGCAGCACTGAGCGACACAGGCGATAGCTGCTCCGACCATGTTACCCTCCGAGTTCTCGTAACTTCTCAAGAGCTGGAAGAAGGCTCGAAGGACGTCCAAAAGAGCGACGATCAAACTTCCGAATGCGATACTTCCGAACGAGTAAGTCGAGGCACGCTTGAAGGCTCCCCATGCAACTTTGGTAGCTCCGGGTCCCGAGTAGTAGTAAGTCTATATCGTGAAGAAGAATGAGAAGTTTGTCCGGAAGAACAGAGAGCGGAGAATAGACGACTTGGAACTCACTCCAAAGATACCGGCTTCGATCGTCAAGAAGAGGTTGACGATGAATTGTGAAGTGTAGTAGAAGGAGAAGACAGCGAAGACCATTAATCCGATCAGTGCGCCTGAACTAGCGTTTCCTCCGCTCGTATCGGATCCACTAGCATTGGGAGACCACTTTTGATAGATACCGACGACCTGAAAGAGAGTGACCACTTGGCGTCAGTTTCGATACTTCCAGGACTCGAGGAAGGTTTGAGCTTACACTGATCGACCAGTAGACAGAGTACAAGGTCTGCATTACCGCTCCTGCAATAGCAATAACATAGACAGACTTGTTGTGTTTCGCAATTTTGAGGACGAAAAGCAACTGCGACAGACAACCAAGACTCGTCAGCTCGTGAATCTCACCTTGTACAGCGTTGAGCAGATGCTCAAAGCTTGTGAGAGGGAAGCTATGGCTTCTCAAGATTGAGAGATGTGGAACTACAGAGGAACTGGTCGAAACTCACCAGCTGCTTGCTGAGAGGAATTCGTTTCCTCATTCCAGGGTAAGCGATAATCGAGAAAACGGCGAAAATGGTGAAGATGATGGCTCCCGACCACATCTTCTCGACCCTGGAGAGTTCAGAAAGAAACCCCAAATCAATACAACTCGAGAGAAGAGGAGAAAGTGGTTTCGGAACCTCACCAGAGGTAGACAGCGTAAGCGACGGAAAGCAGGACCGCTAGCAGCAGAGTGATCTCGAGAATGATCTTGGTGAACATCCGGACGATGACGAGGAGGATAATTGAGAAGACGAGACCCGCGCCGCAAATGATCGAGAGCAGCCAGGCAAAGGAAGAATTGAAAGTGACGGCAGTTCCTCCAGAGTTCCCTAACCCTCCAGTGTCTTCTGATGCAGGGAGAGCTCGTAGAGATACGACAGAGATTGCGATGAAAGCGCCGAGTTGAGCGAGGAAGAGTAAAGCGAAAATGAGATCGTTCCACCTGCGAACAAGCTCAATCTTTCGTCAATCGACGTCCTCTCTGCCCAAAGAGTGGTTTTTTCAGCTCAGGAGATCGAAAGGAAACTCACTTTGGTTTCATATCGTCTAGCTTTCCCTCTAATCCAGGCTTTTGAGGTTGGTAAGGTTGTTGCTCGTTCTTTCCCATTCCCGCTGCAACATTCTGTTGCTGCTGATACATCTGCTGTTGGTCGTAACCTCCTGTGTTGTAACCATTCCCGTATCCGTTCCCATTATACTGCTGCTGCTGAGGAGGAGCCTGTTGGTTGCCGTAATAACCTTGTTGCATTCCGGGCTGAGGTTCATAGTACCCGTTCTGTTGATAGGAATTCGGTGGTGGGTATGGATTCGACATTGTCGCGTCGAAGGCCTCGTCTAAGAGTCGACCAGTTGAGAGAGGCTTGACGGCGAGTTTGTGTTTTGCGCTAGTTGAATCTGAATGATCAAGATCAGCGATCGTCGAGGTGGATTCTGTTTCGTTAGAAGCGAAGCGACTCACCTAGACCGAGAGCTGAAGAAACTGTTCGCAGTAACGACAAGAGAAGCCAAGAAGATGAAAAGGAGGAGGAGGGAAACGGAGAAGCGATCAAAAAACAATTTAAGGCTCGAAGGGGGAACTTGCACTGACATCAGTACTTCATCTCGAACTTTCACTTCCTACTCAGGACAGCACAGCCTTGAACGACCCAGTACAACGGCAAAGAGGCTCACGCCAAGGGACCTCAACAGGAGAGGAATAACGCTAAATCCTCCCCACAGCTAAACGCGACCTCTTTTCGACACGACACGACTGATGCAGCTACGAGACTCAACTCGATGAGTTTTCCTATCACTCCCGCTCAAAAGTTCAGAGCCGCGCTCGCTTCTCCCAAGTCGAGCATACCGCTCCTCGAACGACTTTATGACAAAGTTCAAGCAACTCAACCAAATGCAGATCCATTAGACTCTCTACGGAATACAGATCCCTCGACAAGACAGACTAGCCTGCACATTGCAGCGAACGCAGGGAGATTAGATGTTGTAGAATGGTTACTCGAGCAAGGTGTCGAGAAAGAGATCAGCAGGGTGAGCAGCTCTCTCGCAGTCTCGAGTCAAGTCGTAAAGCTGATTTAAAGCACGTACTACATAGGATGCAGCAGGAGAGACCGTACTTCACCTTGCAGCTGCAAAAGGATTCGTCGAAATTCTCGTGATTTACCTCGAGCGATTCCAGTGAGTTCTGTATCGCGCTCTCCTCAAGTCGCTTTTGCGGACTGACACTTCGCATATATAGGTTTGTCGTCGACTGGGTAAACTCGAGGGGAATGACGGCGTTGCACACTGCAGCGATGCGAGGAGAACTCGAATCAGCTCAGGTTCGTTTCCTTCCTTCCCGTTCAGTATCCGGCACACTGCTGATTCAAATTTTCACTCAATAGATCCTTGTAGAGAATGGTGCAGATATAAATGCTCCAGACCTTCACGGGAATGCTCCACTTCATTATGCTTTGAGTTGGGGAAAACTTTCGGTGAGTTCTCAGCTGCCTCACAGGCCCATCATACCCAGCATTGATCCCAAAGTGATCCAGGTCGTGAAACTGCTAGTCGAGCTCGATTGCGAAACGGATCTCAAGAATAATCAAGGATTTTCTGCTTCAGATTTCGCTTACTCGTTCTCTTGCGCTGATGCCTTGAAAGTTGTACGCATTAGCCCTTTCCCTACGTCCTCAGAACTCCAATGTGCTTATCCTTTTCATGTACAGTACATTCGACTGCATCAAGACGCTCTCAAATCCGCTCGAGCTTCAAAATCGAGAAGACCCAGAAATCCTCGAATCGATTCCGGTGCCTCCTCCGCATCTCGGAATGGTCGAAAACCTTCCAGGGTTGGGTCTTCCTCAGATCTCTCGATTTCTGTTCCAGCAACTTCACCTCCCCTAGACGACTTCACATCCCCTCCTCTTCAACCTGTCGCTTCCCCCTCGCAGTCTCAACCAGCTCCTTCGCCTTCCCTTTCCGACACGACAGGCCCTTTCCCTGCCAAATACGGCTTAGGAGTCAGATTGAGTGGGAGTCTGCATCGAAACTCGAGCGATGGAGGAGGACGAGACTCACCACTTCCTGCTCCGATACCCGTCCGACCAGGTCCGGTATCCCCTTCTCTCATCTCATTACAACCGGCAACTCCTACGACACCGAATGCACCCGGATCTCCAGGCTATTCGCAGTACAACACAACCTCTCCAGCTCGTTCTCCGATCCAAGATCCCTCTTCTCCTCCTTCACCTGTTCGTGGCACAGACGCCATCGACACCTCTCGACCTCAATCTCACTCACCATTATCACTTCAGAGTCGAAGTCGAGAAAGCTCCCAAAATTCACCTCGAGCTCTCGGCAAGAGCAGTTCTTCATACTTCCCATCTGCACCCAATTCGACGGCTAGCCCAGCTCCCTCCGATTCCCCTTCCGCCTCGAGACCATCACCGATTCCTCTCAACCTCCCACGTTCCCAGTCGAGCAGTTCCGATTTGATTCCTGCTGTTACCTCGAACGGACCGAAGAAACTTCGTAAAAAAGGAGGCAGGCGGGACTCTGTCGCTCAAGAGCAGCAACAACAACCGAGACCTCTCAGCGTCGGATCAGTACCTGTCGGGTCTACCGTACTTGGAGGAGGACCCGGTGGGAAGAAATTGAGGTCAGAGAGGAGTATGAGTTTCGGAACGGCGATGACTAGTACTGGAGATATTCCAACGATGAGACCTGGAGGTCTTGTAGATATGAATGGTATGATAGTAGGAAGTAGGAGTCGATCGTCAACGAATCAATCGATGGGGAGTAGTTCTTCTAGCTCAGACATGCCACCACCTCCGGTTCCGACTCTCCACCAACGGCCAGCGACAACTGCGAACGATGTCACGGACGAACATTACTCTGATATGCTTCCATCGTCTCCGCCTCTCGGTCGACCTCTCAACCCGTCTCCTCCTTCGCCTCATCAGCAACAATCTCGACTCAATGGTTCACCTCCTCCGGTTCCTTACCTCGCTCCTCCTCCTCTCCCTCCTCTCTCAACCGATACAGTCCAGCCCGTTGTACCACCTCCGAACTCCACCGCAGCTCTCACGACTCGAAGTATCGAACCTTCATTCGTAGTCGTGAGCGGATCGTCTACGAAAACTTCTCCAAACCCTCCTTCCCATCCAGCTTTCATCGCCGCACCATCTCTTTCTCCCTCAGACCCGAACCATCGACTCTCTCAAGCTTCTTCGAGGAACTCGATCTCTCTAGGAAGACCACCACCACCTTCTGCTTCAACGCCTGCAAATCACAATCACCACGAGGTTGCGAAATTGAGAAAGAGTAGTGCTCAGAGCAAGATGATGAGGGAGAGGAGCGTTAGTGAGGTTAGTAAAGATAGTAAAACAACGACGACTACTGGTGGAGGAAGATTCGCGAGAGTTTTAGGGTTTGGTAGGAAAGCAACGTAAAACAGAATCATGAATTTTTTACTTCGAAACCCTTGCATCCGCTGTTCGAGTGTTGCTTTCCGAGTCTACATGGGAGTCTGCTATGACAATTGTAACCGTGGACGAAGAGAAAGCGCCGTTGCAGGCAGAGAAGAAATCTCAATTTCAAAAAGAAACTCTAAAGCTGCATTTCCTGCGATTTTGACAACATCTATTCCCGTTGTTTTGATTCTACGAGATCTATCCAAGCTTGATCTCTCCTTTCTGACTATTCTGCGAGTGTAGTGAGGACTCGCGATGAAGAAAGATTGCAGAGGTCAAATTGCGAAATTCCAAGCTTATTCGCCGAAGCCGAGACTCGAGCCTCCAAACGATCTTCTAGTTTTGAGTAAAGCTTGTAATCCAGCTCCCTACGCGTCGGCCCGTGTTCTTGAGTCGAATAGTACATGGAGTCGATCCAAGAGCCGAGGAAGAAGGTAGGGAAAAGGATTGAGGTGTCTCCATTGCGCGGGTGCTGGAACGCTCTCAAGTGCTTCCTACACTTCACTGCGTGTCACTGAAGTCGATTGAGAGGTGTAGTAGAGGACAAGAGACGAATCTTTATATTTCTCATCTCTTGGATTCAAACCAACCACTACAACATCATGTCAACCTCTAAACTAGTATCCGCCAAGACGATGGCTCGCAGAACCCCTCTATTCTCTTTCCTAGCTCGCGAAAACCCTGCCGTACTCGCCTCGAACGGAGAGATTACACCGGTTCCGTTCTCGTCTCCGATCAACCCATTCGCTCCTTCGAAATCCTCTCCTTCGGCCAAATCTTGGACCGCACCAAAGTACTCGTTACGTAGACAGAAGGAACTGAGGAAAGAAGCAGAACTGTATGGATTACCACAAGAGATTCTACCACCTCCGTTCACGAAATCTTCCCTCCTCGTTAAACCTTCCCCTTCGAACCCTACGAACGAACAACAACGGTTACTGAAAGGGTCCAGACATGTACCGGAAACGAGAATCTTGGATAAATTGGGAATGGAGAAATCTGGACCTTACGCAGGAAGGAAAGGTGCGGCGTTTAAAGGTAAAATTTGGGAAAGGAAGAAGGAACAGAGAGTAGCAGATTTGAAGAGGTTGTTGGAAGGTGCAGATGCCAAAGCTCAAGCTTGGAAAAAGGTATGTCGAAAGAAACCTTTCACTCGTTCTCAGCGATTTTTACCAAGGTTGACAAGTCAATTTTGTCTTCCTTCTCTTCTACAGGCCAATTCCGACTCGAAAGCAAAGGCGAAACCCGCTCTACCTTTCTAGATATCACCCCCGCTCTTCGCAATGCATTTCGTACTTTGGAAACTTTACAACGCAGCTGCGAAATGATTGATTTGACGAGAGTTTTTTTATTTGCAAACTTTAGAATCGGGCTTCAGACCTATTCCGCGTGCTTGCTACTGGATTAGATCTAGAGATCTATGCGTACCTCGGTACAAACGATTGCGAAAAGTGAGAAAGAGGTATTTTTGGCACTCACGAACGTTCGTTTCACAATCTTTTGAAATTCCAAACTGTTTGCTTTCTCTCTCAACTTTCAATTTCCGACCTCGACTCTACCAGCGAGTCTGTGTACAACTTGCAAAAGTGGCATATCCATAACATCGAGCACTCCAACACTCTCTCTTCCCTTGGCCAGAGTCTTCGGACTTCAATCTTGAACGGCTGAAATCCCTCAAACTCTCTCTCAATCTTCCTCCAACAGCGAGTAAAGGTATTTGAAAGGTAAGTCGAGCCGTATCGGTGCTATTGCGATCTGCTAACTTACTTGTGACGCTGCTCTGTGTAGGTTGAGAGAATTCGAACCTCTTCATCAAACCTCCTCCTCCCCCGAGAGAGAGGGTCCTCAAATTTGCAACTTGACTCGGACAAGGACTGAATGGGATAGCAGTAATGCATGGAGGCGATTTGGGACTCGCGAACCTCTCGAGAGCGAGAGAAGAAGAGTTGGACGATGCGAGGAATGCAGCAGAACAACAAGACGTCAGGGATAGTCTAGAAGGGGATATCAGTAACCAAACCTTCGACGAGGAACAAGAAGATTCACTCGCAGACATCTCTCCTATCGAAGCGGCACTCGCGGCGAGACCACCTCGACCAGATCATATCGACCTACCCCTCCCTCTCCTCGAATTACCGGCTCCAGCTCTAGAGATACCTGCTCAACTATCACCTCCGAAACATTCAAGAAGAGACTCAGTCGCAGCTTCAATTTTATCTTCCGCCGCTTCCCCTCGACTTCGCACTCATTTCAATCTCACCAATTCTCCAAATCCCGCTCCAGCTTCTCAACTCCCTTCTTCGACTCCTTTCCCACTCAAGCCCATCTTGCAACACCACTCGTCTCCCCTTCCTCCGTTGCAAGGTTCGACAGCTCCGAGAGAGGCTGATATCGCAGACTCCATCAGGCGTCAAGGAGGAGGTTCTCGAACATCTTCTTACCATTCCGGAGACGAAGCACTTCCGGGAGTACGACTACCTCATCAACATTTGCCGAGGGAGAGACGGAAACCTCACCCTCTGTACACTCCGGCGCCGAAACACCGAAGAAGGAGGAGGAAACGAACTGAATCGGTCGCATCTGGTAGAACTGGGCGATCAAGTAGATCCGCTCGATCGAAAGTTAAACACGCTTTGCGCAAAGTACGTCGGAGGAGGCATCATCGAAGAGGAGGAGGATCACATTCTTCAAACGCTTCTTCGAGCTCTTCCAGTTCCTCGTCGAGTTCGTCCTCTTCGTCGACGACCAGCGGTTCTTCTAAATCTTCTACGGCTGGATCGACCCGTTCGAGTTCAACTTGGGCAGGGTGGAGGTTCTGGAGGAACTCTTCGTCGGGCTCATCTTCCTCTTCCGACGATTCTTCTTCAGACGACGAATGGGACCCTCCGACTCCTCATTTCACTCTCTTGACTCCTCACCTCGCTCGACCTGAACTCGCCTATCCTTCTCATTTGTTCTCTGGATCGACACACCCTTCGAGAAGAAACTCTTTCACGATGCCTCGAGGTGGTGGAGGAATTCCGACGAATCCAGTTCAAACTCCGAAACAGGAATCGCCTCAATCTACCGCTCAACCTTCAAACGTACCAGTGTTTGATTTACTCAATGCTACTACTTTGGCACCTACTCTGGAAAGGTTACAACAATTCTGGTTGGAGAGGAGACAGGAAGATGGAATCGGAGGAGATTTAGGAATCAACAGTAGTAATCCGAACGAAGCAAGTTATTTCCCTCCAGCTCCTCCACCGACAGATCCTACGTCGTCGTCGTCAACTTCTTACTTCTCAGCTACTACTACGACGAATGAAGCAACTCTGAATTCGAACCCAGCTACTCCGGCTTTCACTCCTGGAGTAGCAGGTGGACCTTCAACGATTAGGAGACTTAGAGGGGAAATCCGAGCTGCGAGAGCTGAAGAGAAGAGGTTTGGAAAGAACCGAGCGATGGAGAATGGACCAGCTTGGTGGTTGGATGTGATGTGTCCAACAGTTGCCGACATGAGAGAATTAAGAAAAGTAAGTCTCAAACATCTTCCCTTCTCCTTCTTTTCACTCGCTATGTGTGCGTATCAAACTGACGAGATGTTTCTTCTTGAACGATGCTAGTATTTACCCCTGCACCCTTTGACGATCGAAGATATTTTGCATCAAGAAACTCGAGAGAAATTAGAATCTTTCCCGGCCTTGGGTTATTATTTCATCGCTTACCGAGCATTGGATGAATCCTACTTCAAATACACTTCACCTGAGCCTTCACCTCGTTCTAGCATGACTGGAGAAGGTGATTACAACGACGACGAGGACGAGAAGGGAGAAGGAGGGAGGAGAAGAGGAAACGAAAGAAAGAGAGGAAGGGTCGATATCGTTGAGGGAGTTGGTGGTAAAGAAGGAGTGGAAGGAGTAGGTGTCGGAGCGATCAATCTGTATTTAGTCGTGTTCGGCGATGGAATCATTTCGGTGAGCTTAAAAAAATCTCTTCCTCTCCAATCCCCTTTACGTCGTGACTGGAGTGCTAAACCAGGCGACGGACGATCTGTCGGAATTTGTTTCAGTTTCACTTTGAACCGGTAGATCAACATATCGAAAGAGTTCAAGGCAAGTTGCAACAGTTTGGAGTTGCCCGAAATTTTTCATCTCGTAAGATTTTTCCCTACACCCACTCACCAACACCTCGGTTGCCATAAATTGATCGATCCCCAATTCCCTGTTTAACCAGATTGGATCGCATATTCTCTAATGGATTCGATAGTCGATTCTTTCTTCCCTCTGATCGATTTCATCGAAGGAGAATCCAACGAAATCAGTGCATTCCTTTCAGATCCTCTCACTCACCTCCCAAGTGGTCGATTCGGTTACAAGAAGAAGAAAACGAACCTCCCAATCATTACCGCTTTCGATTCAACAACCTCTCATACAGCAACGAACGAACAAGAACGTTACCCAGATGAGATAGTTGGAATCTCTGTAGAAACTCCTTCGAGTGAAGATTTGAAGAAAGAATTGGATATAGATCTAGGAACGACTTCTCGATTCTCTGCCGTCAAAGTTTCAACCAGATTACGAAGGAGAATCACCAATACGACGACGAATACTACTTCCTCCCTCTCTCCTTTCGGTTCCTCTATTCGAAGAAGAATACGGTTACCATTATCGATGCTACGGATTTTACCTGAACGTTTGACAACGAGTTCCATATTTTTCAAAACGGATCGAATAGTAGAAAAGACAATGTTGGCAGACGATCAAGGGATTGAAATGTATCCGATCGGGGGAGAAACCGGTATAGATATGAGTAGGATAACTCCTAGTCGGTTTCAACACTCTGAAAATTCTTACGATAAACGACATAAAGGAGAAGGAGGACTTAGTAGTAGTAGTACTCGATATCGTAAAAGAGATGGAAGGTTTGATAACCGGGCAATGTTGAACAGGATTACTGATATGAGGAAATTGGTAACTGGGTTGAGTAGGTTGTTGGGACCTAAGAGAGACGTCGTTAGAGGGTTGAGGAAGAGGACTATGGCGGACGCTCAATTGGGTTTGTTCAAACAGGACAGTAAACATGATATCGGGGTTTACATTGGTGACTTGTTCGGTAAGTTCCTTATCTCGTTCGGGTGGATCTTTTTCTTTTTTGCTGCGAGATTGAAACTGAGGGGGAATCGAAAATCGCTGAATTTACAGATCACACTCTGGCTATGTATCAATCAATCTCTTATTACGATGCAGTACTGTCTCACGATCACCCGACGTACCAAGGGATGCTTCGAATGCACCTCAACGCTACGAAACTCACTCTGACTAAAAACATTGTCCGTTTGACGATCGTTACTCTCACTTTCTTACCTCTCGCTTCAGTTACTGGTACGTCTCTCACTCTCACTGTACCTTTCTCTCGATCTATTACTATACGACGTCGTAGCTTACGGGTATGTCGTCGTGTCAATGTATAGGTTTATTCAGTGAAAACATTCGAGTACCTCACAACGGAGATCGAGAAACTCACTTGAGAGCGGATGGAACTCGTTCTCCTTTCAATTGGTTCGGAGGAGTGATTTGTTTAGTCTTCTTCGTCATGTGTTTGATGTGGTGGTTGATTTGGTTGATTTTCAGGTCTACTAGGAGGAAATTCAAAATCAGAGGTCATATCATTTCCTGAATCGTTCCTTTGTCTCTCTCTCGCTTTTGCTACTCATCCCTTTTCTTGATAGATGTATACCAAATTCTCCTTATCTCTCTCGCCGTCTGATTATACCCAATTCACTACTTGTTTTTAGAACCCCCTTTCGCATCTCTGTCTGCTCGCATTTTTTTCACTTTATTATTTTTTGTTGCTTTCTCTCTGTGCGATATTTCCTTTTGCAAACACTCAATGGCATCTCTTTTGTCTAATAACGGGAGAAAAGTTGCGACCCTGAAACTGCGTTTCCAGAGATCCATTAATGAGCAACTCAGCTTCAACTTTCAACTCTTTCCTTTCTCAACTTCGACTCAGTAACCCGCGCGCGCGTAGAATTGAACAAGAAATGGATAGACCTACACCTAGAATGAATTCCGCTTCCCTACAATCTTGTCGTAAGTCTCTCTCGCTCTCTCTTTCTCTTCACGTAAAGACGCGACTTTGACAATATGTCTCTCCGTCCAGCTCCAGGACAGATAGTCAGAGTGATTGGTAAAGTGATCACTGTGAGTAATTCATAGCTGTTACTCCTGAACGCGTTTAGAGCTGACCCCAACGGGACATATAGTTGACGGATGATGAAGCGATTTTACAATGTACTGATGGAGGTCAAATCACTGTCGAATTAACTCCTGTAAGTTCTCTCTGTTCTCCTTGTATAGATTATATGAGCTAATTACGAAAAGAGAGATGATTGTAGCAAACTGGAATTTCTGATACTTTTGTTGAAACGATTGGAAAGTATCAAGGAGATATGAGAATTCACGAATTAGTTTCGTATGTATTCATTCTCTTCTCGAAAGATTGCGAGCGTGAGCTAAATCATCGTCGATCGTGAACAGTCAAAACTTGGGAGATAATTTAGGTTCGCAAACAAAAACTCTCTTCTTTTTTTTTCTCATTCTCTTTCTAGGTGAGGTGACTGATGATCAACGACACAGACTTGGACTTGGCAGACAAAGCGATTCAATTGACGCATACTCTTCCAGAAGTTTTCCCTACTGAATAAAAGTTCAACTTTCAAAGAGTTTTCCTTTTTTTTCTTCTTTCTTTTCTTCTCCTGGTTCTCTTATTTGTCGTTCCTTTTTTCTTTCTTTCTCTACTCGCAAGTCTGTCTGTACCTTCGTGCACAATGTATTGAATACATAATCTTCTCTCACTTTATTTTGAGATAACAATAGATTTTCGGGATTATGATTACAACAGGTGAGATAAAAAAAAAAGGGGGGGGGGGAGATCTCGCGTCGTTCCGTAAGCATCTATTCTAATGGAACGAAAGACTACCTCGAAAAGGTAGAGATTCTCCTCGAATAGATACAAAATTCGACGCTGCCAAAAAAATATAAATCAAAAAAGAAAGAAAGAAAGAGAGGAGAGAGAACACCTGCTGAGCTGTGAGGAGTAAAGCGAGTTGTTCTGCGAAGAACCTAGTTCTCCTTGATCTCTGAGCTGTAGAGGAGGCAAGTGGAAGCCTAGAAGTGATGAATAGGAGAGAAAGAGACGAATCTCAAACTTTTTAACGACGACTCAGTCTCCTCCAAACTCACACAGCCTCCAACTCCAACTCCAACCTCGCACTCGAAACCACACAATAGACTATGGCATCATTATTCGGTTCCCGAGGACCTTCAGTACCTGCAGGTCAACCTGATCAAGCCCGTTTGGCCGAAGCGGCGATGGAATTGGAAGCCGTTTCAGACTTGTTCGGTAGGATCGTAAACTCTTGTCACGCGAAATGTATCTCTACGAGGTACTCTGAAGCAGATTTGAACAAAGGTGAAGGAGTTTGTGTAGATCGGTAAATCTCCCAACTCTCTCCATTATACTCTCTCTCCCTCTCTATCACTCTCTGCTACCCTTACTGACACACTTCTCACCTCTATCTTATCTATATAGATGCGTTGGAAAGTACTTCTCGGTGAATGAGAAAGTTCAAGAGAGGTTACAAGCTGCTCAAGCAACCGGTAGAGGAGTCGGAGGAATGTAAAGATCGATTCAGACTAGACTGTAGGAGGTTATGGTTACGGAAAGCGTAGGAGAAGCAGTCGCAACAGGACATTGAAGGAGGAAAATAGGAGAATTAGAATCTACAAGGTGGAGAAGAATCGAAAACGATGACGAGACTAAGAGCTCGGTTTGTATACTCAAAACAACACGCAACTCCCCCCACTTTCCTTTCCCTTCCCTCCCCCTTCCCTTCTTTATCCCTCCCCCCGCTATTATGTACAGATTCTCGCATTATACAAAACTTTTTCGCAAAATACGATTTCGAAAGAAAAAAAGATTCAAATCACTCTCAATCACTCTTTCCGACCCTTTCGAGAGACCTTAAGAGCGCTATTAGGCCTCTCCACCTAGGTCCCTTAGTACTACTATCGACGATTCAGTCACAGCTTGTGCGTGCTATCGAAAACGACAAGTCGCGAAAGTTTTAGCACTCACTAGCTCAAAACTGTTCTTTACAAGGACATTGAGAATTACACATTGAACAACTGACCACATTTGAGAGGACTCGACAATTCACGAACGACCGGGAAAAACCTCAAAGAGGAAAGGAAAGGGGGAAACGAAAACCAAAAAGAACGAAAACCAAAAAGAACAAAAACGAGAAAAACAATCTAGAGAAAAGGTTCGTCGGTATAGCTCAAACTGTCTACACGAGGGAGAGAACCTCTAAGCTAAGTACACGAGTCCATCAAAATCTCCTGTTGTCCTTCTTCGTGCTCGAGTAGTTCAACTTGATTGACCTCTGATGGAATACTTTCGAATCCAACACGTTGGAGAGTTTCGTCTGCGACTAGGATGACTTTCTTCATAGAAATCGACATTGATGGTGTAACTTCTCCTGAAGGAAAAGAAGAGACTAGACCTCCTAGAGCTTGTTCGAACCTAGATAAACCGATTTGGAAATAATCTGGACGGAGGGTAAAAGTTAAACGGAAGAAACCTGGAATCGGGTGAGAATAAGCTGATCCTCTAGCCTATCGACAGTGCATCTCTAGATATTAGTTGATTGAGTATATATAGAGAAAGAGAGAGTGAACAAAAACTTACGACGTTGATTCCATTCCTCAAGAAATGTTTAGCCAATTCTTCTTCCCTCTCTACTCCATCTTTCAAATACCTCCCATCTTCCAGACTCCTATCAGGTAGCCAGTTTCTCAAATCGATCCAAACGAAATGTCCAGCGTTAGAAGGTCTGTAAGGGATTCCCGATCTCTCCAAAAAAACGATCGCAGATTCATAAGCTTTCGAAAGCCTCGAACGGTTCATCGAGAGGTAGTGAGGTAAAGCGATTGGATCGAGCAAGAGAGAAGACCAGAGAATGTCGGAAGCGGAAGAAATCTTCATCAAGAGGCAAGAAGATTCCATCGCCGTGTGGAGGGAAGGGTTCGATTGAGAAACGAGTACTCCGAGTCGAAGTCCGTTGACTCCCCAATCTTTCGAAGCCGAGTAGACGAGGTGCTATACACAAGATACAGGTTTCGTGTCAGTGTAACGTCGGAGACGAGAGTTGGAAAAAAGCAAACTCACGATTCGAGAAGGATTGCAGTGAGCTTCGACGAGCGGATCAATCGATAAGATCGAAGTGAAGCTAACTGCATCGTGAGACGTTTGGAAAGTCGAAAGAGCGCTGTTCAGATCCGGAAAGATATCAGTCTCGAAGGTAGCGAGGCGAATTCGGATCCGAAGTAGAAAAATGTACTAGATTTCGTCGACGATCAAATGGAGGTTCCACTTTTCACAGAATCGAGCGTAGGCGATGAGGGTCTCACGAGGATAGCAGAAACCTGTGTTGGAACCCCGTCAGCGTTCATGAATCGTCTAGAAGAATCAATCAGAGGAAGAAATCTTTACCGAGGGGGTTGTGAGGGTTACAAAGCATGACAGCTCGAATCTTTGTACCTCTCGCTTCACTCCTCTTCAACTCTTCTTCGTAAGCTTCGAGGGCCTCGGGACTCGCTTCAGTACCTTCTCTCAATTCGACTCCGACTGCTTTGACTCCGTTCCTCCCTTCGAAAGAAGTTTGGAAACCGTTGTAGAAAGGTCTCGCAACGAGGATTCCTTCGTGTTCATCGGCGATAGTAGAGACTAACAAATCAATTACGGTACTAGCTCCGGTACCCGTGATGATGTGGTCTCTCTCGACCGGTCGGAGAGCGTGGAAATGTTGATCGAAGAGGTTTCGTAAAGCCGCAAAGAGTCGATTAGATCCCGAGAGTGAAGTTCCTGTCACGTTCGAGATAGATGCGAGTCGAGGTGAGACGTGGAACATTTCGGCTATAGAGATGAAACTGTAGTATTTTACCGTAAGTGAAATCGCTGTAATCGAGTTTGAAGTTCTTTTCGAAGAATTCGATCAACCATTCGATACAGAGAGACTTGAATTCAGTAAGGAAGCGAGTGAGAGGGGTCAGCTGATGAAGGAGGACTTGGTATTTTTCGGAGGGGTTCGATTGAAAACTCACATTCTCTGCTACTCCTAAATTGATAAAGCCCCTCGGGTTTGAGTCTGCGAATTGATTCTCGAATAGTGAACATTTGAGGAGAGGAGGACGGTGTAGAGCGCGTTGACCTCTAGTCGAGAGAACTGGGGGACAAGATAAGGACGGAACTGAGAGTGAACGTTGATGGTCGATTTGCTTGGTGTAATCGGTAGAGATGAGCGTTGCAGGCATATTGGTGTGGACGAAGTAGACCTTGATGTTGAGCAAGAGCAAGAAACGAGGAAGAACGGGAAACCTTTCCACAAAGTCCAGAGCGGTCCTCATTCTTGACAGTCACGAGGAGTTTTCCAATATTTGTAGGAATGTGCAGGAGCGAGCGAGTAGTAATATGACTCTGTGATATCAGCTGAGCACTGTAGAGTCGAGTCGAGCGAGAGTGTTGAACGATAATTCCATCTCAAGTAGAAATTGAATCGTGAAAGTGTGAGAACTGAGGAAAGAGTTGAAACTAAGGTAGAATCGCTTGCTGGTGAACCTGGGCTGTCGAGTTGAGTGTCGAAATCGAGTGTGCCGAGTTGTAACTGGAAAGGTGGGACTGAGCAAGGGAGAGAGAGAGAGGCAACTTGCTTGCGATCACGCAATTTCCTGTTGCCTTTGGATTTTTTGGTACTTTATCTTCTTCTTCAACACTTCTCGTTCCGAAGCCCAAAAGCTCCATAGCGATACACAGCACAGTCTACAAGCCCTGACTTCTTACTTTAGATTCGAGAAGAAATTGAATATTTCTATACATATTTTCTTGCATATTTTCATTTTGTGTGACTTTCCCAATGACCTTACTGCAGAGACAGAAACGACTGTTACGTGCAAACTCGATCTCGTACATAAATGTGCGACAGACAGGTGCTCCAAGAAGGTAGAACAGACGCAACGGAAATCGAGAGACATTGACGTTCGGTGTTCTTGCACTTTTTTTTGACTTTGGGGTCCCGTCCTTTTCTTCCTCCTCCTTCTCTTGCCCCCGCGCTAGATTCCGACGATACGACACACGACTCTACATCACTCTCGATAGTCACTAGACCCAACCAAACCAGCTTCAAGTATGTCCGCCGTCGCAGTCTCTTCATCAACTTCACAAACGTCAACAGGTTCGAAGATCTTCGCCGTTGAACGGGATCTTCGTCCTCAACCTCCCAGACGACCTAGCGCTATGCGAAACTCCTCTAGCGACCACATTATCACTCCTGCAGTAACCCGTTTCGATCCGACGACAGCAGACATCCCTCCTTCTCCTACCTCTCCTTCTTCTCGTTCCCCTTTCAAGCCCACGCTCGACCACGAAAACACCGAACTTCCTGCAACTTTGCCCACTTCTAAATCTGCTCCTCCTCTACCTTCCCTTCCTCCTAGAGCGACAACCTGTCCTCAAGGCCCTCCGACAGTCTCTTCGCCGCCGACGTCTTTGCTCGCTCGGAGACGCTCATCTCGTTCAACTGCTCGCCCTGACCTCTTCCCGAAACTCGACGATCTCAAACTCCCTTCTCTACCAGTACCCCCCCTCGAAGAGTTGGACGATACAGTCAGACCGGATGTCATCGGAGTCGGTTCTGAAGCGAGTACTCCCTTCGCGAGTTCACCAACTTCGACGGTAGCGGTCGAGGAGGCACCTTTCCGTCCGACGAAATCCTACGCGTCTACACCGTTCCCGAAAGGTAGGAGGCAGAGCTTCTTCGATGAGAGCGACGAGGACGAGAACGATCAGGATGGGGAAAGTGGAAATTCGGATTACGACGACGACGGAAGGAGTACTGCAGAATCTTCGGTACTCGACGAGTCGACCGAGGGTGGTATGAGGAGGCTTTCGTTCACTGACGGGGAAGAGGTCTCGACAAAGGCTTAGTTCGTGAATTCGTAAGTGTTTCTCTCCTTCGTGCGAAAAGAGGTCGTTAATTCATACCACTTCGCTCGTCACTCGCGTAGAGTCTGTACCACTTTACCTGGATCTTTCGTCCTTCGTATTTCGTATTCGTTTGCTCATTCCGCTGTTGTCTTAACATTCATCTCTTCGTTTGTTTTCGTACATAATTCATCCCTCAGTTCCCTCAAATCGTCGTTTCTTGCTCACTACCTTTCGTATTTTTCCCTTCCCAAGACGGACACTAGCACTTACGACGTCTCTTTCTCTCAAACTTTTTTCCTACTTTTGCAACCAACCGTGCTTAAAAGATTCTCAGATCGATCGGACCGTTTTACTTGTCTCAATCGTTTGAAACCGTCTCGACTGGCTCTACAAACCTCTTTCCGATTGCGTGGAGCTCTCAGCGGCAAGAATGACTTGGAGTTGCGAGGGAGAAGGGACGCTTGCAACGACAAACAACAATCGAAATGACAAATGACAGTTAGAAACGAGATGAGGGATGAATCAGAATGACCTGAAGACTGTAGTCAACAATCGAGATCTACAACAGGTAACGTGAAGGTGATCAGAGACGCGGTAGGGAGGGAACTGCCGGTTCTTGTGATTGGGTTCCGCTCGTCGTTGAAAGTGCTCTTCGTAATTTTCTCCGGGAAGGGATGGCTGGACTCTTGTCGAGAGGAGGTCTGGAGCTATCCTTAAGTGTTCGGGACCGTGCCGGAAGATGGAAAACTGGCTTTGAAGCGAGATCGGGAAGACGACAAGATCTCGACCTTGCGAGTGAGGGAGGGAGAGGTGCCGTGAAGACTGACTTTGGTGACATGCTACTTGGCTGGGGAGCATGAGATGTGTAGGGAGACGCGGAGGTGTGAAGGATTAGGAAAAGAGGGGAATTTGAGCTCGGCTTGTCGGGAGACTTTGATCGTTCGGGTAATTTCGATCCAGATTCCTCCTCCTTCGAGCAGCAATTTTCGGCTCTGGCGTAGGTCGTGGAGTTCGATACGAACGATAGAGATGGTACTGCGGGAGGAGGGACCTGTTTCGTCGTAGACTTGAAAGCGTTTCGAAGCGAAGTTGTCGATTTCCTCAGCTTGGCTAAACTCTTCTTTAGACGTAGCGATTTATCAGATGCCTTTCGTGTCTTGCTCGTCTCCGACCACGATCGTTTGCGCGAATGAGAAGAATGAGAACAGGAGGGTGTGGGAGGAAGATCGGGTCGAGGCGAAGAGTCGGATTTGCGATTGGTCGAACTGAAAATGGGACCAGGAAGGGGAGGGAGACTCGAGGCGTCCTCGTTCGACGTCCGGACTCTCGTGCGCGATCTATTACGAGCAGGAAGATGTGGCATTGGGGGAGGCGAGGAGGAAGATTCGTTGGAAGGTTCATCGCATTCGGATGCTCGTTTCTCGTTTGCTCCTGAACTCGTTCTTGAGCGAATCCTCCTCCTCAATGTTGAAGGATCTCGTCGTTCAGGTCGAACAGAGCTGCCGACAACAGGTACGAGATTTGAGAACGGAGCATCTGGCGGAAGGCGAAACGACGAGCTTGATGACATTGAGTGCGAGGATGTCGATCTGGATTGACTGGGGAAGGGAGCCAGGACAGAAACAGAGAGTGACCGAGTCGAGCTGGATGAGACGGAGGTAGAGCGTGAGGTACGAGAGGCAGTAATCGTCGGAGGAGTTTGAGAATCTGGAAAAAAAAAAAAAAAATGTAGATTCAGACACGAGTCCCGAATAGCGTCTTTGTCCTGCGACGATGAATAGAGTCTTCAAAGCGAATACCTCACACTGAAGAGCAGGACTCACTGACGCTATAGTCCGTTTCGAACGACCTTCCCTTTCGACGCTCATTCCACTCCTCCGTACTGCCTGCACCACTTCGGCGCTTGACTCGACAATCCGTTCTCCTTCCCTTATTCTCGGTCGTCTGCTCTGTTCCGCTTTTTGCAACCTGCTCCTCCTTCAACCGAGGACTTGGCGATTCTTTCGAAAGGCGAGATTGAGGCGGTCTGACTATCGGTGAGTCGACGACGAGATCTTCACGAGCTATTGTCTGCTTTGTAGTGGCTGTCACTGGTGGAGACGGAAGTGGTCGAACGAGAGGAAAGGAAGAACGTATGGGCAGATCGGTGAATGAGGTTGAAACGGCTTGTTCGGTCGTAGCTGCGACTTTGTCGATCTTCATCGTAGCTCCTGAGAACAGGAAGGAGGGAGAAGAGAAGAGGAGGAGAGGAGGCAGGGACAAGTTGACCACTGAAAAAGGAGTGGATGACCTGAGAAGCACGGGAAACGTTCGATGTCCGAGAAAGCACAGACTTTATTCAGCTGTGCCGCGTGCCGATGATCGACAATCAGATCAGGAGGCACAAGACAGGAGAGGAACAATGCACGAAGCACCGTGCTTTTTCTAGCAAACTTCCTTCGCAAACGTCCTTTTTGTTTCTCCTGACTCCTGCCCGCCCTCACTCGAGTCGTACTGATTCTCAAAGAGCCAGACATGACGCAACGGCCCATGAAACGGTATCAGTAAAGACGGTCCCTTTGAGTTTTTTTGAATTTTCTTTCGATGGAGCACTGTTTCAACACCTGTCATGGCTCTCGACGCCTCAGCGCTCGACGAGAGTCGGTCGAGTACGGCGTTCCGAAATGTTCGATGTCTCTTTCGAAAGCGAAAATGCTCACCACACTTGACCAAATTGCAGCACTTTTGTGTGCTAGTAGACTTTCTAGCACTTGCGGAATGGAATGGGCTTTTTGGTGCATTTTTTTCCCCATGCGCAATCTGTAGCGGATACGCGTCTTGATCGGGAATTCCTCGATGACTACCTTAAGGGCCAATAGCATTTAGCTGCGCCGCTTCAAGAGTTCACGTCTATCCGTGAATTGTCAGTCTAATCGACTTGCCTGTGTAAACGGACAAGCCAACGATTAGTTGAATTGAGTGTATTTCTGTTAGCCGGGTTAACCGTTCAAACAGTGCATTCAAGCTGTCAATTCTTGTCGGATAGAGGACGTGAACTTGGCGAGTGAAATCTCTCAAAGTTCGCTAATTAGCTACCTCCTCGGGGAAAACTCTTTTTGTTCTTTTTTGCTTCTCCTTCGAGCTCTGTAGCAGTATTTTGCTTGTTGACGCCTGTAGACTCGATCGACGAGCGCGGGATTCTCTGAAACCTCTGTTTGGTCATTCACAAAAAGACGATCAGGCTGGCAAAGTAAACGTTTTGTTGTACAGTTATACAAGCGTCAAATCTGCCGCCCGTCATCCAGTGAACGCCCGGTTAGCTCAGTCGGTAGAGCACCAGACTCTTAATCTGGTGGTCGTGGGTTCGAGCCCCACATTGGGCGAAGCGAGTTGGCCCGCTTGAAAGGTTAACTTTTTGAACCCTCACAACGTCGACGGGATTACTTTTTGCACTGTCGCGAAAGTTCAATTAGATTGAATCGCTGAAAGTGTTCGGCAGTCCTTTTCTTCTTCTGACATCTCCTAGTCCTTCGAACGTAGCACCAACATGTGCAGAGCACTCGAGCTATCTTGTCGGCTTCTCGAGGGGATCGCACGAGTCAGAAGTTTACCAAATACTCGAGAGGGTACTGAAGAAAGGGAAAGAAAAAACGCTGCTATGCTCAAGTTACAAGACGACAAGACGAAATGGAAAGACCAGGAAGTACGAACTATACAAGCAAAGAGGAGAAAACAGTAGAAACCAAGTCTAAACCAGACACTTTAGACCTTCATGAAAGAAAAGAGAGATTCCATCGAAACCCAGCGACGACCGTTCTTTTCGAGGTGTTTTTCGACAACTTTGCGTAGAGTATCAAGAGCGATCTTGTTGGCAGATACTCGGTCTTCGAAAGCGACTGCCCGGCGAAAGGGAACTTCAGTATTGAAACGAAGAAAGAGCTCTGAAAAAGGGGGAAGCTTACGCTGATCAGCCTCTCCTGCTACCTTTGTGCGAGCTTTCTCAACGTCGAAGAGATAATCGAAATATAGCAGTTGATCGTAGAGCTTAGAGTCAGAGTACTAGAAGGTGCAAAATTCAAATTAGCTCGTGAAAGCGAATGGTAATGTAGAGAATGAGACTTACCTCGAAATGCATCGCTCCACGGCACTGAGGTGCGAGACAACGTTTTCCGTATACCGACATCATTCTCGTTCGATTTCCACAAGTCGACTCGTCGCAGACAAGCCATGCTTCATAGAATTTGCCGATGAAGGAACGAATTTGAAGATCTAGTTGAACAGCGACCGAAGGAATCGAAAGCGGCTGTTGACAATCGATACTACCACACGACATCCCGATCGAGTTGAGGACGCCAGACTAAAGAGTTGAGAACAGATCGTTAGCTCGTGCAGAACTCGAAACTAGCAAAATTTGTACTCACGTGTTTCTCGTGCGCAGGTTCAAAGGCAGTCAAGCTTCCACATGAACGGCATCGAACGGTGAAGGGAGCAGCGTCGGCGAATCGTTGAGCATCAGAGATTTGCGATTGCAGAGTCTTGAATTCTCGTTCGGGAGCATCGATAGAAGTTTTGTAGTTGGCAGCGTCGAGACCTTTGGACGGGAGAGCAGCACGTCAGCTTCGAAAGCGTCTCGGACGAAGCATCTGCAGCGCAAACTCACCTAGACATTCAGCAAGACGAGCCTTTTCGGTACCTTCGATGTGCTCGCAGAGACGTTCGATCGGAGGCAGAACTTGAGACGAAAGATAGACTTCGAAATCTGTTTCAAGAACGAATCTTATTCAGTCAGGCTCGTTCGTTCCATCAAAGAGGGAGGAAGAAGAGACCAACCGATTTTGAGTGTTGAACCAGCTCGTCTAACGTCGTCAGGGTGATGAGCGTTTGCAGCTTGAGCGCTCTTCGTGCGTTCACCATTCGCGGGAACACAGAAGATGTAGGGAATGACATCTCCATTCTTGGCTGACTGATTCTTCGCTTTCATCTTCATCGCTACTTGAACGTGAGGGAGACTCTTCGCATCTGGGTACTCTTCAGGGTTCTTTCCGAGACGCTGTCGAAACGAGGAGAAATTGAATGAGTCCCATTCGACGGAAAGTACGAGAGAGAAAAGGGGTAGGAGCGTACCTTGTTGATGATGAAGTCGTCGACAGGGATCTTTCCAGCTCGAATGTCTTCTCCGAGATCTGTGAGGTAAGTGTGGATCTGTTCGATAACGACTTCCGTAGCTTCGTCACTTCCGAGTAAGTAGTCTAGTACCGTCCTGCAAAGGTCGAGTATTCTCGGATCAGCCGAATGCGAGTAGAGACAGGAAGAGGTGAAACTCACTTCGAAGCGTTCTTGGAAAGTTTAGAGTACTCTCGACGTTTCATGTCGAGACCTTTGATCTCAGTCGAGACAGCTCCAGGTCCGCCTTTACCATCATCGTCAACCTTGCGAGCAGCGTATTTTTTCTTGTTGAGGAGAAGCATTCGAGAGAAGACAGCATCCGTGTCGATTTCGAGTTTCCTGTACTTCTCGTTGATGAGTTTTTTGAACTCGTTTCCGATCTTGAGCGCTTCCTCGTACTTGTCTTGATTCGTGTTGATCATGACTGAATCTGTGTCTCCGTAGATGACCTGTCCAGCGGGAAGAATTAGTATCGGAGAGAGGTTTCTCGGAAGCGGGAAAACTCGAGACTCACATTCAGCGACATACTCTCCGCATCGGCTTTCGTTCGGGTGAGAATCTCTCGACCTTTGAACGTCGTGAGTGCAGCGAGAGGTCGAGCGTAGAAACGAGATCCTTCGAAACCGAGACAACCATACATCGAGTTGGCGGTAAGTTTGAGAGCCTTCTGAGTGATATCGTACTATCGACGGGAGAAAGAGACGCAGGTGAGCCAAATGCTCAGGAAGGTGTAGAGAGAATTTACACACCTGCATGAGCTTCGCCGCAGTGGCCTTTTTATCCTTCATCAAACCCTTGACGATCCTTCGACGAGCAACGAGCGAAGCAATAAGTTGAGGAAGGATTCCTTGAGGTTCACCTTCGCAAGGTCCACGCTCCGGCATCTTTTCCAGATCTTCAGCCTGTGATGGAGTGGCGAAGGAAAGTAGATGATTGTCAGCTATCAAACTAGGTATATTTCTTTTTGTGCGAAAGAGAAGTCAAACTCACATCGTCGGCAGTCCAATCGATAGTCGAGAAATCGATATCAAACTCTTGAATGATCGATGGATAGAGAGAGTTGTAATCCATGACGAGAATGTAACGATCCCACAAGCCACGTTCAGGCTCGAAAACGAGACCTCCTTTGAATTTCTCTTTTTTCATTTCTACTTTCGGTTCTTCTTCTCCATTCTCAGCCAAAGCTTTCGACCTCTTCTTCTTGTCGGCAGCCTTGATCTGCTCCTTCTTCTCCCATGAGGAAATCTTGTCGGGAACGATGATACCCGTTTCGTTGAATCGATGGAGCAGAATGTATTCGTTTCGCTCGGCTCGATTACCAGCAAGAGTTCGCTTCCTACAGTCAGCTCTCATAAGTTAGTTACATACACTCTTGAGATTGTGTCGAAGGTTATTGAAACTCACCAAGAGTTACCAGCAAGATTCGTAAGTTGACGAGTGAGAGGAAGTGCTTGAACTTTGCAAGCGACCGCCATCTGGAAGTAGCAGTCGACCTCGCAGAGCATGACGAAGTGAGTTAGTTTTTTCGCAGTCGAATGAAGGTTGTCGAAATATTCGGCTGTATCTTCGGTATCAATTTCTTCGCGTTCGATATCGAGATGAGTCGAGCACATTTCCGAGAGCGACCAAGTTGTAGAGTCGATGATTGACTGCACAAACAAGAGAGAGAGAACGGGTGAGTCACTTGAAATTACTCGCGAAAAAGAAAGCTGAGACGAACCTTTGAACCATCACTCGAGAGATCCAAATTGAGACGACCAGTCAGCAAGTGAGTGTTGCGTCCGGATTTCAGGACTGGCCACTTCTCTCCGGGAACACGAAGTCGACCAATTTGCGACCAGTTGTCAATCTTGAGGTCTCGTAGTCGAGTGAGAATGACATCGAGGTCGAGTTGCGAGAAATCGTGACCGACAATGACATCCGGATCGTTACTTCCGATGTAACCTACAACGTAGGAGATATCAGCAAAAGTTTCGAGCAGAAAGAGAGAACGAGATGGTCAGCTCACGGAGTAGCTGGTTGAGGAGAGGTTTTTCGTCCTTGAAGATTGAGATCGAGTTCTTCGTAGCTTCTCGAGCAGTCCGATCGAATTCCTTGGGGAAATCGGTATGGAGATTACGAACGAAAATCTGAGATGAAGAACCTTGCTTCTCGATAGGTGTAGGATCGTCGATATCGACTGCGAGTGAAATAACGAACGACGAGTGAGCAACGACGCAATCGGAGAGTGGAGAAAGGGAAGAGGAGGGGCTCACTGTTGTGCCAAACTCGACCAGCTGCGCAGACGATCTCTCGCTTGTTGTTCTTCAAATTCACGACAGTTCGAGTACTCAAACTGAGAACCGTCAAACGAGGGATATCTTTCGGAGCGGAGGAGTCGCTCGAACTGAACGGCGAGACGTTGGCTTGATCTGCTTCAACTTCCAGTTTCGTCCATGAGATCTGCGAAGAAAACGCAAATAATGTCAGCTGGAGAAGAATGCACGATAAATCGGATTCAGAAAAACTCACAGCTTCTCCCTTGTTGATCTTGGGAGCAGTCACATTGAGCCAACAGGGTCCCATGATTTTGCGATCGACGACGAGACGCTCGAAAGGAGTAGCAGTAGTTCCGAAAACGTGCGTGTACAAATTGCCAGAAGCATCGATAGGAATGTCGGATTTGCTAGACCTTCCGGCTTTCGTAGCTATCACCGACAACTCAACCCAGTCAGCAGCGAGTACAAAGAATGGCTCGAGCGGAGGGAAAGCTAGCAAGCTCACTTGGAAAATCAGCTGAAACTTCTAACCAGTTCGTTTCGTTCCTCGGAATACCCTTGATACCGAAAACGTATCGTTTCTTGACGTAGTCTTGAGCAGCAACAAGACCAGTAGCTCCATGTTTCTGAGCATCATCGATAAAGTCGCCTGCGACTTCTTCTGCAGGAAATTCTCCGTCCTCGTCGTCACTGTTGTCTCCCGCGTCGCTTCCCTCGGCACCGTAGTCTGCAACGAGAGTGAGAGGAAGTCAATACGCGAGAATTCCGAACAAATGGGAGGATCAAACTTACATTCAGCTTGAGTTTTCGGTAGGACGAAAAGTTTTCTCTTCAATCCTTTGACAGTCAAAACTGCACTGACGTACTTCGGAACTACTTTCTCTCCATCCGAGAAGACCTTGACCGTTTCTCCCTTCGCCCTGACTTTCCCGATCAATCTGACAGTTCCGGGTTGAGAAGCAGGTTCATCGTAATCGAACCACCAAAATTGTAGAGAACCGTCAGATTCGAGAGCGTTCGTGACCGTCGCGAGAGCTTTGCTGGCGCTCTTTCCTACTACATTCTGATGTTGAGCGTTGAAGCTGGCTTGTTCGTCGATGTTGAGCTCAGTTTCGTTCGAGTTCGACGATGAGGAAGCAATGTTGGCGAGATTGGAAGTAGCCGTTCGCCAATCTTTTCCTTTCGTTCTAGGTTTGTGTTCGTTCGAGGTAGAAGGAGATGGAGGGATGGCGTTGTCGACAGGTTCAGGTTTGGGAAGTTTGGGTTTTGCGGAAGAAGCGTTGACGAGTTGACGTCGTTGAGCTGCACCTCCTTTCGGTTTCGGAGCAGGAGCAGAAGGTTTGATGAATAGGTCGTCATCGTCCTCCTCATCTACTCGATCTTCCATCTTTACGTCTCCGTTGTCTCGTTTCGAATCTCCGAAAGGTTTGACTTCTGCCGGACCGTCTTCGAACGAGAAGTCTCCCATTGCTCCTCGGTTCTCGTCAATCGACGAGTCGAACCTTGCCTTCTTCGTACCAGTTTCGTAACCGTCACTCGAGGGAGCCAAACCGAGAGCAGGGTCGGAGAGAGGATCTGATGCGAAGTCGGAAGAAGAAGCGAAAGCGTTCCCGTTCGAACGGAAGGAGGGAGAGTCGTGAGGTCCTTCTGCTTTGCGTTTGAAGCCTGAAAGTGAAGTTTTCGAGATTCGAGTAGGAGGAGGTTTCGGTCGAGGAGTTTCAGTTTTCTTTGCGACTGTCGCTTGATCATCGAGGCCTCCCAACAGACTCGACATGAAATCGTCTTCTTGTTCTGTACTCGTGATCGCTTCATCGTCAGCATCTAGACCGAGGTTACAAGGGAAGTAGAGAGGAAGGAGGGCTCACCAGGTAGAGGTAAACCAGTTTTCTTGTTGGGATTTAAATAAGGGTTCGCACCGTCAGCGATTTGTGGTAGTTTAGCTTTCCTCTTTGCTTCAGCAGCTTTGAGTTTCTTCTTCTGTTCTTCCTTCTTCGCTTTCCTCTCTTTCCGTTTAGAATCTGAACAACCGAAAATATCAATTCGAGAATTCTTCTTCGTGATCTCCCGGAAAAGAAAAAGAACGTACCGTCTTCATCTTCATCTTCAGTTTCTGAACGTTCGTCTCTATCCCAATCGTCCATTCCGTTATCTGCGTACCCACTGACTCCCTGATCTTCCTCTATGAATTCATCCTCTGCCAATCTACCTCTTACTACTGATCTGTATACATCTTCCTCTACTTCATCGTAGACATCTTCTTGTTGGTTCAGCTATATACAGAGAGAGAGAGATGGTTGCGGTTGAGATGGACACAAAAAACGCGTGAGATTTCAACGCGTTTCCTTCGAGATGAAGGGAGTACGAACTAACCTCGTAGTTACGTTTACCAGACAGACGAGCTTGTTTCAATTGTTCTTGTGCCAACCTACGAGCTTCTTTGCTGGCTCGGCTCGACATGTTTCAAGTTTCGTCGGAGAGAGAAAGAGGTTTTCCTCCTCGAAGTACTGAACGTGATGCAGGCGAGTCTTTCTACTCTATCGAGGGCTGTGCTTGCTATTGAGGGTGTTGCTGGAGCAGAATGCGGGAAAGTTGGAGTGAAACTGGAAAAAGAGAGCCAAAGTCAGAGAGACGCGTCTCGAGTGATTCTCGCTGTAATTTGGGATCGTCTCGCAATAGAAAAAGAATTGCACAACAACAGCTCATTTCCTTATCTACGAACAGAGTCTACACAAGAGAGAAAAGATTATTCCAATACCCAATTCCTCGCAATCGAGGATCCTCCGAAAATTGGATGTAGCAAAACGCTCGTTAACCAAAATGCCAAATTCTGCCTTCGTTTCTCCAGGAATGATCTTCGGTATTTAGCTAAAGAGACAAACTGTCAACTCATGTAGGTAACTTCGAGAAGAAAGAAGAAAAAAGGGCTCACCGAGAGAAGATTTAGGTGGTAAACGATTAATTGCTCGTCGCAACCGAGGATATGCAGCCACTAGATCAGCTCGCAATCTCACGAACGCAGAGTATCGCTTGTGAGCTCGTATAAGGGTACCCTAGAAAATGCACAACTGTCAGTTTCGATGGAGGTTGAATTCTGAGAGAGCGACTAGAACGAACTGCCGAAGAAGCCGTTGGCAGGGTCTGGATCTCGATATCGTAGACAACAAATCCGGAACCTTCTGCTCCCACAGAGTGATAATCTGGAATCCATAACTATCGCTCAAAGATTTCGCATGAGCATCGATACTATAAGAAAGAAGAAACCCGAAAGTTTCGCACCTGTTTGACGAAAATCTTGTTGTCTCGACTCGAGGCATCTTCTATTCGTATACCTTGACGCTGTACAGAAGTCGTTAACCAACTCAGTCATTGTTGAGAAGTCGAGAAAAGTTGTAAAATGAAAATGCTTACGGATCTCTGCGAAGTCGTTGTCGAAGTGATCGAAGGTGGTCGAAAGCGAAAGGGTTCTTCCTGAAGAGACACAAGCACATCAGTGATGTCGCTGGAAGTACCTCGATCGAGTGTTTGAGGGACTCACCTCGCTCGAAAAGCCAGCATCGCTGCTGCTCTGCTCGTCTTCGTATTCTTCGAGACGCAACAAAAGGTCGGTACTATTCGCTCTGCGCAGACCTCCGCCTCCACCAGCCCCTCCTGATACATCTCTGTGACTAGCGCTACCTCCCTGAGCTTCTTCCGGGTTGTTCAAAGTGGATCCTGTGCTGTACTCGCTCGGGGGAGGCAATCTGATCTCGTCATTACTCCTTCTCCGTCTCAATTGATCCCCATTTCCCAAAGTAGGCGCTCTGCTCCTCCTAGTCGGTGTACCTGCGCTTGTCGAGGTCGAAGTCGGAAGAAGAGGTGGGGTGAAAGAGTTTGAAGAGATTGAGAGATTGAAGAGCGAGGAAGTGGTAGCGTCTTCAACATCGGCTTTCACTGTATCATCGTAAGATATTGGAGGAGCCGCTGGAGTTTCTAGAGTGGTCATCGAGTAGGGGAAGGAAGAGAGTCGCGACGTCAGTTTGTTGTTCTTACCTCTTCCACCTTCTCTCGACAACCTTCGGTCACCTTGAAACGCCTAACAGCTACACTATGATTCGACGTGAACCGAAGCCTCGTCAGAGGTCGAGGATCTCGAGCCTTCTTCTGGCAATCCTTCATCTTTCTCGACCGATTCGACCTGACTGCACTCACTACCAAACCTAAAGCGCTACGAGAACCAGAGAAGATGCTTTCAAGCGATCGTCAGACCTCTGGATAATCCGCGGATGAGGCTTAAGGAGCGCTTGCTTTTGAGCTCTTGCTCCCCTTTACGAGGCCTCTTCCCTTCTTCGGTTCCTCTCTTTCCTCTTCATTCCTCAGGTCGATTACACGATGGAGACTCTATCGACTCGGGCTGAGCGATTGACCGTCAAATCCCAAGTCAAGCGACTGTTCTACCTCTGTTCTCTACTCGGTTTGGTTTCACTCGTCGGAGTGTGCGTCGTGATCTTACGTGAGTTCTTTCCTCTCTTGCTGGTCACAATGCGCTCTCCACCTGATATATAGTCAGCTCACTAGTTGATGCAACAGCTTGGCACTTCTTGATCACTCAAGGTCAATGGGTCGCTTTCGTTTTTCTCGCCATCATTGGTTTCTGCTGGATGGCCTCGGTAGCAGCTATGGGTCAACTAGAGTTGAATTTACCACAGACTGTCAAGAACGTATCAACAATGTTGACGGTAAGCACACTTGACGTTCTTTTCTCGTTTCCTCTGTCGGGAAAAAAAAGAAAGAACGCTCAACCTTTTCTTCGGTTCGATCAGGTTGTCATGCTCGCACAAGTTGCTCTTGGACTCTTCCTCGAATATGAATTTATCACGAAGAAGACTCAACACATCGATAATTGGCAAGTTCACCTTGAGACCACATTCGTTCGAAAAACCTGTTGATTCCTGTTTGCTCTTGTCGAGATAGCTTGTCACTCGATACAACAAATACGACGCTCTTCTGCAAACAACGAGTCGAATCGATCATCGTCGCTTTCCCAGTCGTACGTGAAAATCTCCGGTCTGCGTGCCCTTTGATCGAAGCAGCTAACAATTTTTAAAAATCGCAATTCCAGGTCGTTTTCCTCCTTCCAGTCCTCTCGATCCCTTTACTCTACCTCTTATTCCGACAAACCTCTATCCTATCAATCTCATATCTCTATTCTAATCTCGACAGCCCGTCCTGTTCAGACTTGCCACCAAATTGGAATGTTCAACCGCAATCATATGCTCCAGATTCTAGCGCTTCCGATGATTCGGACGAAGATGACGACAGGAGGGGTTTGAGAGGAGAAAATAGACTGTCGTCTCCGAGAGGGGACAGAAATGATGGAACTGGGGACGATTGGTTCGAGTTGGGCAAGAGAGAGAAAGGTGCAAGGAGGTGGAGGGATGTAAAGAAACAGTTTGATAGGAAAGGGAAAGGCAGGGCGTAGTACGTAGTGGGCAGAAGCATCGATACGAAGTTTGGATCGAGAAATTTCATTTATTTTTTTCTCTTTTTTTTCTCCTTCTTCGCTTTCTTTCCCCTTCCCTCTCCTTCTATACGGGGGCAACAGAGGAGGAGAGAAGGGGCTACTTCGCGGCTAGGAACCGCGGTCGAACGCAGCTAACCGACGAGAGTTTTTTTTCGTCTCTTTTTCTTCTCTTTCTTTCTTTCTTCCTCTTCCTTTTCTTCTTCCTCCTCGACTAGCCTCTCGAACTCCTACGATCATGACTCTCGATTTATCGCAACCAGCTCTCAGACTTTCATTCTCCCCCACACCTCTCTCGATCATTCAATTCAGCGCTTCTCAACGAACACCCAAACCTCTGGTTGACCTCCTAACGAGCGAAACAAGCCTACCTTTCCTCTCCATCACGCGAACACCGACCGAGACCTCGATCATCGTGCCAACAAAAGTTGTCGAAGAACTCTACTCTCCTTCGGTTCGTCCCTTCGTCCCCTCTAGCTGTACAGGTTAGGTGATAGACGCAAGCTGACTAGAAGATCCGTACCTTGCACCTCTCAAAGTCGACAAACATTCCTTCAGAAACTCCAATCGAATCTTCTGGACCTTGGAGTTGCCTCGTCGTCGCAGGTCCGATGGATTTATCCCTAACCGGCATTATGCACGCTTTGACAGGACCTCTCAAAGAAGCTGGTGTACCTGTCTTTGCCAGCTCAACGTGGGATACGGATTACGTGTTGATTAACGAGGAGAAAAAGGAGGTTGCGAAAAAGGCTTTGAGCGATGCTGGATGGAGGTTTGATTAGTTTGAGCGAACCGGACTTCTACTACAGATGGAAAATTAACGCAGGTCGACGGTTTTGAAAACTTTCTTCGAAGATTTTGAGCTCCTTGCCTTCAGCTATTCATTCTCTCTTGTTGCATCTCTATGCATGGTTTCCGAGTCGCACGGTTGATCCCAACTCTGTCTTTGTAGGTCAGTACGAGAGATGTTCGAACCAAAACACTCGCGAAGAAATTCCAGTTCACGCTTCCTCTCTTTCTGTATCATGCCTCGTCCTCGCACTTTGCTGCGACCATGGCCGCAACTGAGGTACTACTCCACTAGGACCTCAATAGACCCCTCGATTCTCCAACGAGAGCTCTTTCGACGAGTTGCACAACCAGTTGCAGTTCTCACCGCTCGTCTCCCTCAAGCAAACACCGATGAAGCCTCTAGATCTCCTGAGAACTCTCTCGAAACACCTATCGAACACAATCATGGAGCTACACTATCCTCCCTGACTTCGATCTCACTTTCTCCTCCACTCGTTTCCTTCTCCCTCCGTCTCCCTTCGAGACTAGCTACGTACCTCTCAAGTTCCCGCCCTAGTACCTCCTCTCCATCTTTCAGAGTCTACCTCCTTTCACCCGAGCAAGAAGATCAAGCAAGGTTGTTCGCTCGTCAAGCACCTCTCCCGGCTCCCGCGATCCCTTCTCCCGAGACGAATTGGTCAATAGAACCCAAATTTGATTCTAAGGTGTTTAGAGAGTTGGAAAATGGGAATGGATTACTAGGTTGGATGGATTGTAAAATCGTCAAAACTGTCAATTTGTGGGAAATAGAGCGAGACGGAACAACTGAGGATCAAGGGAAAGCTATGAAGAGTCAATTGTTCATTGCAAAGGTAGAAAAGGTCAAATTGGGGGAGAATGGAGAGGGAAAGGGCTCGTTGGTTTGGATTGAGCAAAATTATCGTGTGATCACTCCCTAGGATCACGCGATGGGAGAGAATAGAACAGTCGTCGGGTAGTATAGAGTGTGTAGGCTCGTTTAGGTCACAGAGCGAGTTCCTCAAATCGTGTACAGAGGAATAGAACAGAACGTAGAATTATCTGGATCCGTCAATTATCGCATGTCTGCAGGTTCGTCTCAAACTTCTCGTTGTTCCGGGTACGTGTGTAGTACTTACGGCTCTCTCTCTCTCTCTCGATGGCAGTCGCAGCTCAACTTATTTAAATCGCAATTCATGTATCTTACACGCTATTCTCTTCGACAAATCAATTTTTCCCCGAAAAGTTGCAGTGCTCCCCGATTCGACGTTCCGCCAATCGCGAAAGGGAGCCAGCTCGACACATCTGGCAAACCTTGCCGCGAGAGAACGCTGCGGCTGACTCAAAAGACGTGAAGAGAGCAACCTCTTCCAAATCGTCGCTCTACTCGAGATGACGAAAGGAATCAAAAACTCTACGGATTTCATCGAACTCGGGACTGGGCACTCGATGCTAGATGACTCGAGGTGAACTAGCTGATCAAACATCGAAGGAATGTGAAGAGCTTTCGAACGATTCTCGCCTCACAATTTCTCGTGTGGACACCAAATTAAGAGTATCGTAGAGAAGCGCATTGCAGCTATCTCTATCAAGGGAGAGGGTTGGTTGTTAAAACAACAAGTGTGCGTAAACATCATAAAAAAAGGGATTGTAAAAAAAAAGATTGGGAGAGTGAAAAACGAAGGAAGATGGGTGGTGGTAGACGAGAGTCTGAGGCTCTAGTTTCCGAAACCGTAAAGGGTCTTTCCGGCACGCTTGAGAGCGTAGACAACGTCGAGGGAGGTGACAGTCTTGCGCTTGGCGTGTTCAGTGTAGGTGACGGAATCACGGATGATGTCTGATGCGCAGAGAGAGAGAGACGATAGTCAGTATACATGAGAAAAGTCATGAGAAAAGAGAGTTGAGAAACTCACTCTCGAGGAAGATCTTGAGTACACCACGAGTTTCTTCGTAAATCAAACCAGAGATACGCTTGACACCTCCACGACGAGCGAGACGACGGATCGCAGGCTTGGTGATACCTTGAATGTTGTCACGCAACTAAGAGAAGGTAGTGAAGTGAGAGTGTCAGTGATCGAGCATTGACCCATTGTATTCGAGGTAATAAAGTCAACTCACGATTTTTCGGTGACGCTTGGCTCCTCCCTTTCCGAGTCCTTTTCCTCCCTTTCCACGTCCAGACATTGTTTTATAAAAAGTAAAAGGGGTTGAGGGGTAGTAGAGTGAGAGAGGCGAGTAAAGTAACTTTTTCGAGTGAAAAAGTTGAAAGTGTAGTAAAGTGAAGAGTAAGAAGGAGAGAGGTGAGAAGAGGTACGTGGGGTCATTTGAGACGCGCGTTTCAGGTAAACAAGTTTCAAGCCGTACTAGGCGGAGGTTCAACTTTTTTTCATGCGTATTTTAACGTTTTTCGCATTTTTGACCTCCACCTAGCCGCCTGAAACTTGGGCAAACAACACAACAAACCGAATTACTTTTCGTGACACAGACCCCGAACCTTTTGCTCTTACTTTTCCTCCATCTACATCCTCGGATTTTAACAACTTTCAAACTTTCTACTTACTTTAATTCACAATGGCCCGTACCAAGGTGAGCTATACTCTAATACTATGATGTCTCACTGAGCACGGTACTAATTCATCGTCGTTTGAATAGCAAACCGCTCGTAAATCTACTGGAGGAAAGGCTCCTCGTAAGCAACTTGCTGCCAAGGCTGCTCGCAAGTCTGCCCCCGCTGCCGGAGGTGTCAAGAAGCCTCACCGTTACCGTCCTGGAACTGTCGCTCTTCGTGAGATTCGTCGTTACCAAAAGTCGACTGAACTCCTCATTCGTAAACTTCCGTGAGTCACTTCATCACTTTTTCTTCTTCTTCTGAAGCTGACTCCGACTTCTTTGATCAGCTTCCAACGTCTCGTTCGTGAGATCGCTCATTTTT